>LQNS02278091.1:60988094-61012712 GCA_001587735.2 Parhyale hawaiensis | reverse complement strand
ACCACACCCCAAGCGATTTGACAACATCACGAGGGGTAATGATTGAGTTGCTAAAAGAAATAGAGATAGGTTGCAGCTGCTTGTAGAGTTGATGAGTGCCAAATACGATGCATTGGGTGGACCTACTTGAAGCTTGTTTATATGGTGAAGTGGAAAGACCTGCAGACTTGGTACTTTAGCACGCTATATTTTAGCAGACTACAAAAGCTATTTCTTATTTGTTTATTCCACAGATATCTGCCTTGGGTTCAGTATATTTCAGTTTCACCCTCAGTATTAACGTCCCAGATGCGGATGCATCTGTCAGGCTACTTCCTATATACGGCAAGGGTGGTTAAAGAAAGCGGCAAGTCATGGAGACACACATAATTGCGAAGCAGATATGCAGGTACGTGCGGCCATTTGGCCTTCTATTAATTTTTAACGAGTAGAGCTGGACTGCGCAGCGTTGCCAACTTGCCTGAAGTGCAGAGATGCCCTCCCTCTACGGCTAGGGTTGGTGTGTGTAGGGCTGACTAGTCCCAGCTACGGATAGCTGGATATTCCCACTGTCATTTATCGGTTTTCTCAGATATATACCTAGTTTTAAGAGATAGGTTTCATTCACATTCGTATATTTAACACGTAAAGAATATATTAAGTAAACAATTCCACTTGAGTGGCCGATTCCTGACATAACTCCCCCTTAGGGACAAGAGTTGTCCTAAACTCACAACGTAACCTTTGTCCTCAATTCAGAACGTAACCCACGATTAATTAAACTATTGTGCTTCGACGCACAGCGATGCAACTCCTAAAATTAATGTAATCACTGTTGGTAAGACAGCAACTATCATTCATGCATGATCTATCTTCGGAAATAGTTAACAAGTATTGAAGAAGCAACCATAGAATTAGGTTACCCTTGATAATTGTTATAGCAATAATCATGAGAAATAAGCCAGAAATTAGGATACAAAACCAAAGTAAAACCTGACACATCTATACTATGACTGGTATTATCACTAATAATATTTAATGTTTCTATATTTCCGTCAAAGGTGAAGCTGACTTTCCCAAAAGCCTCAGAACAACACTATACATACGTAATCCGTCTTCAGTGCTTATACTTCTGTCGTTGTCGAACTCACTTTCTCACCCTCGAGAGAACCAGTTTTAATAAAATCTACATTGTAGTTTCCTAATACTGCAGGTTTCCTTTATTACCTTCCCAGGATTTCTTCCATAGACTCGTAGACATCTTTCCTGTCCGTCACGTGAGGACTCCTGGCAGAACGTTTTTCCTTTTCTGGCAAAGGTACGCCATCGCCTTCCTTCGGCTTGGTCCCATACAGACCATCAAATGGTGGTTGGTAAGGATCGTCAACTAAATAACTGGGAAGGCCTCTTACAATCGGAAGAGCAACTTGAAGCTTCGAAATGTACTTCTTTTCGAGATCGAGAGGCCAGTTGAACGCCCACTTGATCTGTGTGAATCAAAAAATCAAAGATTAGATAAAAAAACAGCACGGGAATTCACTCTAAAGAAATTATGCAGCCATCGAAACAGAGTTCTGAGAGCAGAAACATCATTTCCAATGAATTCTAGCACCGACCGATACTTTCCAAAATCATGGTCTATCTATGGACTTATAGCGAGCTAACACTGGATGGATCACAGTAAAAAATGTTTGCCGTCAAGCAATTGACGTAGCAGTGGTGTTTTCCATTCGGGAGGGGGGGGGGGGGATTGATGTAAATATGAACCCACAGACTCCCTGTTGGTTCATGTATGGATTCCTAACTGATTCAGAACGCTTTAAGCTACAATGAGAATATTTTGTTGCTTANGGGTTTTTCCCTTGGGGGGGGGGGGGGGGGGATTGATGTAAATATGAACCCACAGACTCCCTGTTGGTTCATGTATGGATTCCTAACTGATTCAGAACGCTTTAAGCTACAATGAGAATATTTTGTTGCTTATATCGCAGTTGAATAGCTTGTTTAAAGTTATAAGAACAAAAATATTAGTTTACTGAACCATAATTTTTTAACTTAGAAGGCTTATTTTTATCAAGTTAGGTTGAGGTCGAAATTTTAAAACCAAAGTTGAAGCAGTGACGATTGATCTAAAAGACATATATATTTCATTTTAAAATATGGACGTTTCTACCACATAGGCCTTTATCAACAATCTGTAATCCGTTGGTAAAGGGAGTGCTTGAGCATTTAGTTATGATACACTTTCTCCTTAATTTCCCTTTTAATATTAAATTACCCTAGACTGGCGACGTGGCAACGAAGAAACTCCATGAGGTTAACAACCCCCACGCAACCAGCCCAGCGATCAAAGAAAGAATGACAAAAGAAGATCCGAGATTACAGAATAGCTCCGTGTACAGTCGTTTAAGGGATAAACCTATATTTCAGCAAACTTTTTCATTTGTTCTCCGATTGTAATTTTGAAAGAAAACACACGTTTTGCTCCTGCAACTCTTTTGACTTAGGCCTTAGTTTTTGAGACAATGGGCAATATATGTATCGGTACATAGGCCCTATAAATTTTTTAAAGTTGCGAAAGCATAGAAGTCAATGAGTTTTCATGCTAGAAAACAATGACAGTTTTAGAATCCTTGAAACATTCTTAAGAAAACTACGCAGCCTGATTTTTTATTTTCTATTTCGTTTTCATTACATATGCGATTGTTGATCGCTGACTGAAATGTAGTAAAAAAAACAGCCAAATTTTCGGGTTTGGGCTGTAATAATAATAATAATAAAAAAAATATGAGGGTAAAAGGTGAATAAAGATCCGAGGTGACTAAGGCTGTGTTCACACGTCCCTCATCGTAACGCATTCAGTCAAACAGATGGACGCGGCGCGTTTGTTGATTTGATGGAAGCTCCTGCAGCACATGCGGAAGACTAAAGGGTGAAGCGCGTCCCTCTTCTCAACGCGCCGCGTCATTCAACTTCAGTAAACACAACCTATAAATACTGAATTTATCCTCTATAGCGTTTTTAGATCATGAACTAGTCGACACAAATGCTTTTTTACAGCCACTGTAATGATCAAAATCACTGTATTCCCGTTTAGCTTAAGAAAACTATTTAAGCTGAAAATGTTGTACTAAGAACACTGGCGCCATCTTTGATTGCCAACGAAGCGCATTGCTGCGTGCTGTTTTCACTTTTATCGGTTTATCAGTCTATAAAGATTTTGAAAATAGGCTTTTCCTTTCAAAACCAGGCTATAAGTTTATGGGATACGAATGTGACTACAAACAATGCAGGGTCACTGGCGGATACAGGGGAGGCATTCATGGCATTCGCCTCCTCCACAGGATTTTTTTTGTGGAGGGGCATTCGATACAACGAAAGTGCCCCCCTCAAGATTTACTGAACATTTTTAAAGAACTGATACAGGAAAGAAAATGGTTGACTCTGATTTAAAAAAAAAGATATTTGAATATGACTATTGGTGCGGATTACATTTCCTTAAACTAGGTCAGTATAAGGTAGTGAAGTATTCAAAAACGCGGCATGGATTTGCTCTCCATGATATCTGAAACAAACCAATCTCAACTTTAAGGAAATTGCTCACGTAGGGAGCAATTCAAGTGTTACATCATTGTTCCCTGGTCTGTTAGGGTTTGGAATTCGTTGCAGGCATCAGCTTTCTGGCGTGTTGACCTGCAGGCGCTTAAGTCAGCTTTTAATGGCTTTCTTTATTTTCTTTAGCAGCGTTTTAGGCTTCTCGGTGGCACTACCGTCGTTCACGACCGCTTTGCGTTCACGTAAGCCTTCCTGCTCGCGCCACCACTAAAATAAACACTATCTTAGATAACCCAACCTACCCTTACCTAACCTAATCTTCTTACCTAACTTTCCAATCTAACGTAACCTTACCTAACCTAACCCAACTTAACCCAACCTAATCTTTCTAACATTACCTAACCTTACCTAACGTTACGTAACGTTACCTAACCTAACGAAGCCTAACTAAATCAGCGATACAGCAAGCAGCGCGGCCCGCCAACTTGAACGCCGCTCATCCGCACACGATCTGCGTGAACGACGGTTGCGCTTCGATCCCGGTGTAGCAAAGTGCTTCTTTTGGATTAAGCTTCCTATCCTTGGGAGCCAGAGCGTGAAGTTTTTACACCATATTCTATAAGACATAAAAAAATCGCTGATCTTCATTGCTTCCAGATATGATCTGCCAAGCCCAAAAAGATATTTCTTTATAGAATAGAGTTGGGAAAATTCTGTTATAAATCGTTTACCGCATACCCACTTGCGTATAATAGAAAGAAACACCAACGTAGCTATTATAATTGTTAATCTGCCGAAAAAGAAGGCTTAATTTAGCCTAGGAGTCTCTCCAGACGGTGACTGGACGTTTATGTTCATCGAAATTGGGCAATTAGTAGTAGAAGTTTTACTAGCGCATCAAGGACACAATGCCTATATCGCGCCGAACTATTGCTGTGGTTTAACACAGCCTCATGCGCCACTAGGGCGCGTTTTAAATTATCTTGTCTGGGCTTTTCTGCAGGTAGGTCTCCGAGTGGTCAGTGCGCTACTGACAGGGAAAAGGCGCATGTTGTGTATCTCCAACTCCCGGACACGGCTGAACGCTTTCGCTCGGCTACGCCCCTCAGGGAAAGGAAACGAAATAAGGAAAGTAGAAGTCTAGCGGGAATAGGTAGGCCCCCTCGATCGGCAGCGCACCTACCGAGACAGAAGGGGAAGTATTGAGAGACTACCTAAGTTTACAAAACTAACTTCGTCATCAGGAACTGTGGCAAGTTGCTACATCTCCTGCGGAAAAGGCACTCGGGATCCTTGGATGTGTGAGGCCCAAATATATTGTGGCAGGGAAAGGGCCCGCCAGAATAGGCTATACCCCTGAGGGCTCGACATCGGGCGATGTCACATTTATGTAACAGCGCAGTGCACATGACTAGTGCGGCAATAAAATCATCTATTTGGGATTCAGACAAGCTGGTTTTGATATATGCGTCATTTATTAATAAAACAACTAACTTGATTGAGTGTGAGTCAGCTGTGAAACTCTCGTTAATTTCATAATTACCTCCGCCAAAGATATTACGTTCGTCTTTATGTTTAGCTTGTCTGTTTGTCCCCGAAGCGTCTTTAATTAACAATAATTGTGCCATGTTGAGGGTTTTTTCATCGTGAGAAATACATTCCTCGCTGGGTCAAACTCTGTCAAGAATAATTGATTGATATGAAATGAAATGATTTTCTTTCAAAATTATAGATAGGTAGTTTTTAAAGAAACTTTTCCCTCAATATTCCGTGTCGGCACCAGGTACTTTTCGTTAGAGGGAAGGCTGGAAGACGGCTTTATTACATAAAATATGGAGGGACTTCATAGAAATATACAAATGTGTATGATGACTAAATGGTTACAATATTGAGGGCCAAATGTCGCGAGCTTGGCTCTATATGGAGGGGAAGGCTTCTCCGATTATGGGGTAGCTTGGCTCAATAAGGAGGGGAAGGCTTTTCCGATTATGGGGTAGCTTGGCTCAATATGGAGGGGAAGGCTTCTCCGATTATGGGGTAGCTTGGCTCAATATGGAGGGGAAGGCTTTTCCGATTATGGGGTAGCTTGGCTCAATATTGGCCGGGGGGCTGGGCTCGAATTGGGGAGAAGGCCTGGCACCGAGGCGAATGCCCCCCACATTCCCACGAGAAGGGGCTAGATCCGCCAGTAGTTCAGCACATCAGTAAGTACGAGAGTGTGATGGCCTAGCTTAGGCAGCACCAATCCCTTGCACCCTCTTGGCGGCCTGTCTATAAAAGGCCTTAGCGACAATGCCGGCAGCTCCTATTTTTTTCTATTTTCACCTTTCTTCCATTTTCCTCTATACCTACTAACATCTCTCCCACTATCGTCTAATTTTCTCCTCTCTTCACTCCACTCACCGGCAGCTCAGAGACCCGCTGGAGATATACGTGGGACGTACCCTATCCCCACGCCCAGCGGTACAACATGCGCGCCAGCACAAGAGTAGTGGTCTAAAATTCTTGGGTCTGAGGAGGGGGGGGTGGGTAATGGTAAGAAATACCCTTCAGTCTACAAGATCGGTTCAGTAGGATAAAATTTCTTCGAAGATGAGTGTATTTAGCAGATTTTCTCTTACGGAAAGGGTGTATTATTAGATCTCCCTTATAAGGTATTTGATAACTAGAACAAATGCAATCTGAAAATTTAAGAACATCTTGTGCATGATTTAATTCGTAATGGTTTGTCCTATTAGATCGTTCACATCCTTTCTTAGATGAGGTCTGAAAATTTCAATAATGGCGATAACACACGCTAGCCAACAACTGAGGAAACTCTCGTAAGCACGCAAATTATTTTGCGCAAAAAAGCACCTCTCTGTTCACACGTGAGAATGGTCCGTCGCTCACAAAACTTCGAGCTCCGTTCATGCAATCGACTTTGTCATGGCTACTGACTGAACACTATGATAAAACTACTTCTGACAAGTAGAAGAGTATAGCTAGTCTATAGATACTATCAAATGCCTTCAAAAGTAATGCTAAGTACAATTATTTGATAGAATATCTTGAAAATAATAAACCATTGCGAACTGAACGCCCTACCCTCCGATAAATGTCTGTGGGGGCCAGGACGTAAAGAGTGTGATATAAACGTAATACGATGTAACTAAATAATACTGAATGAAAGATGGAGAATATGCGCTGAAAATGTTATCTATCTATCGCTATCTATGGCAGTACTAGGCTACTAGAATCGGCAGTAGCTCTTTGCTTCCTGCTGGTGGCGGTTTGTTTACAGAATTTCGCGCGCTGGACCAGGGAATCGAGCGCAAAAGTGCTGCATGCTCCATCCTAGAATTTTCCGCACAAGCGGGAGTGTGCAGGTTTTTAGACGTCGATTTCGCTCGCAAAACTCAGATACTCGTTCTTTTGAATAGCGTGTGGCATCGACACTACGCGTAGTTGGTACTGCCTTTAACCGTCACAAAAACTCAAGTGGGAGTATCCTGATCAATGTCTTCTATCACAAAAATTGTGCTTTCACACTATGCAATAGATCGCGGAGGCCTATTGTAAAATTAATCTAAATACCGTAATCGTTTGCAGCACATCAAAATTGTGCCTATATGTACAGGTCAACAGTGCGACACTGGAAATGGACTTAAAACAGAGCACAAATGTTGACAATACATTAGGTTAGTAGTGGTTGGCAAGACTCACCTCCATCGATGAACCATGGGGCAGTTTAAATCGGAAATATACGAGCCTTTTCTCTCGGCTATGAGGTGATTCGTCCAGCAATAATGCTCTTTGAAATCTTTCTTTGAGTGAGTAAGTCGATTTCAGCTGTTGATGCACGGAAGCCTTAGATGAGAATGAATCTTGGATGTCGGGCTCACTATGAATAATATGAAACAAAAGTGTCAAAAGAATCGCTTTAAGAAGCAAAACTATCGCTTGTTTGTGCATTTTAAACAGTGTTGCTTATTCTTCTGCAAGAAAAAACATTACAAGTGAATAACCTGGAGAGAGGCTTTTGTTTTAGTTACCTTGCTGAGAACAGCTTCAGGCGCGTGCACACGATAGTCAAAAGCTGAGAAAACTCACGAAAATAAGCGGATAATTCTGCCCAAACTGTTGTCTTCAATTCCATTCACACGGGCGACTAGTCCATCGTTCAAATGAGCTTAGGGCACGTTAAGAAAACGGCAGTTGTCATCGTTACAGGCTCAACAGCATTAGAAACTTAATGACACGTATTCCCTCTAACTATATAGACTTATATGATAATAAATCTCAAAAAATAATGTGCTGTCACCCCAGTACAAAAGTGAGTCAAAAAATCACCATTCTTGTAGTATTATTATTATAAATACAAATTCCAATCAGTTGACCAGCGAAACGGAGTCAGAATTTTGGCCTGCTCTACCCCATGAGGTCCTGGGCGAAAGCATGCGTTCACAGGTTCTTTGACGTCAATTCTACAGTCAAAATTAGCAAGCAGGTTCATTTGTTTACCACGCCTAGTTCCTTTAGTGACTTCATTTCCTCGACGTACACGTACGTCGTACAGTACCTACCGCATACACTAGTAGGTATAAATAAGACTGCCTTCCTCCTCTAACGTGTTTTTAGCCTTGCTCAAATATTTTAATGTTTTCTTTCGATATACAGGCTCGATCTTCCTCTCTCTCTCTCTCTCTCTATAAAATTTAGTGAATGACCAGGATGTCTTCAAACAGACAAGAAACTGCTTGTAGTGACACAAGGAACTAATTTATGTACAAGAAACACACATTCACCCAGGCATCGGTAAAACGTAACAGCAATAATCATAATCAATTTTAGGTCAGTTTCATAAGCTAAAATTCAATTATTATTTACCTGTGTTTACGAAATTATAGTTCTTACTGATAAACAGTTCTTACACCACCCTAAAAACTTCGCTTCTTGTTTGATTGAGGTCCTAATTAATGTTAATTAGAAAACATATTTTACTGAAGGTATTGTTAACTAGAACCGGCCAGCAGATCCTGTCTTAAATTTGGTCAAACCTCACCGATGCTTTACTTTCAGTTACAAAGTAATTATACTGAAAATTCCTCTAACGATTAGTGTATTGGCCCGACCTTCCATTCCAAGCATATTTGAGAGTATCTTCTTATCAAATGGAAAATATTCAGTCTATCTGCTCGCATGAATGCAGATTCTTTCCTGGTTATAATAAGGCAGTGTGGGCCTGATAAATAAATAAACTATATTGCATACTCATGGGTACATCAAACAAACGCATGAGACACAGCTCATTACTAGATTTATTTTTTGAAACAGAGTGATTTATATTATTATTTTATTCTGCATTCATTGCGGGTCAAATATTTGGTCCCTGCCTGTTTTTTAACAGAATACGCTACAGTCGGTTGTACATGTTGGATAGTTTCATTCTAGTTTGGGGTGTGTCGCAACCATGAAGGTATAAAGGACATGAAGTTATAAAGGACGTCCTTTATACCTTCATGGTCGCAACCAGCATTTCTGGGTTACCGGTGCTACACCGGTGACCCAGCCAGTCGCAAACCGTGTCGCAATCTTAGCTCAAATGCCGACTGCGACACGGGTTACGGTGATGCAAGTCACCGAGCACAAGTGTGTATTTTGAATAAAGGGAGCAGTGAACGCATTCAAATACTCAACAAATAAACTCCGTATAACAAAATAAGTAAATTAGATCAGTTACCTGGGACTTGTATTAACAAAATTTCAATGAAAACGGCATTTCAGTATCGTTGAGTTTTCTCCGATCGTCGCTAGATGACGCTCTCACAACCACTTTTCGGGTTGCGGTAACCTTTTATCAGGTTACGGTAACCCGCATTTGGCGTGATTGCGACACACCCCTGGGCCATTACGGATCACCTTTACAAACCATTTAGCTGGTATTTCTAACCTGATTTGGAAACTTAATATCGCATTTCCTTGTCCTGAACCTAAAGCATTCGTTGTATGTATGAATACTTAAGGAAAAATCTCATACCTGAGATAGCTGTCTTCGGCACATTCATAAGCCGGCGTAATATATCACTATGAGCTTTGCGTATGCCTTGAAAGGACTTCCGGTCAGTTCGACCAAAGTGAGTTACAATACAGGTGGCAGCAATAACTCCTAAACAGCTGTCATTGACCTATTCACAAGAGAGACCAAAGTTCTTACGCAGCACGCTGCTTACCGAGGGGAACTTCCGAAATTTTTTCACAGATCCTCGTTATCACTGAAACCGTAAGTGATTTTGTGATCCAGGTAAAAAATGAGTGTGACACCGTTGGGACGAGTGACTTTATTTGTGGAAAAGTTACCCGTTCTAGTTTAACTTACATTCATTCCGTATCAATATTGAGTAGTATGTATACTTGCTTCGTTCTCGCAAATCGGGCGCACGGTTTGCAACCCTGAAAATAGAGGTTAAAACCTCACCTTAGCTGTGTCCAGTTGGGCATGGATACTGTCAACGCAAATATTAGACAGAACAGGAGAGTAAGCCTCACTGCCACTGCTGCACCCCATTCGATAAATCGCTGCTGAATTTCAACCAATAATTTATACGCTTAAATAACGAGTATTGGTCAACACAGTCATATGTAATCGCATGCACCTAATGAGATTCCCTGTCCCTGAAATGCTGCATAAACTGCTTCAATGTAAATACAGCGATTTCCATGTCATGTTGAGTTTTGAAGTCAAGCTGATTATCTGCAGTCACCATGTATGGTGACATACGTAAAATGCAGGGCACGTTCGATTGGATTCTTAAAGTTGGTCTAAGCCGAGCTCACTCAACTTGACTTGTTTAAAACTACAGGCAGAAATTTTACTTTCGTCACTTCGATTACTGTCGCAGGTGTTAGAAGCACTTTATTTATGTTGAGTCGACTGGAATATCTATTTTACGGAGCAAGATTGAGTTCTTGGAAGCCTCACAGGTAACGATTAAGGGTCAACACCTGAAACTTAAACTAACGGGTCGAAGCTAGAGGGTGCTTAAAACAAAGCACGAATGTTCAGAAAAAATTATGCTAGCAGAGGCTTGTAAGACTCACCTCCATCGCTGAGCCATGGGGTAGTTTGAATCGAAAATGGATTAACCTTTTCTCTCGGCTATGAGGTGATTTGTCCAACAATAATGCTCTTTGAAATCTTCCTTTGAGTGAGTAAGTAGACTTCAATTGTTGATGCAGGAAGGCCTTAGATGAAATTGCATCTTCTATATATGTCGGGCTCGCAGTTGATAATTTGAAGCAAGAATGTCAAGACAATAGCTTTAAGGAACAAAACTACTGATTGTTTATGCATTTTGAATAGCGCCGTTTTTCCCTGTGATAAAACCATTAAAAGTAAATGCTTAGGACAAAGACGAGAGTAAATCCCTTGTATATTTTTTAGCTATCTTGTAGTCACTTCCTTTTCTTGCTGTGTCTCGTGCACGAGTGTGACTACGCCGATGCTACACGTTTGAACAAATGAGACTGCCTTGCTTTACCAGCTTGTGGTAGTCTTACAAGCATCATACATTGCTACTGTTGTTAGAAACACAGGCTCCTCCTCTTCAGCAACTGTAGATATTGTGCAATTTGAGCTCCTCCCCACAACTTGAACTTCGATCACAATATAATGCGATGTGGCCTGCAGTAACCCTTCAACTTCTTTGATCTACAGAATTGCCCCACAGAATAATGAGGAGTGAAGATGACCCCGTTCTTGCTTTGAGTACGAATGAGACAGTTCGGGGATACGGCCTGAACACCTTCAATAATAGGGCAAGATGCCACTGGTGAAAGCTGTCTTTCCTCAGAGACACAATATTATACTGCACAGTGAGTGCATACGAGTACATGTTTGATAGGCATTAGATGTTACCCTGAAGCATATACGCAAGTCATAAACGTAAACTACATTATAATCGAGGGCTCCACTCGTAGCAAATAGGTCCTTTGTCTGTTATCCAACGCTCAGCTCCACAAATGAACATGCCAACGATTACTGTAAAACCCGCTGCACACGATAGTGTCCCATCCTTGAAACGGCAGGTAAAACTCTTGTCTTGCCTCCGTTTTTCGAAACTCGAGCATTCACATGACAGAACAGAGTGCATTGGCATTACGTAACGTTTCTTTACAAACAATATTTGAAAGTTAATGAGTAAAGTATATCAAGAACAATAATATTATTTTATTGCTAAAAAAAAACAAAGTTAATGGTGTATTAGGTGTTGATATTCTCCCAATAGAAGGGATTGAACATTCAGAGGAAAGAACCGGAAGAGCAACGTGTCACAGTTAATGGAGTTGTCATGCACTACCAATCACCATGAAAGACAATGACTGAGTATAATTGAAATCCTGTAGTGAAAATGTCCGATTACCAATTAGCTACAGTGTATATAATTGTCATCATAGAAATAGCGCAATAACACATTTTTAAGCCATTGCGTGGGTGAAACTTTAAGTAATCGCGAAAATATAAGAGATATGATAAACAAAAAATGTTGCATTTCCGTGTCGAAATTACACACACCATTTGTATCCTGAAGCAATCCTTTGCTCTAGTTTCCAAGGATATGAAAACACAGAACGTTCTAGCAAAAACACTATCGTGTGCAGTGGGCCTTACCTACCCTTGAAGGATTCGGTCTGTGGTGGAAATCACGAAAGACCGACTGTAGCTCCTCCCAGCAGTGTGTCATGTAATATGAGGCAGACAAGAATTTATTCAATAAACTGTATTATTGACGTGAAGTTTAGCTATCTCCATCTAGTACAGAATTGCTGCCGCCTAACTAATTTTCAATGTGTTTAACATAAGCTAATCATATGAAAAACCTTATTAGTTATTTAGCTATAACCGAACATTAGCAAGTACAGTAAATAAATAAATAGGGCGATAAATAAATAGACACATAAAACTACATTAATATTTTGAAATACGTAGCACATTGTCAAGGTGTTTATTTCACTGTCATTTCTGCCTGATGAGATGGTATGAAGAGTCAGTGTGCGCTGTCACCGAGGGATAGATTATTAACATACAGAGAAATCTCTGCGGCAGCACGTTTGCATTTACCATTTAATAGATAAAGCGATTCAGACAAACTTCCTCCGTGTAACGTTCAATATGATACACTAATCACAAAAATCAGGATTAATAAGTAGAGAAATAAATAGAGGGTCAGATAGATATTTCATTCAGTGTAGCTCACCACTAAATTACAGTGTCCTATTCTTCTTAATATACAGTCTATTATTTCCATGAGACATTTCGTTAGAGCAACGAATTCAGTGCAAGATATACTAACTAAACACGTATATGAGTATTATACGTTAGAAAAATTCGGCGCGTAGGTGCAGTTTATGCCATTAGATACTTTATCCAGCATAAAAGATGTTTTGTGACTTTACTGAAAATTTTATAATTCAAGGTAAAGGTAAAGTAGCATTGACCATACGACCCACCAATTTGCACTAGTTCATGAGGTAGATAAATCCCTCACGGACCCTGAAGAGTATACGCTTACAGTCGATCACCCAGTGTCTGACCTCACCTATGCGTCACAGCCGGTAGGCTCATATGGCACCTGCACCCCCGATCGTACACTCTCGACGGACTGTGATTGACCGAAATGCTGAAGCTGCATTGCCGTGCACAAAGACTTTCCTCCAGGCCTGAGAATACTATGTACTATTCCGTGGCAATGATCGAGGCCTTTCAATAATGATGTTGAACATTTGCAAACTAGAGATGAACGGTGCGTTATAAAATAGTCTATTCATATTTGGAAAAATGAATGATGAAGATTAATTTATTTTGATGTTTTTTGCCCATCATATTTAGGTCTCAATTTCAGAAAACTGCACTAAAAGTACGCCAAAGTCTTATATACGGAACGTTCCTTCAAAAAATAATAATCCACATAGTCATAGCCAACGCTATATATATTCTAGACTCTAAGTAAATGACAAACTGCTAGTAGATTATGAATTTTTTCCTTCTAATTACGAGTATAGCTGGTAAAGTGCAGATGTTAACCGGTTTCTGAGATAATTCCAAACTCATAGACGCCTCCGTAGAAAAGAAACAGTAAACCACAATGCAGTTAGGTCAAGTAAATACCACTACTATTTCTACTAAACCAGAGTTATGAAATTGACAGGTCGACTGCCTTGAAAAAAGTCAAATTACTTTACATTACGTCCATGAGAAGTGTGGTAAAAATATGAAATTGAACTAAATTTCAAATACTCAGTATTTCGTAGATAGCAACGGACACAACATTATTTGCACCATGTGTATTTTGAGTTTTTAAACAGAAATTGGACAGTTGGCTATTCAAAAATTAACAAGATATGTTACTTTAGAAACAAGTACTGATTTTAATCTTAAAAATTAAGTATTTTGTGGCTGATAAGAGGCATCATGTCGAAGACAGAAGAAGGACAGTCACTGTACTGCTGACGACACTTCCCTGTCTGGCGACCAATTTCCTCAGCCACCAGGTAGGCATCCAAGTCATCCAAGTCTGAGCTGGGCGCCGACACCGACGCTACCGACGGCCTGCGGCAACCATGCGTTACGTTAAATGTTGGTAACGACTGACAATCATCACATTAATGTTGCTAAAAATTTAACGATTATTCATCAAATTATTCTTATGGATGACTGACGACTACGCATAGCATTACTGTTGTTAACGCCTAACAGTTTTGCATCACATCAATGTTGTAAACGATTTGCAATTATTACTGATTACATTAATGCTTTTGATACCTGACAACTACGCAGCAGATCAACGTTGTTAACGATTGACAAAATTATCACATTAATGCTGTTTAAGATTAGCGATTATGTGATCACATTAGTGATATTAAAGACTGACAATTATGCATGATAGTAATGTTATTTACTACTGGCAGTTATCACGTTAATGCGTAACTGCAGTTAAAAAAAGGTTAACGATTGCGCATCACATTAAATTTGCTGGCGATTGACGATTATGCATCACAGTAAAGTTGTTGACGTTTGAAAGGTAAGCTTAAGACCAATGGTGTTGAATCGTCCTAGTACTTCACAGAGCTGCGTTTCAAATTATTTTTAAGAGGTATGATGTTTCTTAGCAGCTCTTATATGCATTTACATTCTGAATTGTAAGTAATTTTGCTCAAGCAGGGGTTCTCACACACCAGAGGGGCTTGAGCTCCGTAAATGAACTTACAAGTGGTAACTGTGAGATCCAAGATGGGTCGGCCTTCCCAAGCTTGTACCTACCTGGCTAAATCTGAGCCCTAAGAATCGTGCTGATAATTTTCACTGTAGACCGTTTACCAAGACGTGAATTGTCACAAAGTCATCTCTAGTTAATGTAACTAAATGCTTCAACATATGGCACGTTTGTTTGTGGTAAACATTGTGAAGAGTCCTGCGCCATAAATCATCATGCATGCGACACACACGAAGATCTCTGAGCTCTGAATATAAGCCTGTTGCTAGTTGAATCATTTTATCGCAAAACTATAGCTATACTGTGTAGAGTGTCTACTGTCTACTCTGTATATAGCAAGAACAGGTACTTTGATTATTCTCACAGTCAACTGCGCTTTGTTGAACCCTCTAGTTACATGAACATGAGATTCTTCTTGATGTAACTCCTTTAAAATATAACAATTGAACATGTGGTTACGTACGTAAGAATCATGTTCATGAAGTCCCCGATGATACCAAAGTGAAGGGGAGCATCGGCGACCTCACAGACAGTGCGCAGCAGACAGTCATGGGCAGGCAGGCCACTCCTGTGAACATCAGGTGAAAGGTTGTTACAGTTAATTGCTATATTTGTTTAACGTCTAGAATTTTTAATGAAAGCAACCCATTCTTACCGACATCATGTAAAAACGTTAAAATTTCATTTTAACGTAACATTTTTACTATAAAAACTAGATTTGGTTTATTTATTTCCACTGTTAGAATAACCCACTTTTGTCTGATCAGGTTTGATACTTTGAAAAAATTATTGTCATTACCTATAAGGCAACAAAAATTGCATAGATTGTACATAGCCTTATCAACAGCTAGGCTTTCTTAAATGGGCGTGAACCATAAACAAAGTACCATTTAAGACAAGCTACGATACACCTGCCTGAGGATGCGGAATCGTCATTTCTTTACTAGGTGATTTTAAGGCGAACTTTATTTTTTTCTTATGATAGAAACAACTTTCATAATAATCATTTACTTTATTTTTATACACATTAATCTGAAAATGTAGCATATAGTAGGCTACATCATTTAGACTGAGCATGATTGGGCTGACTAATAATTTTTCTCTGTTCTCATCACCATCAAACTACAAGTTCAGAGAAAATAGTTAACTTTTTACTTTTCAAGTGCAGTTATCATTGACTTGAGATGTTCACGTGAGAACAAAAAGCTTTCTGTATCAATCTTAATTTTTCCATCTAAAACTAAAATTAAAAGATTTCTTTGACAAACCCTGTAGTTTCTTAATTGGAGTACATATACTTACTTTTCCAGTATATCTTCTATAGCTTCGTAGGCATCTTTTCTGTCCGCCACATGAGGATTCTGTACCGAGCGCTTCTTTTCTTCTTTTATGGGGACCCCGTCACCTTCTCTTGGTTTGGTACCAAACAGATCATCGAATGGTGGCTGGTACTCGTCGTCAACTAAATAACTGGGAAGTTTTCTACCAATTGGAAGAGCAACTTGAAGTTTCGAGATGTATTTCTTTTCGAGATCTAGCGGCCAGTTGAATGCCCACTTGAGCTGGAAGATTAAAGAATGTTCTTTCATTTAATTTCTTCTTCAGCGAAGTTTAATTAGACTTGAAAACGTACTTCAAATAGTGGAAATGTGTACTTTCTTTAGCCTTGAACCCTGTTCCTTGTAGAACAAACATATTTTTTAAACACAAGAGTCTACGAATTTCTAGCGATACGGTGAATAACAAAATGGTAGGTATTTAACCGATATTATCTTTTGGATATCGGATGATTAAATTTACGATGCAATTTGAACAATCTAACAGTGTCTTGCATTCCCTTTTTAATAATTTTGCAAGCCTTTCGAAATCGTAAGCATGAATAAGAGGTCATCTCTCCATTGCCGACATGAAGCCCAACAGTTTTAACTTGCCAGAACGTCAGAGAGAGGCTTCGGCTTCGACCCCCGTTTCATCAAATATTAAGCGTTAACCTTTAATCGATTACCCTGCTGCAACATTGAAGAGCGGCGGAAAGATTTCACTCACAAAATTATGGCAGATGTATATTGAACTTACCTCCAGCGCGCTTCCATGGGGCAGTTTAAAGCGAAAATGAATTAGTCTTTTCTGACGGCTATGAGATGATTCGTCCAACTTTAACGCTCTTTGAAATCTTTCCTTAAGAGAAAAGGTTGATCGAAGTTCTTGATGAAGTGAAGCTGTCGATGACATTGAATCATAGGTGTCTACTTCAGCTCGAATTAACTGAAATAAAAGTACAAGACCAGCTGTCTTAAGAAACAATATTATCTTTGACAGTTGCATTTTGGATAGCGCCAGGGTCCTCTTCACGATAATGCAGTTATAATCCAGACACTGAAGGCCAGGCGCAACCGAAGTCCGTTATAATCTGTTAATCAGCTTCAGCTGGTTCGAAGCTAACACTTCCACTTCTTTTACAAGCTGTGCTGCTTTCGCCCGAGTCACAACGTCGAGATGTCGCAATCGAGCAAATGAATACGTTTCCCTTTACAAACCTGCGGCTGTCCTGCAATTATTGTGCGTAGGTGTGTGCGTGTTTTAATCGGTTAAGCTCCTCCTCTGCGTTTAGAAATTAAAAGCCTAAGCTCCTCCCCACAACCTGGATTCCGAACGCAATTAATAAGAATTGGCTGACCATAATATCTCAACTTCCTTGACTGCACAGAATACTTATGAGTGAAGATGACACCGTTCTCGTTGAGAATGAGAATGAGAATAAGACTACTCGGGCTGTACGACCTGAGATGCTTCAATAATAGGGCAAGTTGTTACCAGTGAAAGCCGACCTCGCAGATTCACATTGCACTGCGAAAAGTACAAAAAGTAGATACACGTCGCCTGGAAAAACTTCCAATCCATTGACCACACTATACATGATGACCCACTCGAAATATTATTGACGTCCAGTGACTGGAAACTAAAATTTCAATAAAATACTATTATGTAAAATTGACATAGACACATGGAACAAGAAGTGATCTGTTCGTGCAGATGACAGAAATGTGCTTATCAACAAAGAATATAGATTCGTCACTGCAGGAGAACGTTTAGAGACGGTTGCTGAAGTATTAGACCCACACAAATAATAATGATGATAATAATAACGAAGACGAAGACTAGAGCACTCTGAAAGCGCATACCTCCGCTAAACAGAGCAAGGCAACGTTAACGAAGAATTCAAATAGGGTCTGAAACTAGGATTTGATCTTTATCAGCACCAAAATCACATCATTTGTACCTTTTAATAGTTTTAACAGCATCAGTAATTTTCTCGAAGATCCGTCCGTAACTTTTTGAGTTACGTTCGGACAAATATTTTGACAAACATTAGTCACACACAAACGAAAACGGAAAAACCGATCATCACCAAAATTGTATCATTTGTGCCTTTCATTGCTTTTAATTCCTAGAAATTTCATGAAGATCCGTTCTTAACTGTTTGAGTTCTATATCTAACGAATATAAAAGCAAACATAAAGCCAAACAAACAATCAAGCAAACAAACAAACAAACGGACAAGCAGAGCATCACAAAAATTCGGTTATTTACTCTTCGTGATATACCTAACAGCCCATTTAAATTATATAAAAATCCGTCCTTAACTTTTTGAGTAATAGATAGAGTTATAACTCTGAGCAAAAAGAGGGAGACAGAAAAACGGTAGAACTGATCTTCACTAAAAGTTAATCATTTGTTCCTCCTAAGATGCCTAACAATCCCTGTTAATTTCGTAGACATCCGCACATAACTTCCAGAGTAATCTTGTGACAGACAAGCAAAGAGACAGAAGACAAACACAGACAAACTCGACAAAAGCATAAGTTCCTTGGTAGATGTAATCACCTACATTGATCAAAGTTAATTTCATTAACAATCGAAGACTTGTGCTGATACATATATATATATATACTTGTTACTTAATATTAAATTAATTCACTGCAATACTGGACAGTTTGTCATTTGTTTGTGGTAGCTATCTTAATAGACAGAACCTTAAAAAGAATTACCGCAGTGTCATCATTCAGTCATAGGTTTTAGGCGGCTATGGGTCGTCCATGCATATTAGTGAAGTCTATGCCCAATACTACCATAATTATTTCATCAGTCTATGTCCAAGACTGCTATAATTATATTATTAGTCCGTATTCAAGTCAACTGTCATAAAATTATAAGCTTATGTGCAAGGGTATTGTAATTAGGTGTATCATAAGTTCCTGTCCATAATTATTTTAGTTAGGTCATCTTCTATTTTACACCAAAACTAAAATTCCAGGTTTGACTTGTTTGAAACTTCACACAAGTGCCCTGGCATCCACCAGCTATATTAAGTTCCAGGCGTTGATCCTGGGCTGATAAACCATGGAAGAAAACTACGTGCAAATCGCATGCAAATATCCTTAACTTTGGCCCAGTTTTATCTTCTGCAATTTTCGTTCAATTTTCATCGTTCAAGGGCCAAATGACCTCTTTTATCATAAGGCCGTGTCATACAAACCCATTGCGCCGTATTGGGCCCATTGGGCTACGTGTGACATCACTTCTTTTAACATAATCTCGTGTTATTAGGACAAGTTTGGCTCCTAGCAAAACATTGGGCCCATTGGGCCAATGTAGCCAATTTTGGCCCCATCTCTATTTTTCGCAGTTTTCATCCGATTTTTTATTGTTCTAACACCAAATTATCTCTTTCAACATAATCTCATGATGTCTGGACCATTTACACCGCTAGTGTCTCAATGCACCCATTATTGTTATTATTATTATTATTATAATTAAATCACACCAGACTGGCGACGCAGGAACGGAGAAACTAAATGAGGTTAACAAACCCCCACGCAACCAGCCCAGCGGGTGGAGAAAACGAAAGAATGAAAAGAAGAAGATCCGAAATCACAGAATAGCTCTGTGCACAGATCGTTCAAAGCCGCCAATACCAGCACCAGCAAAGACAGAGCCATCAAGACCATTCCAAACATCCACACACGATGGAAATTGGGCCAATGAGGCCCTCATTTTAATTTCACCGTGTAAACACCAAATGACCTCTTTTAACTTAGTCTCGTGTCATACGGGCCATTTATACCCCCAACATTTCACTGGGCCCAATGCCAATGTGGCCCATTTATGCCCCACTTCTATTTCCGTATTTTTGATCGAGTTTTGACGTTCAAACGCCGAGCTCTTTCTGTATTAGCCCAGCTATATACAATTATACATATGCCCTAAATCAAGGAACCAATTTTCAAAGGTAGTTTATTTTTTCAAACGCGTTTGGTCATATTGCCTATTTTATTAATGAATTTCTTTCAAATTTAGCTAAGAAATTTCATCTCGATCACTTAAACGCTTCCATTACCATGGCTGAATCGACTGAAGTTAAACCCACCAGGTTTGGTTTGTCTGAAACTTCAGGCAAGTGCACTGGTTTGTCTCATTGAACTAATTTTCAGGTATTGGCCTCTCAACCGGTTGTTCATGAAGATTCCAAAAAGCTCAATCGTACTATTGAAACTAGGGTTTTTCAGCTGGATAAACGCAATCTCATTGTTTCTAACATTTGCAACAAGATTCGAAGGGGCAAAGCCGAAGCATCTGCCTAAAAGTTTCGGAAAAGTCAATACTCGAAAGCCTAATTCTGCCTTCCAGTCAAACCTGCCCTACAAGGCAAGTTCGATTGTTAGCAGTAACGTAGAACAAGCTGAAAACTTTATTTCAGGGAGCAAGATACAGTAGAGTCTAAGAGACTCTCAAGCTTGGGTAACATATTAAGGGTCACAGTCAGAAACTAAATTCAAAACGTCGAAGCTAAAGCACCTGCTGGAAGTATTGAATAAGTCAAGCCTCTCAAGCTTACTGAGCTTAATTTTGACACAAAATCGAACATGTCCTAAGGGAACGTTAGAGTGGGTCGTTAAAGTCAATCTTAGCCAAGCCCACTAGGCTTCGGTAGTCGAAACTTCAAACAGAAGCTTTTGTTTTGCCCCTGCGAATCGAATCGTGAATGTTAATATCAGCACGATTACGTTGCACCTCTGCAAACGCTTTTTTTTTTAGCAAGATTGAGTATCTGGAAATCTAGCCAACGCAATGATGATCACCGCCTGAAATTCAATTTAGCTGACCGAAGCCATTTCGCCTAATCTGCAAAAAAGGACGATTTAAGTTTCGGAGGTTTGCTTTGGGCTCACGTGCCGTGAGTCTGGTCCTTCGAATTAAGCATCAGGGTTTATTCCTGAATTAGTTACTATTCAAGCGGCCAATCACTCAATTCTGTTGCGTAAATAGAGTCCTCAGCCGATTCAAGCGTACTCGGATAGCTTGCAAAGCCTATAACACAACATAAAGAGTTACGTACACCAACGATCCTCTCTAAAGTACCTGTCAAATCAAGCCGTTGTTTTTGACATGATAGCCAGATAATCTTAGGCCATTCCATTTGAACTGTGTGGAACCGTACAAACAATGGTTGAGCTGCACTTAACCGTGTTTCTAGTGTTACAAGTAATGCGATTGTGCTTGAGACATAAAAAAAATCATTGATGCCTCGCCGGATTCGCTTTTCGGCCCTTTTAATGCCAATCTCGAATGCGATCGAAAAGGACGAAACCACTGTACAGTATGTGTCTGACGGTTTGAACAAATCAAGCCTACTGCAGTTTATTTTGGCAGTATGCTTGGCCATACCAGTGAATGTGTTTGAATGATCACTGTGGCATTGCTTCGGTATGAATGAGAGAAATCCATTGATAAACAAGGCAAAATAAATTTAAATTATATAATCAGCGAGAGGGAGCAGACAATGAATCATGTTTGAAAAATGTTGACTGGTGAATGTATGTATAGCAGGTCGGGTAGCGATTACATACAGAAGTAGCTCACGTTTTTTTGAACGGTTGAAGTCGAATGATTTATGTAGGAACGTTGACAAGAACGGTGTTCTTGTAGCATTAGAAGGACAAAATGGCCCAAGCTGTCTCTAAGGGCATATGAGAAGCTTTGGTCCAACATGGTCCCGATAACACGAAATTACGTTAAGCGAATTCGGAAAGGCTCGAAAAGAGGAAAATTGATGGAAAATACAGATGGGGTCCTAATAGAAGAAACTGTCCCCATGGAGCACACAAGGCACTAAGGACCTATATAGCCAAGATGGGACGACACAATATTATCATGAACTAAAATTACATCGTCATTAATGCGTCTAATTCTTGAAATAAAGAGCAAGGCGAAAATCGCTAATCATAAAGTCATTTTATTAAGATACGTGAGATTATCATTTGATAAAATTGAACGTTTCGGACGAACGGTCCATTTTCAGTAAATTCTGTATGACAACAAACGAAAAATTTACACTACAGCTAATCAAATTTATAAAAACTAATCCTAAAAAGGGATGTCATTCTATGAGCATTTGAAACTATAGTAAGAATACAAAAAAAATACAGAGCCATGGACAAACACAGAAAACGAAAAAAAAAGTACGGGAGGAAAAAGAAAACATGGTGTGGGGCACTAATAGTTGGCACTGAGAAGGGGGAATGCACTTTGGGTATCACTTAGAGCAGGTTTGAGTTTAAAAATATACAGAGACTCGAGAATACATAGATCTGATCGTAAAGAGGTATTTGCCATTATTTTAAAATCATTGATTGTGACAGGGACGCTACAATTTTCTGCATGTGACCTAACTGAAGAGAGCGGAGGGGAACTGAGTGGAAGACCGGTCCTACAACTGCGTCCAGCGTGCTCAAAAACTCTAGTCATGAGGGCACGACAGTCTCATGGTATTTCAATTTTTTCAACGTTGCACTTCGAGCATAAATGGCAGAAGATAGAGATGGGGCATGAATGAGCCACAATGGTTACATTAATTAAGAGAGGTGGAAGGAACGATGAACGGACGCAACACTGTATTACGCCTCTCCTAATGTTTTGCTGCACTTAGGAGGTTAATCAGCCGTCTCGGTTGATAAGTGTGAAACACGTTGATATATTAAGTTTTAATTGAATTTGTCTGACGCCGCTGTATACATCGAACATATTTTTTATCTGTCTTCTCTTTTCTTTTTGCTTTATCTGTATTTTTATGTATTCCTAATAACAATTTCTTTTAGCCTTGACATTAACATGATGATGCACAAGCTGATTCACAATAGGTCTATGTGTGAAACTATTGCTATCATAGAGCGTTTTACACTTTGGTTGTCAGGTACGATAATACTGTAAATTTGTACCATAATTTGTAAGGCTCATTGCTATAATGTTTTACATTACTTTACTGAACAAGTATCGTGATAGTTTTATTGTATGAATACCTCCCTACGGGGAGAAATAAATGCTTTTGTTTCATTCTCCTATTCTGGTCTGCAACAACGATTCTGTGAGCATTCGCGCTTAAATATTTAGCCTCCTGCAGTTCAGTTTCTGACATATTCAGTATTCGCGCTCCTTCATTCCATGGGGCGATTGTTCCGATTCGCGGGTATTCCGAGTCGCGCCTATTCTATCAAACAACTATTTTCCCGCAATCATTTCGCTTGCGTCTATCCAGTCTCGCGCTTATTCCAGTTCGCGCCTATTGCAGTCGCGCTCGTTCACGTTGCTCTTGTTCAGTGTCGCGCCCGTTCAGTCCTAATTATTGAGGCCCTAGTGACAGAAGTGGCTCGGATGACACGAGTTTATGTTGAAAGAAGTGATTTGACGTTGAAACGAGGAAAATCAGACAAGAATTGCGGGAAATAGAGGTGAGGGCAAAATGGGCCACGTACATTGGCCCAATGGGCCCAGTAAGATACTAGAGGTATAAATCGCCTGAATGACACGAAATTATGTTGGAAGAAATCATTTGGCGTTGGGACGATGAAAATTGTCAAAAATAGAGGTGGGGACCAAAATGGCAATATTCGCCCAATGGACCCCAATTAAGGTACTAGGGACATAAATGGCTCGGATGACACGAGATTATGTTGAATTAAGAGATCTCATGTTGGAATAAAGAAAGTCAGATTAGAATTACATAAAATACAGGGGGGCCAAAATGGGCCACATTGGCTTAATGTGTCCAGTAACTTCAGAGTACGACACTTTAGGGGTGTAAATGGCCTGAATGACACATTTTGTTGAGAGAAGTGATTTGGCATTGGAACGATGAAAATCGGACGAAAATGCTTGAAACAGAGATGGGGTCGAATGGACCACATTGGCCCAATAGGCCAACTGTGGCGCTATGGTGGGCCCAAATGGCCCAAATGACACGAGATTATGTTGAAGGAAAACCTTTGGCGTTTGCACGTGAAAAATTGGAGCAAAGTTGTGAGAAATAGAGGCGGGGCCGATATAGGTCACATTCACCGAATGGGCCCAGTGAGACACTACGGGCGAAAACGGCCCGGATACTTCCAGATTATGTTAAAAGAATTCGTTTGGCATTGGAGCGACAGAACTTACAAACGCCAGTCCGCTTTCAGCAGCTATCACCCAGTTGCCGTGAGAGCAACCTGTTCTACGGTTTTCTAACCTGTAAATTTTTTAAACCTATCTCGTCTAACACTATTGTAACCTAATGAGCCTGATGTAACTCTCATATCTCTAATCTAACGAAACGTACTTAACAGAGGTCACTTGCACAGCCGCAATTCTATAGGCGTCTTTTTGTGACCACCGCGAGGATGATTACCCCTGATCGCTCATGATTCGCGCGTTTTTGTGACCGCATTTTGACGTGATTCTGATAGCAATCAACCGTGATCAGTGGTGAGAATTGATCGCAGCATGATTTCCTCCGCAGGCT
>LQNS02278091.1:60964829-60977025 GCA_001587735.2 Parhyale hawaiensis | reverse complement strand
TTTCTCCTTTTTCTCCAGTTCCTGCAAGTTTTCTGTACCCTGCTCTGACCTTACACCGAGGTTATCCTAATAGAACGTTTCTCGGTCACTGTCGCTACATAAATAGCTCTTTATCGCAAGAGGTCTTTTTTCTTTATTGGCCCCATTTGGGACTGAATTTATCAAGTTTATGAAATGTCAATAGCATCAAGCCAGACTCTGCATATACTAGCAAGGCATTCCACTGTCAATAGCAAACACAGGGGCATCAAGTAGCTAATTAACAATGGTTATTCACATTTGCAATGTTTTGCATTATTTTTACAACTCAGACCAAGAGTTATGAATAAATTTCAAAAAATTTGTGCTTTGCAAAGTGGTTCTCCAGTGTTGAATTTGGTTCAAAATTTCAGCTCAGACCTCTGGAGCAAGTGGCTCTCTGATTTTGAAACCCTGGGCCATACAGCCTGTACTTTTCAAGTAGCTATATATCCATGAAGGGTAGTACAATGTGGCCCTAATTCTGAAGAATAGTTTAAGTGTTTTAAATCACAAGTTTGTATATTCCATAGCAAGGCTAATTCCTTGAGATTTATTCATATTTATCACTATTTATACCTACTAATGAATTTCTCTTATGAGTTGACTACATAATTTTGTGGACATACCTTCAACCCTTGTTCCACTTGGGATGTTCCTGGATCAAAAAATTCTATGATTTCAATTTTGTGCTTTGTAAATTTTTTTGTGATTTCCTTAACATTGGCTTGTCAGAACCTAATCTTCAGGTACCTACAGTCACGAGCTAGAGTGCAAGTCTGGCTATATGAAAACCAAAATCTACGTATTGAAGGGCACATTATTGGATTCGACGAGTACATGAATGTCATGCTCGACCAGGCCGAAGAAGTTCACATGAAGAAGTCAACAAGGAAACCAGTTGGTGAGTGCATGTTTGTATTTGATATTAATCACATCCATGCCCCCATGTAGCTAGTTACAATCAGTTTACTACAGGCAGCTAAGCCATTGATGTTACATTTGCTCTTCATACCTACTCAATGTATTTGCATAATTACAGCTTAGCTGTTACAGGACTTAGTTGTCTCTAGTTTGATGCACCTTCTATTATAATTTTCTTGTATTGTACCTACTGAGCTTTGTGGCTAGGGAGTGTAAACCAGTAAAATATGTAACATATAATGAATTACGTCATGTGGATGGTGCTGAAATGGTAGGTCTATAGAATATTTTTTGAATTTGCAAGTTCCCACCATTGCGGTATTGGAGTTTTTCATTTTTTGAACTAGGCATTTTTTTTTGGGGGGGGAGGCAGGGGATTAATTGGAGTTGAGTAGTTTTTGGGCCAGGAGGGGGAGGGAAGCCATTTTTTTGGCAGGGGGGAGTAGGAGTTGGGCTGTCTACCTGACTCCACAACAGACATATCATCAGCAATAATATTTAGTTTTACAATATTTTTGTACTTTTTCATCATTGCTGCAAAACCTGAGTTGTACACCTGCAGGTTCCAGGAGTCAAAAGTTCTATATTGCAACTTATTCTACTCACGCAAAACTCTTGGGCACAAAATGAGTTGCATGTGTATTTTTAGCTTACTAGTTAGCCTGTGACAGTGAAGCTAAATGCCAGTCGTTTTGGTAGAGTACCGTATGCCTCTGGGACCTACTCGTCCAATTATAAATTTGATCTTTAAACTCTGTTCCCATTTATTTTATGTACAGTAAAACCCCTTTAATCCGAACATCTGATTATTGTTCGAAGTGCAATCCGAACAAATGAGCATTTTTCGGAGTAATAGGATAAAGTACAGAGTTCGTACAAATACCTCTGTAATCCGTACTAGGCGCTTCTCATTTTTTAAATTAAGGGGGTGATAAGTGAAAATTTTGCACAAGGTGTGAACAATCTTTTATAATCCGTATTAGTGCGGAATACAGAGTTTTTTTCCGGATTTGTAAGTACCCTGGTAATCCAAAATCCCCTCTAATCCATCACCCCCTTTCCCCCTGTGCTGTGCGAATAAGGGGGTTTTACTGTATGTCGCTCATATATGAGAACAACATCTTAACTCAAAAAAGGCAATTTTATAGGACAGAGAGATTTTCATAACTCAAAAAAGGCAATTTTATAGGACAGAGGATTTTCATTTTCAAAAATTCATGAAAAAATTCTAATGACTTCCTACCATTTTGGCTTAATTCATATAGCATAGAAAACTTATCTTCATGATATTTTTTGGGTGCACGACCACATCTGCATATAGGGTGTAGCTACTTTTAGATGAAAGGCTCTAAGTACAAGTTAATGTTTTAGAAGTCGTCAAACCCTAAATGGAAGGCATTACATGGATCACCTATTTTCTTTGCAGTCCCAATTGCTGTAGTAAAAGTTCCAAGAGCATAAACAGGCCCGCTTTTGAGGAGTCTTTTTTTTTGCCATTCAATCAGGGAATGGGCTGGATCCTCTTCGTTCTGTGTATGACCTTAAACTAAATATTTATGAGTATTGAAGTTACATCCAATTCCTTTACTGCATACAAATAAAGTGCTAACATGAGTTTGATCTTTTGCTGCCCAGCACTATTGTCATAGTAGAATATTAGGTCTGTCTTTCCTGCTTCAGTAACACTTTTAATATACTGTAACACACAAGTTCCTAGCTTATTGACTTCGCGATGACCGTTAGACTCATCCCTTACAAAGCAGTCGCATTTTTTTTTATGTCATAGATAGTGAAATTCAGTACGCTCAACTTTGATTTGTAATAGAACACGCATCACCTTTTGGGAGCTGCATGACTGCTTGCAAGTTGTACACTGCCACTACAGAATCTGATGTTGTTTTATCGAGAGCCTTTTCCATCCTTGACAGTTCCTTCTCATTTTGATGACTCGCACAGCTCTCCTTTAGCAGTTCTTTCAGCATTATCATAGGATGTGCATGTATCACACTGATAATTTTTTGGAGTAAAAAACTATATGTTATGCTCTTGTGTGAAAATGCGATGAAAGGGAGCGTAATTTCCAAACAATAGACCTTCTGCTTTGCAATGGGCAACGTAGTCTCTGTGTATTTCCGCAATCAATGTGCTTCCATCGATGAAGGTCCTTGTTGTATTTGCTCTGGTATGACTTTCTACCTTTGGAATAGATTCAATATGGCTAGTTATCTTCTCTCTGAGCCGGTCATCGACGGTACAATGATTGCCATGATTTCCTCTTCCATCTTCTTCCATGACATCAGCTACCTTCTCCTTTTTTTTTTCCAAAACTACGGATGGGTCGATCGTGAATGTCAAGAGTGTCTTGAAAAACCTTGCTCACCTTAATTCTTTTTCACAATTTTTAACTAGATAGAACGCCCTATTGAGCCTTCCTTGTGGTCTGACACCACCAACTAATGTAGGTATCTGTACCTTGTTTGAACTTCCTGATAGAATTTCGAATAAATGCACGCTGCTTTGTGATATCACTCAAATTCCAGTATGAAGAGAAAATCCCACTTCTCTCTTCTTCCGTAAATTTCCTGGAACATTTCAGTTGGTACGTTTCATCACACGGCAGTTTCATTTTCCGTTCTTCTTGCTCCTTATTAAACTTAGACTTTATTTCATAAGCTTTCTCTTGATTGCGTAGGCGCTTTTGCACATTCCATCTCCTTCTTAGGACACTCTTTTCTCTTTAACCCTGTTTTGGATGGACTATCCAATATCGGCGCATTTTCGCTAATGCCGATGTCTCCAATTGCTTTCGGAGTCTTGTCCAGAACTGCAGCAACTTCTACTCCAACGTTTGGAGACAAGTTCCTAAACATAAAATAGCATAATAAGCCCGGTGATCATAAGCTACGTTTGTATAAATAGCGACACAATTTAAAATGAGCAATAAAAATATTTGGTCTCACATTCTTTTTTTTTTTTGCAATAATGACACATTATGAAATACCAGTACAAAGACTGAGCTTATCTACATTGCGCAAACTGTTTGTTGGAATATTGGCATAATTTGAGATAACCCATTGAAAAGCTCACTACTTTGCTACAAGACTGTCACATTTCAAATTAAATTAACAGGTCAGTTTTTGCTATTTGCATGAACAACGTACTATTTAGGATTAGAACATTATTGCAATGCACATTTTAATGCTAGTAAACAGCCAAAATATCACCAATACTGACCTATAACAAAATATGATGTTTTTCTTGAAAACATACGACAGCTTAACGGGAACCGAGATGTGTCATTGTTGACACAAAGGGTTGGTAGCATCTAGGTCGGCGCACTATTGACATTTACTGCCCTGTAGTGGTGAGTTTTATAGGTAGCAATATGTCGTTTTTACCACAATATAGAGCAGGAAACGGTGCAGTCTCATGGTTGCCATAACTCAAATTTCCCATTTTTTGAGTTATGTCGTTCTCGCATATGCGCGATGTATATATTTTCAGTAGGAATATCTACTACCGTAGTTGTCCAACGGAGTGTACCGTATTTTGTCTATCATGGAATCCGTCCGCACGGTAACATGTTTAGCCCCTTTGATAAGGTTCCGTACGGCCTCTTGTGTGCAAAATAATTTTTGTACATTCATATTTAATCCAACTCTTAATTCTTGCCATATTTTCAGGTCGTATTTTGCTGAAAGGCGACAACATAACCCTCATTCAGAACTGCAACCCAGAAGTTGAAGCGGCAGCTGGCATGTAAGGAGGACCATCTCATCGGCGTGTCGGGCACTGACAGTCAACACTCATCCAAATTTTGTCCGTCAGCATACCTTTTTTTGTTACTGCATCTACATCTAGTTGCTTGTCGGAGATGTGGCTTTTCTTTTGAAGTCTGACTTCGTTATTTAAGTATTCCACAAAAAAAAAAGGGAACATAATTTTGCAGTTACTTTCTCGAAGTAAATAGTTGTATTAGGATTACCCTCCGTTTCGAAAATTCCAAAGGGTAGATGGAATCACGTTATACCAATTTCTGTTGGCCAAGTGTTCAACTGATTACAAACTTTCAAATTATGAGCGGTGTCATACAGGAATTCCAGTTACTGTGTATGTGTGCGTGACAATGAAACGTTTTTTTTTAATAAAACACTTTATTGAGGCTTATTTGTCTTTCTTCCATTTATTGTATTTAGCTTATAACTACGTCGCTTGTGCTGTGTACATAAGCATTAACTGATCTCAATCTCGTTGGAAAAGTACGATGTTGTATAACTAACTAATAATATTGAAAATAGGGTACTTCCTTGCAAGAGCTTTTTCTCTGCTTACAAAGATTTAATCTTTTCTTACAAGTTTGGTGAGTGATACACGATGGTCCATCGCATGCGTTGAGCAAACATACACTTGACACTGTTCGCGCCTGCATACCGGAACCAAAGGGTTATTTTTTTTTCTTTCCGTTGTACAACTCTGATTCGACTCCAGGAAGATTTGAGACTACGGGCGTTATCGTTTGGTTCGACTAAAAATAAACTGAAACCAGTTTCAGCATTGATCAAACTATCACAGTTTGCTCAACTCTTATCACGTGATCGTCTGACGAAAATACCGTACCATTAGCCAGGCCCAGACATACGAAGTAGGTAAAGAGCGGTGGCAGTAAATGTGATTAACAGTTTCTCGCATTTGTTAACCCTCAGAATTGAGTAAAATATAAAATTTTATTGAATAATGCAATCTCCACAGACAAGGCGATTAGTTCTTTGAAAACAAAATGAGTGTTGACTACCACGAATTAAATGTATATTTAAGAAATTTGCTCAGGCTCCGCAGAAATAGTTCGGTTACTACGCTTCTACATAATTATTACTAAATACGCGCGAATATATACATCACGACAGCAATTTTCGTCAACAAGGAGGCACAAAACTTATCGCTTTACCGATCTCAACCTGCTCCCCGAGCAGATTGAGTTTTCCGTTCATTTAAAAATTGCCGAAATCTCACTAAACTAATTAACTTTGAGGCACTTCAACGAAAAGCTAGTTTTAGTTTACAGTCTCTGTGGGCCCAAACGATGAACTTTTTTTTTAGCTCAAGATTCAGGGTCCTGATGAGCTTGTCAAGCTTGAACAAATTTAAGCTTTTATCTCGACTTTCTGTATTGTAACTCGTGTATCTAGTACCTCGAATTACTACGCGGTTGTATTATTATATTGAGTAGTTTAAGTCTCCACAGCAACTGCAATCTAACAGAGGAAGAAGCAAGGGATACAGTGTGACGATAGATACGTGGAATCCATGCACGAGGGTGTTCCCACAGGATCAACGCGCATGGGAACAGCAAGTCGGGAAAGAAGAGTAAGAACAGATTGAGGAAAGATCAGTAGGAGTAAAAGATGGGAAGGAAGCAAAATGGGCACGAAAGACGGCCGTCCCGAAAGCCTAGCTAATGGCTAAGGTAACCTACACAAACCCCCTGGGGCGCTACTCCCCATAACAAAGGATGGGCGAACCTTACCCTATGGCCTATCCTATGCCCCCGGAGGGGTACTACGCCGTTGTATATAAAAAACTTTTCCTGCAAAAAATAGAGGAGACAAGCTAGAGAATCTTGTAAAGTATGTTATATCTTCGTTAGACCTTAGGAAAAATTGTAAGTGGTTACCACACTCAAGTCTCAACGCGTAAACTAAAACAAAACGCTGATATAATCCACCGGCGGATTGGTTGTTCGGCGAACAGAAGATGCAAACCTACACCATTGGTTGTTCCCCAAAAGGAAGACTTAAAGCGACCGTTGATTGGAAGTACCGTTGAGCTGTATCTTCCAATCACAAGGCAGATAAAAATACTGACTTGTATCGTCGCTGTAAGCTGTAACGTTGAAAGCTGTACAATATTGTAAGGGTTAGTAAATCTGGGCCAAGGCATGGACCCTCAATATTATATGTTGCCCTTGAGACTTGCAGAAACTCAATAATGCCCCATACAATGGAGTTTTTTCAGCGTTCTCAACAAAATCGCATTGCTCCTAAAGCCCTGTTCCCACGTAACTAGCCTACTTTCGTTGCCGCTAGAAGCAACTAAACAAATCCATTTCCATAGTCGCGGTAAGACTCCAGCTTGCGCAAAAATTTAACCATAAAAACTTATCGAAAATCCTAGCCTCTACTATTATTAAATCTTACGGTATTTTTACATCATAGCAAGAGGCAATGGTTAACTTTCAACGATCACTCCTAATTATGAGCAGTTTAAATCCACAAAGATTGACATTTTTAAAAATTGATACACGATGTTCACAAACGACATGATGAAGTAACGGCCACGACTACTCAGTCGGATTGGTTGAGCTGGTTCTAGGCTGCTAGCGGCAACGGAAGTTGTTGGTTGGGCACTGGGCTTTACACTTGCAACACGATTCGAACTGCCAAAGCATCTATACAAATTTTCGGGTAAGTCAAGACTCGAAGGTTTCTTTTCGGCGTCAAATCGAACAAATAATGGCGTTGGAAATGAAAGAAAGGGGAGGCACATGATAAATAAAACCTACTGCTTACGGTACATAGTTTTGCCACTTATAATTTTCTCTGTTACCGCCATATAAAATATGCAACACATGCATTAACAGTACAACTTCCACTGCATAAAATTCTTTTAAATATTTAAACTAAATGCACCCGATCTAAATATGCCTACTGTGCACACTAACATAACAAAACCATCTGAATTTGACTAAGTTTAGTCTATATACCTACAATCGTATTACCCAAAAAAGCAAAGCACCTGCTAGCACATTTAATGGTGATCGTCGGTCATGCGTTTGCGTATTAAAAGGGATCTGCGGCCATGTTTAAGTATTATTATTAATTTGGATAAAGAGGGGACCAATCAACGATATGGACTACACGCGCAAACCACCTAAACGCGCTAGCTAGCATCGCGCAAATCCACCAAACGCGCACAACATATCTACGGCAGCACAGTTTGGTAGCAATAGACTAAAGCACGTGCAAAGAAATACGTAAAACAACTCAAGTCTTTAAGCAATAACATCTTTATTACAGCAAATACNTCGATCGCGCAAATCCACCAAACGCGCACAACATATCTACGGCAGCACAGTTTGGTAGCAATAGACTAAAGCACGTGCAAAGAAATACGTAAAACAACTCAAGTCTTTAAGCAATAACATCTTTATTACAGCAAATACTGCAGAGGCAAAGGTATTTATATTTTCTAACGGGTGTCCTGCCACCCGGGCCAATCTTGATATCAGCATGACCTACAGCTAGCTAACGAATTTTAAAGTTCTGTATTAGTGGAAAATTAAACTTTTAAACCCTATCTTACTCAAGATGTACCGTTTTGCTACAATGGTGCATTCTAGTATTGAAGACGGCCCTTATAGCGAAGGTAACTCAATATCGGTTCATGCATCTGCAGTACACTGCGAGTTTAAGTGAATGGCTTGATTCTTTACGCGTTACCGGCCATGAAGACCAGTTTTTCACGTTTTAAGCAGTGCTCAATCTAGGAAAATGAATATATTTCGGAGAATGCCGGCTTAGAAGGTGTCGAATTGGATGGTAGCTACCATAAAAAATACATCGTGGTCACCACGAAGAAATTTTCATGCGAACTAGAGGTATCTTTCTAATATCAAAGGCTTCACGTTGAACTGATGAGTGACGAGAGAAAACTTGTTAATGTTTTCACAACATTCGGTACTGCCGACTGGTTGACGGTAGGACAAAATTGAAGTTTTCAAAGTTACCTAGATATTTTCGCTTGACATTTCAATTAAAAAACATAGGTTTGGCATGAAACAATAACTGAGCGGAAAAATTTAGGTGAACTCTTGATAAAGTAAGAGCAAAACTGGAGGACTGAACACACAAAAGCCAGAACAATAATTTTCAAAACTATAAACCAGGTAACTGAAAAAAAAAAATGCAGCCACTACTCTTTTTACGGCAGGGTGGTCACGAGCTCCTGCAGCAGATGCTGCAGTCTCGGGGTTTATCCGAAGTAACAATTGGGCTGGAATGACCACCGACACGTTTAATCGCATTACGTGTATCAACAGTATGTTCTATAAGTAAATACTGAAATGGTATCAGTATCATGGTTTTGAAACTTTCACGAAAATAGAAAAAATTGAATTATGTATGACATAGGTTACACTATAAGAGACTCCACTCATAGTCTCCAGTAGGCCTGATGGGAAATTGATAAAACTTTGACAAAATCCTTCCCAGTCAACATAACGACATCCAACGAAAAGTAAGCTGTTCGTGGCAATGCAACAAACGTGTTCTTCACCAAGAAACAAATTCTTAGCTAGACGTTAACGGTAGACGACGATCATCAAGTTTTAGGACACAAAAATAATCTAAAATTAACTTTACAATTGGTCATTGCTCAAGTATGTGCGCTTCTTACTTATAGATGCGGTCCTTTCGTCTTCCAGAACAGTTTAAATTTGTTTGAGGACTCCATCAGTTCTATAGATTTGGTATCATGCCCACTCGAGTGGAGTGGACAGTGAAGTGTCCTGTGGTGTAGATGAATGCAAATAATTTTTTGGGTCAATATTTTATAGACATGAGAACGCTCCTACTAAATAAATAGATATACCCAAATTTAATGTCGCATCCACACTCTTGGCACTAATACGACTTCTATTCCAAAAATCTGAAAGGGATATAAAATATAATTGGAAATGCCATAGAACTCAAGTGGTTAACAAAAAATAAAAGTCAAGATCTTTGGTCGCCATGACAATATTGCACACATGGGCATAATGGATGAGGATTCAGTCGTCAAATAAACGAGTTCTCATAGCTCAGTTATTGCTCATGTTTTGTTTAGCAACTGTGTCTCTACTGTCTACCAAAAAAGGTGCTAAAATGTTATCTGTCCACTTAGCTGGCTCCAGAAGTGAGTGTCGCAAGCAAAGCTTCGGTAATCTTATAATATTGGGAGTAAATTAGGACTCGCAGAGCTCTCAGTTTTTCTGCTGTTGAAATGGACTCAAAATTCGTACGTGGAAGTGAGAACTCGTTCATTTGACTTTTGTGACACCCTCATTACGAAAGCTGTGTGCTTTCATCACAGAGAAATGAGAGCGCACATGCACCACAGCAGTGTGCAGAGACGAGGGTGATACGGTCACTGGGCGTCCAAGTAGAGGCGCCATCTTAAAGGTTGAGAATTATTACATGTGTCTATTATAACGTACCGTTCAGCGAAAAAAGTGCTTATTTCATATTTCACCCGCGCTTTCGCACTCAAAATATCCTGATTTTTCAGTATGAGGCCTTGTCCTTGAGAGTCTGTAGCATACAACCGAGAATCCCATGAAGGGCACCTATCAAATTTCTGCACATGACTGTTTGCATGAGGCGATGTGCACCAGGACAGCTAAGCTACTTAGCAAAGGTAACACTACTGCGCCTCCCGCTCGTAGTCTCACTCACAACCCTAGTGTGGATTCTGCTCGCCCCTGAACGAGAAAAGGAATTACCAGCTGGTCTTGGAAAAAATTAAAAGCGTGGGCACTTCTCTGCACGTATGCAGATTGCAAAGACGTGTGCGAAGATTACAATCACACTAAATATGAAATTAAAGACTATTTAATTACCTCCGCCAAAGAGGTTATGTTTTCGTTGGGTTTGTCTATCTGTCTGTTTGTCACCAAGATAACTAAAAAAAATATGGACGGATTTTGACGAAACTTACATCGGTTGTTAGGTATGTTCGGAGGAACAGATGATTAATTTTTGGTACAGATCTGTCCATCCGTTTGTTTGTTTGTCTGCCTATTTTTTGTTAGGCTAGTGCCATAACATAAAACTAGAGCACTCTGAGAACGCATACCTCCGCTAAGCGATGCAACGGTAGCAAAAAATTCAAATTGGCTCTGAAACTATTATTTTCTTAGTATAAACGCCAAAATCTAATCATTTGTGCCTTTTGATAGTAATAGCAGCTCGTGCAATTTTCTTGAGGATCCGTTCACATCTTTTAGAGTTAGTTATATTGCTAACAAACGTTAAGACAAACATGAGTCAAACACACAAATGAACAAACCGATCTGCACCAAAATTTAATCATATGTCTCTTTTCATTACTAACAACCCCCATAAATTTCATTAAGATCCATTCATTATTTTTTGAGTTATTGTGTTAACAAGCATAAAATTAAAAACGGTGATAAACGAACGAAAAACGAATCATTACCAATATTTGGTCATCTACTCTTTGTCATATGCCTAACAACTCATGTTAATTTCATCAAAATCCACAATTTTTTGTTTTATGGCACTGAGAAAAATGAGACAGACAAACAACCAAACAGATGGACATATCTTCACCAAAAGTTAATCATCTGTTCCTCCTAACATACCTAACAATCCCTGTGAATTTCATCCAAATCGGTCAATAACTTTTTGAGTTATCTTAGTGACAGACAAACACGACGGAAACATAACCTTCTTGGCGGAGGTAATCATCGCTACGATCTGGGATATTAGGTACGAATTTGTTAAATTCTAGATAGGCAGACCAAGCTAACTCTGCACAGTATACCTATATAATTACCATAGTGTACTTTTTACACACTTGTTGATGTTCAACCAGAAAGCATTAAAATATCTAAAGCTACATTTAGCCATTACCAGGCGTCATAAATGGAGAAAAACCAAACAATATTCCCATACTTTCTTGTGCCGCTCGCATAAATAAATGCTGTAAGACGTTGAGTACCATATGGGAAATTGCAAAGCCTAATGCCTCCATCACTGCTCAAAGAGATGGAGGCTTAAACTTATCAATATAATAATGGGCAAAAAGAGCCATACTTGATATAGGCAAGAATTTGTATACATGAAGACCTGGACCACCAACGCAACACATTTAATAGTAGGTATTCAGGTAGCATACAAATGTTTTGAAAATTCGGGGAGTGGACACCCGTTGCAGATTGCTACCTAAAACCTTCCTTCCCTCAGAACACTAGAAGACTCAACTATATAGACAAGACATTTTTGTAAGGTGAAAAAGAGAGAGGTAGCATCTCAATGAAGAATTGTAAAGCCATCCGCAGCCAAACATTGCGCATGGCAACAAAAAAGACCTCTTGCGATAAAGAGCTATTTATGTAGCGACAGTGACCGAGAAACGTTCTATTAGGATAACCTCGGTGTAAGGTCAGAGCAGGGGTCAAAACGAGCAGGAACTGGAG
>LQNS02278091.1:60940991-60961095 GCA_001587735.2 Parhyale hawaiensis | reverse complement strand
GAGCTCTCCGGAGACCTCCGACTCCTTAAATTCCTCAATTTTTTCTCCAGTTCCTGCTCGTTTTGACCCCTGCTCTGACCTTACACCGAGGTTATCCTAATAGAACGTTTCTCGGTCACTGTACAGCTACATAAAGTAGTGAATGAAAATGGAATAAGTAGCAGGGCTGATGAGTCGGACTTTTTTGGTTGGGAGCCAGGTGTCGGAAACTGGCGGCATCTATTAAAGTCGGTGAAAATGGATCCGTTTTGTTACAGTGATACAGTGAAAAAAAAAAAAAAAAAAAATAAGAGAAGTGGAGTCAAGATATTTTGGGAGTCCATAGAGTCGGAGTCACAAACAGAAACTGTCGGGTCTCAGGAGTCGGAGTTTGACTGGACTAATCCGATTCCACGGCCCTGGTGTGAAGTATCAAAGGTTACTAATGCAGTACCTCTGTAAGTTGTATCGCGCCGCACTCAAAATATTGGGCCTTCACATTTCTGCCAGAAGGTTTCAGAATTTTACCAAGGCACCACTACTGGCTAGAAGACAAGGCACAAAGCATCTCAAAGAGAGGGAAGAAGTAACCGCTCCTGCGAGAGCCTTTTCAAAGGCCCCCTGAGGACTATGTTGCTTACCATCATCGGCAACCCACCGTAGGAGCAAACAAAGAAGACCCACTACCATGCAAGCCTTAAGGCCCTGTCACACTACGACGATTTAGCCTGCGTTGCCCGACGTTGGCAAATACGCTGGCGTTCGTTGAATAAGTTATGGGTAAGTTTTTTAACGCTAAGAGCGCGCTGCAAAACGCCGACATACGTCGCAGTACGTTGACTTCGGTCCAAAATTTTAAACATGTTCAAAATTTGTCGACGTAAGTCATTATTATTGTTGTTATAATATTGGTATTGTGCCGCTGTTTCTGAATCTAAGACGATCAATAGCGAACAAAGATGATGTATTCGGTTTGCAGCCGGAACCACACCGTTGTGCTCAAGGGGCAAGAGATGAAGGATGAAAAAGAAAACTACAGAAGAAAGAAGCGCCTGAGCGGACGGCCCCCTCCGTGGCCTGCGGACGGCCCCCTCCGTGGCCTGCGGACAGCCCCCTCCGTGGCCTGCGGATGGCCCCCTCCGTGGCCCTGCGGACGGCCCCCTCCGTGGCCCTGCGGACGGCCCCCTCCGTGGCCCTGCGGACGGCCCCCTCCGTGGCCTGCGGATGGCCCCCTCCGTGGCCCTGCGGACGGCCCCCTCCGTGGCCCTGCGGACGGCCCCCTCCGTGGCCCTGCGGACGGCCCCCTCCGTGGCCCTGCGGACGGCCCTCCGCACAGGCGAAAATAAGAGTAAGAGCCCCGCAGAAAAAGTCTGTCACCTCGATCGGCGGCCCACCTCGCAGGACAGAAAAGGAAATTTGGAGAGCCTACCAACTTTACAAAACCTCATCAGCAGGAACTGCGGCAAGCTGCAACATCTGTGGAAAAGGCACTAGGGACCTTTGAGTGCGTAATGTCCACAAATATATTGTGGCGGGGAAAGGGCCCGCCAGAATATACACCTGAAGGCCGACATATGTCAACGTATGCTACATACGTTCGGTGTACGTGGGAAATAAGTTATGCGATCGTTGACGCCGTTTCAGTCACGTTACGTGTAAGTTCCTCACAAGTCGTATACGTCGAGATAATATCAAGCGTACCCAAGACGTTTTGACCCTTGAATTTTTGGAAAACGTAATAAAACAGCTAATAGCTGTTTATTTACGAATAGCAAATGCCATACCTATGCAATTTATCCTCAAGCAATATTGCGTTGGTTGGTTTGCCCACCCAGAAAAAGGCAAAAGAGTTGAGCCATCATCACAATCTTTTTCAGGGAGTCAGAAGAGGTTGACAGAGATGTGAAAAAAAAGCGTGCAAAAAACCTGGAGTTCCGAGCCATTCGTCGAAAACTTTCAGAGGCATGATTGAGAAGAATTAGAAGTTGATGCTTCCACTACGATAACAAGACAGATACTGCTTTGAAATGTAGCGCATAATTAGTGGTCTTATAGAGTACGTTACGTGTCCGTCGGCCAATCGCTGTGCTACGTTATTCACACGCTAGACGCGTTGGACATAGGTTTGCCCTACGTAGTGAACGCCGGCAACACGCCCAAATACGTTACACGTAAGTTGTCTTTCATTTATATCCATAATCGCTCTGTGTACGTTATTAATACGTCCTGTATACGTTCAACTCATTATGATCGCGCTAGTTACACGCCAAGAACGGAAAATACTTCAAAACTTCAACGTAGGTATGTCATTACAATTTACACGTGAGGCATAAGCTGGCTAAATCATCGTAGGGTGACAGGGCCTTTAACAGCGGAAGCCGCATGCAACGGCCGCCGTGGTAGGGCATAAGCATCACTTCCTGGGTTACTGTGCCAAAGGATGTGCTGATAAGGATAGGTATCTTCGGGAGGGGATAAGGGTTGCTAATTCGGTTTCCCCCCTCCTCCCCTAAGCAGAGGGTTACAGCCTATCTAGGGCCCGGGCTTGGAGAAGTGTAAGGCCAGAACTAGACTCCACTTCTACAGAGTTATATATCCTCTATTACCGGTAGGGCACTAGTCTCCAGAACCATGGACGCATGAGTACGAGTAGAATAGTGCTTCTGTTAGAAGCACTATGAGGAAAAAGAAGGGAAGGTAGAAAGTGAATACAATAACTAGGGCTACGTAATTTATGACGCTCCCTAGCGGAATGGCAATACACCAATTAGCTACATAAATATATATTAATGGTAAGATCACTAATATAAACTAGAGAGGGAAACCTAAAAGACGTTAAGCAACAGGGAGAACGGCAGTCCCACACCTACCATAATTGCCTAAAACTCTCCCAGTTTAAAAACACAGTAATAATAATAATAATGATAGGTACATACTCCCATGTTCAGAAACACAAGCCAACTCGTCACCAAATTTACATGGACGTTAAAAGTAGTGAAGTAAAAACTTTTCCGGCTATAAAATTTATGGGTTCGGTACCTAATAATTAACAGTACGTTTTTTAACATGCTGAAGAGAAGAACCGTACTTATCTTCCAGGTTTTATTTGACACCCCAAGCACAATGAAAGCGATTTAGCAGCGAGTCGCTTGGGAGAACAGTTAAGAAGTGTTTGCAATAAGGCAGCTATGTTGTATTGCATCTCCAACGTAGTTATTTTCTTGGTGCGTGACTTCTTACCCTACTCAGCCTACTACAGGGAAACTGAAGGAAAAAAAAGAGTAGCTTCAGAGGAAAAAAACGGTTAGAACACAGCGTTAGTAAACGATTTCAAATTTTTCTATACTCTAGAACTTTCCCTAGTGAGTTGCGAACAGGAGCTATATAGTGAGGCAGTGCAGTAATTATTACAATGTCAATGTTTAGAAAACAGAGATCTAAAGAAGAAGAAATAAGAGACATACATTCATGTCAAAAGAAACTTGAACCTCAAGCAAGACACTTTTCCCGTACTGCGAAGCAGCTCGCATGGGCACAGCCAGTCGGAAAAAGAAGAGGAAGACCAGAGCAGAGAATCAACACAAGTATGAAACTGGAAGGCAGAACAGTGGTTGCAAATAAAACTTCCGAGTCCGAGTTGCATGTACTGCCTAATACAATGCAGAGCAGAGAAACAGGCATCGGACTGGAAACTAAAAGCAAGTCTGGAGTTGCGAACCCGCACAACAGACAGTTGCACTTCTTTCTAGCTACGTATCGGAAGTGATCAAGAATTTCTGGTGCACTTAGAGACACAGTGTTACATATTAACAGCTAGGTACTAACGCGGTTCAATATCAAGTGCGTGTGTATGGCGATAAAATTTGGCAGTTACACAAAATAATATAAGTGCGTAACAATGAGTAATGCGAATGCAAGCCACACGGGTTGGTTACTTAAAGATAAAATTAGACGTCACATATGTTCACAACATCTGCGTAGTGAAAATGGACCGCAGATGATCCCCTTTCTGTTTTGTCCATCTTGGTTATAGTTAATGAATTCGTTTGGAATCATAACTTTCCAAGCATCAATTAGCTACCGCCGCTATTTAGCTACTTGTGAAACAGTCTTAGAAACTAACGCATACAGTATCAGTGATCACCACCCGTGAAAATGCAAATTTTAAAATAAGTCGCAAACAACAACAGGGCCACAGAACGAGTGCACACTCTGGACTACCTAGCGGAGTTAACAGATTAGGAACAACCTTCACACGGCTAAACTCAGCCAATAATCGCGCGTGTAATTGCAAAAAATAATCTTATCTAACAGTGACTGTTTCGTTCAACTAGATGGTTTCTTTCTTCTATTGCATTCTTTATGAAGAAGCTTTACAGCAAAGTTGCACAACCCTAGTTAGATTCTTGGCTTCCATCTCCAGGTACAATGACCATACACTTGGACGCAGCAGAGTGATAAGCTTTGGCCTGTCAACATGGAATTTCCTGAAACTTCTGCACGTCATTTTCAAGAAAAGCCAAATTTGGTTAATCTCTGAATATGCAAGATGGTAGTGAGCAATTTAATTGAGATAGCTACCCTAGTACTATGAAGACCCCGAAGTATTGAGGGAGGCTCGCTTAATATGTAGTTACTAAATTGGCGTCGAACTCAACTATGGTAAATTTGGGACAACCACAAGATATGATTCAATACACCCATCGTAGTCTGCATGAACTGTAGGCATACCACAACATAGCTCACTTGATATGTTATTGTTCTCACGCATGTGCGGCAATTTGTTCGGTATTGCGACAGAGCAGATCCTGTCTTAGAGCTATAGCTATAAGTTAGATATTGTTAAAAGGGGGGAATATGAACAAAAAGTGAAGTTTAATAAAACTGCCTTCAGTTCTGAAGCGGCTGCTTTTGTGTGAGTACCTGTATGGACAAATGTTACACTTGAAAAGTGACGTAACCGAATGTAAGCAAGCTCAATAAACTTCATCCCATGTTCACCTTCACCCCGTTTAATGATACACATATATAATTTACAAACGACATCGCATCGTAACGATAACGTTATTAACAAACTTCATTACAGTTTCTTCGACTCTATGCAGAAGGTATTTTAACCTGGCATCGAGTTTTCATATGACTACATTAAAAGTGAGCTAAAACAAGGAACTTAATGGCCAGTCAAATTCATATTTTTTACGCTGTAAACGGGGCTGCTCGAGCTACACGCCCCAACCGTACAACATTTAATAGCTACTAAATAATACTCGGAAAAAACTGAGGTTAGTAATTGTCATTTAAATTTCTCAATTTCATTTTCGCTTCCGAATCCTGAGAGGCGAGGTCATACTGCTTCTTTTAGGCGCTTGCTTTGCTATTCCAAAGGATTTCTGCTCGTGCAATACCTATTAGCTATTATTAACAATGCAGGCTTTGCTCAAAATTTAAAGTAGTCATATGGATGCATCAGGTATGAAAAAGTAGGGGCACCAAGCTATCAGCTATTTTCAACAAGTATCACAGACGGTTGCTGTTAACCTCCCCTTTCCCTAACCAATGCGCAACTATCCTTCACAATGCATAACAAGTTTTGCTCAAGCATTAGCTTACCCCAAAATATTAACAAATGCTGATGCAGAGCAATACCTGGTAATGTAGCTATGTGTCAGAAAAAATACAGTTGAACTCCCTTCAGAAACAACAGCTTCTAGGCCAAAAGCCGAACTTCTCACCTAGCTATGAATATCCGATGCATCGAACAAAACTTGTCTTTCTAAATACACCATCCACTGGCTAGAATGTCCAGCACGAAAACTTCAAAGTCGGACCTACTGGCATCTTGGTTCATCACCGTCACTCCATTAATTATCCCCTGGGTGGCTGTGGCGCGAGTGTTGCAAGTTTTTTAATACTTCCACTTTCTTTACCATCACCACGCCACTACAGCACTCCATATCAACAAACAATTGCCTCAAGTAGTCTATTAGCGAATGCCAGCTTCAACTCCACGGTTAGTGAATGTAGCTCTCACGTGTCTCCACCGCATAGCCTATATCAATTTTCCAACGAAGAGCTATGGCAGAGAACAAAAGATACATAATACTTTCACGAAATACCAATACGAACCGTCTAGAACGGTCCAGTGCTAAAATACTGCAAAATAGCAGTGCTTAGTTACACAAAATCAGGGAGTCCGTTTGATAAGCATCTGCTTCACTAGTGGGAATGATATGCAGCACAGAATTATACAGGTAAAATAGAAAGAAAAAGGCGCATTTAGTGTAGCTTGTGCATGTGAATTGGGATTCTATTTTCCTAAAGATAATAACAAACAGACTAATATAATACAATGGAATGATTTCAAAGCTTGCAAAAACTGAACAGATTGCAGAAGCGCTACCTACAGATCTGTTTAATTGAAGCACTCATAATTACACACTCTATTCGTAAGTTTTCTTTGGCAGTTATTAAATGACAAGGCAAGCAGTACCATTTCTACAAACAGACCTGGCTTCATATGCAAGCCTATAAGTATCTTCAAACGCACAAGTTCGACACACACTCAACAATAATTACAATAGCAGTAAAAAATATATAGTTTGCTCTTCAGCTCTCAACATAACGTAACGATACCAAGCAACGGATTGCATCATGTCATATCTGAGGGGTGCGGCAAAACACGGTTGCCACGTATATGATTTACTAGCCACACATTTAAGAGCAGCATTAGTTTTATCAACGCTACGGGGTGCAGAAAAAAGATTGTCATCTGCATCTGCCACTGGACGCACATTTGATAAGCACAAACACCGGTCACTAGCACTAATCCAGCCTCTTTTTCCACAAAAGCTAAGGACTCGAGTAAGGAGGCACTAAAAATCTAGTCGCTTGCACGTTCCATTGGCCATAAATTCATGTATCAACTTTACATTGGTCACAAGCAACCGGAGGCACTAAAAACCTAGTAACTTGCACGTTCCAGTGGCCATAAATTAATGCATCAACTTTACATTGGTCACAATCATCCACAACCATCAACGCTGCAGGCCGCAGAAAAATGTGGATGTCATCTGCGTGTTCCAACAGCCGCAAGTTGACGTGCGAACTCAACTTGAGTTAAGAGCGTGGATCAGTCTTTGTTTTCCACCAAAGCTACCAGTGCTGTCCTGGCGTGCTTAGGTACGTGGCTCATAACTGTCACGAGTGACACCAAGTGACGCGTGTTGTACTCGTCCCTGTGCTCCACTAGCCAGTCCCTCAGGGCGCTCTCGGGCAGGTAGAAGGCCTTGATGTAACCTTCCACTAGCTGACGACCAGGCAGAGGACGCAGGCCACATAGGGGCTCGAGTTTCGAAGTTAGTTGCTGAAAAAGGTTTGTATTTTAATTTTTATCAAGGGTTGATCGCTATTCCGAAACAAGTGACAAGCAGTGAACATGGAATAATGAGAGAAAGCTGATATCTATCGAAATACTTTCCTGGCTAAAAGACTGGGCATTAGCAGCGCAAATTTAAGTATATATGCAACAATACAGGGCATTCCATCTAGATCAAACATTACAAAAAAAGGGGAATGTAGCTTTCTCAAGTGAGAATACAATGATTATATTAATGATGCAAGATCACGAGAACACAAGCAATATCACATGGAGAACCGACGTGTACGTGAGTTGTGGTTGAGGAGCAGATAGCGATGCGCAAAGCAGTGCATCACTGCGAGCTGAAGTGCAGAGGTCACCGAGACACACAAACTAGTATGGAGGGAGGATTGAGTCTCTTTACTACAGGGATGCCGAATTGAATAAATCAAGTCTAACTATGACTGTGAGGTTTAGCTATTTCCGACTCCTTTAATCCCAAAATATGACCGACTCCGACTCTTTTCAACAATATAGGTAAATTTTCACAGACTCCGACTCCTGGACCCCAAAGTTTATCAATTCTAACTCTACAGCCCTGCTCTGCCAGACAAGTGGACTTTAGTGGCGCTTGGCTTCATAAGTCAACCATTTCCAGTACAGTACGGTAGCTATTCTGAGTCAGCGTTTCCAGTACCGTACTCAGACGCTACAGCGGGGTTGCTGAGTCTAACCAGGAATGCAGATGGTTGGAGTCGCAGTTTAAGCAAGAGCTTCAAATCTCTGACGGTCTGAGGTCGAATGCAGCTGATCATTCCTCTGGGAATGGTGGGTATCTATCTTAGGCACGAAGTAGTGCATGTGGATATTTCATCTGGGGTGTGTGGTGAACTGGACTTGATTTTTACGACGAAGCAATTGTGTGGACACTGAATTCGAATGCGGACCCAACTTAGCAACGTCATTCGTCTAGTGACGTGGCCACGACAGGCCGGTTCTCGCGAGTTCTGTTGCAGTGGCCATGGAACTGAACTAAGCCCTCAACACACAAAATTATTTTGGGAAAACAGACGCATTTCTGCCACTTAAACGTTTTCCTCAGCAAAATAACAGCACATCTACCCAACAAGTTTGGAAACCAACCGAACATGATCGAAAGACTGAGCTCATTCATCAGGTAAGCCGACTAATGGTGAGAACATTCCACCGCATAAACTGATCCTTTGCTGGTTGAGGATGTGCTGTGCCGACCATCTATTAAACCTGCCTTTCTGATGTAAACACAAATAGGCATTTCCTAAAATTAGTAAGGCTTTAACAAGTATTGCCGTAGTTGGAGCTAGTGCAGCAGCTTCCGTTCTTATTATTATAGTGGGTTGGGTTACTAGCGCCGCAGGCATCACGCCCGCCTCGCGCCGAAAACACAAGATCGAGATATTCTCGGTTTTTGCACTCCGTCACTAGCCCAGCATAGTGCTGAGAACATGTACTTCCTCATCAATCATAAATCTGAGGTCCGTTAGCCCAATGTCGCCACTTACCTGATAGTCGAGCAACATCAAGGATCGCCCTTCGTTAGAGCACGCCTTGGCTGCGGCATACCCATGCAGGAGTGCAGTGTGCAGCTGCAGGATAGTTGTACGCCACAGTTCTCCTTCGGCAGTAGCTGGTAGAGGCTGCCGACATCTGATGGTTTGCAGTACCGACGAAAATCCCTGGTAGTGAGAGCATAAATCACTACCATCATCTAGTATCAATTGCAGTGAAATAATGCATAACTGAAAATCAGCCTGAAATACTGCAGGTCTAGTAAAAAATAAAAAATGGCGATGTCGATAAATTGGCTGATGCTGAATGCAGATACACCGGGTTCATCAAACAGACAAGAAAAAATTCACTCATAATAGTTAATGCGTGCTTAGATTTTCCTAATTTTCTCATGCGAACAAGTAAAAATTAATTTCAGTTACTTTTAACACACCGTCAGCATAGACGTACACTAAGCAGCCAAGCAGAGCAAAGATGAACGTGGAACCCATGTACGAGGGTGTTCCCACAAAGGATCAATCCCTTCTGGACCCACGACAGATATCCTTCAATTTAGATCTTCAAGACTACCTAGCCAATGGTGCTAATATTACTACAGCATGGACATTCTTAACCCATACCTGCATAAGCCTCAATATTTGGTCCACATAATTGTTATGCTGACTCTCGAGACTACTAATGGACCAGTTGACAGAAGCCATCTGCTGCACCAGCTGCTGCTGAGGTACCACTGCTGCCCCCACACAGCTGTACACGGCCGGCACCACCTGTGTAATGGCACAAGTTTACCTAACTATAATTCTAGTACTATTAGGCACAAATGATGATCCCATAGTCGTATACTAGTAACAGGGGCAGAAACTAGCCAGAAAGGATAGCCAGCGTATCGGTAGTAGACCAGTAATACAGTAGTTGCAGAAGGGATTGCTAGTGTATTAGCCATATAGCTACCAGTAATAGCTGCAGAACAAATTGTTAGTAGATCAGTCGAATCCAACTAATAGCAATGCAGCAAGGACTGCTTGCGTATCAACAACTAATAGTAATGCAGCAAGGAGTGCTTACGTATCAGTTATACTATACCAGAAAAAGCAGTTGCAGAAACGATTGCTAGTGCATTAGTCAGGCCCTAACGAGTAGTATGTTAGTAACAAGTGGCACCTTAGGCTCCCACGTCCATCTCGCATTAAGAACACAGTACAGCGTACTAAACGACAATGAAAGCACAAGTGACACTTCACAAAATGCAACACTCCTGTCCATAAACTGAACAACTAAACAGAGGAACAAGAATTAATTATCATTACTATAATAAATTTTTATTATCTCTATAGTCATATTGAATACGATGATTCTCCATTTGCACTAGAGAAGCGATCTAGCACAGGAAGAGAGAAGAAACATGTACTATGTCGACAGAAACGGGGAACCCATGCACAAGGGTGTTTCCAAACAGGATCAGTACGGTACACATGGGAACAGCAAATCAGGAAAGAAGAGAAAGAACTGAATAAAGCATCATCAGTAGGAGTGTTAAAATGGATGAAGCTAGGTGGGCACGAAGGAAAGCAGTCCCGAGGACCTCCAAGGTCCCTCTGGGGTCGCTGCTCTCCCTTAACATAGGATGGTCGAACCTAACCTACCCCTACAGCCCATCCTATGCTTCCTGAAAAAAGAGAGAAGAAGTAACATTATGAACACCCAGTTTACAAATGTATCTCATTACCATCTACAGCACCAAACGTCTTTGTTATAGACTTATTGGTTATCCCATTCAATAATACCATACAGGTTATTTTATTTAGGTCCAATTATTCAGCTCCAGGTATCCAACATCACTACTTTAAATTCACGAGTACCTACATACAGCAAGCACCTACAACTAAACAAAAACTGAAAGAAATAAGATGACCTACAACGAGCACTTCCTGTACACCTACGAGCTATGTAAAGGATACAGGGTTCTGCCAACGTCAACACGAGCACAAAACTTAAGTCCACCTAACGGCTCAATATTTTTTTACAATATGTGTAACCGGGGCTGAGGGCCGAGTAGGACAGCATAATGTTCCACTCCGACTTCTGGAGCTAGGTAGGCTACCGGGCTGCTTGTCAAATTCGTGGCATTTCTCGGGAGTCTACGTCCTGAAAACTCCTTCAACTGTTCAGCATGATTAGCATCTAACAAGACCGTAAATTCGGTCCAACTGAGCACTACCCTCAATAGACAAATGGATTAAGCCAAAGGAAGTATTTTTGACCGACAGTAACAATGACTGACATGTAATATCATTTGGGACATGAAATACTGAATAACTACACACCACCACGCTCATTTGCATGGATAAAGCTAAAGCACGTAACTCTTGACATTTGCAACAGTTACCATCTTGTATCATTTGGAACGTAAAATTTTGAATAAATAAAAATTATTCATTAATCAAATTTCACAAATCAAAGCCAACTATTTTATTCCAACTCCTGGAACCAAAGGGTGCCCAACTCTAACTCTACCAACACTCTGCAACCCAGTGAGCAACCATGCATCGTCTACCAACATAGAAAGGTACAAATCTGTGTTGCAAACATTAAAGTCACGGGCGATCACTTGGACAAACAGACAAAAGTAATACACAGCGGACAGATTCCCTGCTAGACTTGACAGTAAGGATGTGCAGCCTATGAGAATTCCCCTAGGCGTGTAAATATTGCAGGCCTTACCTCGAAAGGGCTGGGGAAATTGTTACTGGAGACGGTCATTTTCTTAAGAATTTGACCCTAGCAACATGAGAGCTCACTCTCTATCACTGCATGGATTGTAACTGACCCAGGGGAACCAGGAATTCGTACTGTACTTGCTGCATGGACCGCTAGCAAGGAGGTGCTACTAAAATCTCCCACATTTGCAGCAAGGAGTGATGCAGTAAAACCCTCTGCTCTCCATTCACTCAATCCCTCCACTGTTTGGTCGCTTCAGGACGTCTGGTTCTCCTGAGGCTCGGCCCCATCATATATTTACGGTTGTAACGTGGCTGGGGCCAGCAGCATTATACTGAAGGATCAAAAGGTCTCACCCTATCCTCCCTGCGGTCAGAGATCCCCCCCCCCCCGAACCTCAGTTCTGGAGACGGTTGCACCGTCCGGCTTTGGCTGGGGGTACGGTACATTTGCAGTCGCTGACGCCCTGCTATCAGCCTGAGCCGACTCAAGAGTGCTTTTAGCGGGACTCCGGGGTCTGCGGGGGTGGAGCTTCGCCACCGCCCCTGGGACACAAGCCAACAACAACAACTACAACAACAGTAAGGATGTATGACAGAACAGTACCCAAGTGTCCATTACAGAAAATTTTCTCCAATATCCGAAGGGAGGATGAGAAAAGCAACTGTGTAAAAGATAAAATCTTCCTGTTTTGGAGTGCCACAAACGTTACGTAAGGTATTTCTTCTTCCCGCAAAAACTAGAAGATGCAAGGCAGAGATTACCTCTCGCAACACGTTAGTCAGGGCAGAGCAGAAGGCATCGCAATACTCGGCTTCGGACGTAATGTAATAATTATAATAATTTTACCCACGCAACAATAGAAGGTGATGGGTCGGAATTAGCCACGTACCTCCGGCAACACGTCACTGAGGTCTGAGAAGAAGGCATCACACTGCTCAGAGGCACACGAAGGCAAGAGATTCGACAGGACGGATTCACGCATTTCTGTGAGCTCCCGGCACAAGAGCAGCAGACTTTCGCAGGCCACCAGTCGGGCCGCCACTCCCTCCAAGCTGCAGGCCGGGCCATCAGAGATGATGGAGGAAGCGTTGGCTCTGTGGACCTGGAAATGCAAGAGCAAGGGTGATGTATTTCATCTTGTTGGGCAGCAAAATATAGCTTTACCATGACCGTACCTAAGGTCTGTAGTGAACGAGACCGCACTTCTCATAATGATGAATTGATAATTACATGCAGCTTTGATGTAGATAGCTAGTAGCACTGTTAAAGTGGGTTTCAGAGCATGCCTGCTGGGGATGTGATAATTAATCGGCACTTTTTTGGGGACATGGAATCGGTATTGGCACTTTTTTGGCGTTTGCCAATGCCGATTCTTTAACCCTTTGCCTCTTGAAATTCAGATATTTTTTCACTTTTTTTTGTTAAATTTATGAAAAATAGGTTAGTTAAACACATATTTGAGAAAAAATTTAGTTTTACTTGCAAAAACAGTATTTTTTGCATCGGCTACTACAGATGCCGTGAGTGTCTTGGGTAATTTACATGATGCATAGCTTTTGTATAGTAAAAATTGAGAGTGGCATCTGATGATGCCGTCAGAAGGCAAAGGGTTAAACAAATTGACCTGAACTGGTCAGCCACCAAAACACAGTTTCACAGGATCAATTCAGGTTTTTGTCAACTTTTTTATTTCTGGACCGATTGGTCTGAAACTTGCTCAGTAGTCTATATGTGATTTTGAAAAAGAAACACATTTTGCTTCTGCAACTTTTTAATTTAGGCCTCAATTTTTGAGTTAATGAAAATATATTTATTTTATTTTTTGAAATTTCAAATGAAAAGAACTTGAAGAAGTTAATCAGCATTCATACTAGGAAAAAACAAAGACAGTTTGGGAAACCTTGAAACATTCCTAACAAAGTTATAGACGTAATTTTCCATTTTCTGTCGTTTTCTTTTGATATGCGATTTTTGATTGCTAACTGAAATATATGTAGTAAAAAAAGCAAAATTTTCAGTTTTGAGCTGAAATAAAAAAAGCTATGGGGGTAAAAATGGAACATGTGCTTCTATAACTTTGTTAAGAATGATTCAAGGATTCCAAAATTGACTTAGTTTTTTCGTAGCATGAAAACTCATCGATTTCTATTCTTTTGTTAGGTGTATGCAATGGCGTTAAGGGTTGGGTTAACAAAAATTAAAAAAAAAAAAAAAAAATAAGCAACCTGGGACGCTCAAAGCGCTGCTGACAAAGAAGCACTCAAAAACAGTTCACGACTGACAAATAGCCTACCGGCAAATCCCTACAGCTAAACGCAGATCCCGACATATTAGTTTAAGTTCTCAACAACTGGATGGAGTATACACGTAACAAAATGCATAACGCAAATCCAGACGACTAAAGACAAACTGGCTTAGACCTCGTTCTTCAGTGTACGATGAAAATGAAAGCAACATTACTCACCTTTGCTGTTTGGTTGCTGACATCACCAACAGTTTGAAGCTGATCCGAAGGAAGTCTAGTGTCAATGATGATGTCGTTCTCGATGCGCTGTAGCAATGCTAGCAATTTGTTGCTTACACCACTGCAGAAGTTAACATGTGCGCGTTAGTTTTCAGATTACACGGAAAGCACCACACTATCAATTGATTCTTTCACGAAGGATGAAGACCTTGAAAGATTTTTGGTCTGTAAACTTAATTTTTGCAGGATTCTTGCAATTGATGGATGTTCTTCCCCACACAGGAAAATTTCTGTAAACTTTTTTTCCTAACTCTTGCACTCGTTTCATCAATTGACTACCACTAAAACACTGACACTCACCTGAGACCAAACGTGGTGCAGATGGTGTACAGGTAATAGTGGACAAGCTGTGTGGTGCAGACAAACACGTCTGCAGCGATTGGTTGCAGCAGCTTCATCATAAGCAGGTATTTGCCCACCAGACGCAGGATGGCAAGGCAGGTGTTACTTGCCACTGGCAACTGAAATGTGCCGAAATGATAGTTGTATCATCGATGCTTCCAAAGCTTAACTTTACTTCTGGGTCCCGCTAAAAGCCCAAAACCGCTCACGTCGCTTCTTTTCCACACTTTTACCGATCTAAACTCCTGGATCCCACAAGATTCCGACTCCTGACAACCAAATTTGTCCGACTTCCTGTACCATCATCGACACTACGAATGAGATAGACATGGCTAGTAGCTGCAAAGTTGATAGTTAGCCTAAGAGGTTAACAGAATGTAGTAGCATAGTTCCTATAGTTATTGGTATAGCTACCTACTGTACACACATTGCTGTAGTGAGAAATTTTTGTCTACAACATGCCACTCGATTTCTTGTGCTGTTCTTGGATAGGACATGGTTTAATTTAACAGTGCGTTAGAAGTTTTATAATCATAGCTACTGCAAGTTTATTCTCCCTTCTCTATTACCATGGCAGTGAAAGAGAGGAAGAAACACAGGACATATCTCTATGCAGGCACCTCTCATGCTACAAACGTCCAACTTATGAAGATTTGTAGATACGAACAGAAGCCGACTTTATGTATATAAATATCCATAAAATGCTGTACTGGGTTTACATGTTAAAGTTCTATAGCTACTGCATAACCACGTTCATGTGTTGTTTTTCTGTCCTGTAAGCGTTTCTGGTAACTCTTACGGAGTAGGTAGTACCTACTTTCTTATTTAGAGAAGCAATGGCATTTAAACGACCTCAAATTTACCCCGTTATAGATTGAAATTTAATATACTGTATACCGTACCTATATGTAGGGTATTTCTACAGGAGAGACGTCCAAGTACAGAAAGTAAAAAAAAAGAAGAGAATTATTATTTACTTTGTTTAACCTCCGTAGCCGCAACTCAGGCGTTTCAACAGAGAAACTACTTGTGCAGCATTCAAATACCGCATAATGGGTAGGCGTGGTAGCCACGTGCGCTACTACAGGCAGGGAAACAGGCGCAAAGAACCGTAGGTATAGTAGGCGACAATCGAGTGGTCGGTCCCTTTTGTGTACTTCCGCATGCGAGAGACTAGAGATGTCCCGTGTACCAGATCAGCTATCTCGATCGACAGGCCACCTCACGGAACAGTAAGAGGAAAGTATAGAACCTGCCTAACATTACAAAACTAACCTCGTCAGCATGAACTGCGGCAAGCTGCAACATCTCCTGCGGAAAAGGCACTCGGGAACCTTGGGTGCGTGATGCCCAAATATAAAAAGAAAAAAAAGACCAGCCTAGAGAACATTGGTTGATGTGGGAAGAAATTAGTAAGCAAGCAAACAGAGAAGACATGAAGACCTACCCAACAACTGCTTAGGTACGTACGTCAAAGTGTTCCTGGCAGGGCGCAACTCCCAGCAAAAATGGTTAACTTGACCAACCTAAACATACGATCTACACTCTACAGTCTATCTCATGTCCCCCAAGCGGAGATGTGCCTGAGGTAGCGGCACGTCTATGTAAAATAGTAAATAAGCTGAGCTGGATAATGATAGAGCAAAAAAAAAAAAATGAAATATGGCTACCTTTGAGAGAGCTAACACTTTCTTAGTGGTGCTTTTAGCATTGCCATCAGCATCCAAACTGCCAGAACCATCCATTTCACAGCTGAAATCATCATCTTCGGTGTCTCCATCAGAAGACCCAGAGACGTCATTGGCAGAGAAGATGTCTTCTTCTAAACTAGTTTCTTCAGACCCCAAGTCAAAGGGCGTTGAGGTGGAGTCCAGATCCCATAATTTCTCTGAAAAGAGAAAAAATAATAAAAAATATTCTGAAAAAGTGAATCATGACATTGAGTGCATTGCGCAGCTTGAAGTGCTAAACCCTTGACCCTTATTGAGCCTACCTATACAATAGCTACCTAGGTTATCATTGTTTCCAGACAAACAACAAGCTATTTCTAATTGGGTATCCTATAGCTATTAAATAAAATGAGTGTTTATGGGTTGTCAACATTTCTAGCAGCTGTACCAAAGTAGCCTACCTAAATAAGTAAAAAAAAAAAAAATCGAAGAAGCGAAGTTCAAATTTCCAGGTCGCTAAGTGGGAGTAGGCCTATGTAGTTAGCTACCTACTTTTTGAGGTCACGTTTTAACCTTTTATTACTTCTAGTGGCTTATAATTATTTCTTTGAGCAGGAAGAACCAAAAGTGCCACAAGAGAAGATGGCAAACACTTACCCTTTTTCTTTGGAGAAGCTCCCAAGAAAGATCTTTCAGAAGAAGTATCACGAGTCTTGAGGAACCTGTACTCCATGAGCTGATAAACAGTGAAAGTTGGTTTGAGAGGGACAATTTGCCATGCTTCATTTTCCAAAAACATGTGCAGCTCTTCTAGCCGAGCAGTGTGCTCACGATGAAAGAAACCCATACTTTGTTTCTTGATCGAGTCTTTCAGGGCTTCTGACTTGCTGCCACAGAAGTCTTCTCCTATATCTGTTAACCGGCTCGTTACATCCAGTACATGCAAGAAATCATCAAACTTAAAATGTGACAAATCAGAAGCAAGAACAAATGTCCGAATTTTGGCTTGCACATCTTGCCATATTCTGTAAAGTCCGTGCAGTAACTTCTGCTCCACATAATTGCAGTCATCCACTGAATTTCCATTTGGGGTAGACTTGGCTGGGCTACTTCTGAGAGATGAGGTTTCACTAGCAACTTGCTGGACATTATCAGCTGGGCTGCTAGAACTGCCGTCACTAGCGCTGTGGTGCCACCGACTGATGGCCTTATAGTTTCGCAGAATGGCAAACATGGACTTGCCAAGGTCAACATAGCATGCTAAGAAGCATTCATGATCAACATATTTACACAGCTCGCTGTATTGCATTTTTCCAAATGACGATTGAGGAGCCTTGTCATTGCTGAAGTCATTGACTGAAGTGTTATGACTAGCGTTACTACTGTTGAGCTGAACAACAGATGAGTAAAGTTCTACATAGCCTAAGACAATAGAAAAGGCAGAGTTATGGATATGGGACGTGAGATGCATGTGTAACTGGTCCATAAGTGCTTGTCTCTTGTTCAGTAAGGAATAAGCAGCATGCAATTTTGCGTAAGTATTGGCATTGAAGTTGACCACTACCCTACCAATGGCATTGTCTAGCTGTTCTTCTGCCATCTCCAAAGTCTCCTGTAGCTTGGTGCTGAGGTCAGATATGCAAGCAAAGTGTTTGAAGGTGGATGCAGCGGTCTGACACTCGAGCAACAGCTGAATGGCACTAGGATATGCTTCTGCTCTCAACAGCTTCTGTAGCTGAATATCAGTCATCTGCAGAGTTTTGATGGTTTTCAAGTTGTTCATTACCTCAAGTATTTTCTGCTTCTTGTAATGATTTGCAATCACTTGCAGACTAGCAGCAGTAAATTGTTCTTTACCAACAGAGAGTTTTTTTCTGCCTTCAACACACAAAGCAACAGCAAGGCAGGCTTCTTTCTGAAGCTTCTCTATTTTCCTCATTTCCTCCATGCATGCTGCCTGTTTATTCAAGATCAGATCTGAAACTCTTCTTGAAACAATTGACTGTTGTTTGCGCAACCTAGACCTGATTCCACTGATGACATGCAAATCCGTAATGTCAGGAAACTTTTGCAGTTCATGGCTGCCAACATCTGGATTGTCAGTCTCAAAATAGATTGGCTCAATAGTATCAATTACAACATTTTGAGCTTCTGCACTGAGGGGAACCTCATCAAACTGACTAGTCTTGCGTTTTTGGTGACCTACCACAGCTAAATGATTGTCAAAGTCTGAGGATGACCAACTCTCCGATGCTGCCAGGTAAGCTGGTGTAGTTGGAGGATGTTTTGCACTCTTATTAGTCTTTTTGTCAATAAAAGTTTTAAACTTTTCCTTAATATCCATATTGATGACTCAGTGAAGACACACTATCTCACTTTTTTTTTAAATGATGGAACATGATCTTGGTGTTGAAACACAGACAGCAGGATAGCAGTGACTAGTGCAGTCACTGGCTGATGGCACATTATCTGCAAAAATTACACAAATATTAGTCCTTTTGAAACATTATAAAAAGAAGGTAAAAATATGCAGCTATTAGCTTCTACAAAACTCTTGCATGAGGCTTATCCTGGGAGCCTGGAGTACCACTCCGATTCTATCACTCCAGGCAGAAACTTCTCTGCCTCCTCCAAAGTTATAGCTAACTACCTACTTCTCCTATCGAACTGTTACATAAGCAATTTAACCAGTTACACTTCCATGCCAGGTTGGACTGTATCAGTCTGTTTCTGAAGCAGACTAATGGGCATTCTTCTTGCTCATTTAGCTACAGCAAGAGCCAACAAATGGGTCCAACACTTATCAATGGGACATGTAACTTTTACTCATATCAATACTTATCTTCATCCACCTGGGTTATTATTCCTAAAATATCTGTATTTTTGACTATTCAGAGGTGGTAGCTATGTCGTGATGCCACAGGTAGATACTATGTGGCTAAGTTTTTTCCAGGTTTCTCTCTTCTTTTTACTGATGGTTTGAAACTGACTGGTAGTGGACACACATCATGTGCATTACCTATATGATCCCACCAGCTCTCAAACAATACCTATGTTGGAAGTTGAACAGCGAGCATTTGGTCATAGCTGCACAGTTATTTGCTATTCATAAAGCATTAGAAATGATAAATTTAAAAACAAATAAATATTTCATCTTTACAGATTCACTTGCAGCACTGTAGGTTAGGCTAAATCTAAAAGGCGGAGCACAAACAGTTGCTTAGATGGAATGTAGCCTAGGGTGTTGGCTATGGAATCTCACAATCAGAATTTATGTACCTCTTTTCAAAACAAAATGGCGGCCATTCCAGCAACCCGGTGTAATTCAGGACACCATGCCGGGCTAATTCGGGACACCCAGTAAAACGTGTTTATCAACAATATTTTTCAGTACAAAGGTCTGATTTAACTTGAAAGTGACGAAAACATCCATGGTTGTTCCCGACGATAAGTATTAGTAAGTATTTACAAGAAAGAACGTACTAATAACGTCAAATGCGGCACTGGATACTGGCACTGGATATTACTTCACACTAGTTACAACGGTGCGGCATTATAAACCAGTTTTTAGTTATGTTTGATGGAGGAATTACGTCAGGAAGGACAAGTAACAACACTGAGAATTGTAGATTAGATTAGATAGGCACAGTAGACGAACCAAGAGGCCCATTCCCAAAGAGACATCGGGACTAACACCTCGGCCTCTTTGAGCTATTATACTTTAGGACATTAGCTGGACTCTACATCATGTCAGGAATGCTTTGTATTGTAGCTAATGTTAATCAGAAGGTCATACAGAGGATTCACCAGCGTGTGCATTCCACCCTGTGATACGATGTTGTTGTTGTAGTTACGTAGGGGGCGGCTCCGGAGGGGGTCGGGCGTGTGGCGGAAGGTATGAGAAAGAAGGTAGGGAAGACAAGAAGTCATGCACAGATAGAGGGCTGTCCCATAGAGAGGTAG
>LQNS02278091.1:60889984-60936334 GCA_001587735.2 Parhyale hawaiensis | reverse complement strand
AGTAAATCTAACTTTTCTCAATTATTTCGTATTATTTAAAGCTTCATAAACTTGAGCAAAGCAATGAATTTAACAATTTTAGGTACTAGGTATGTTTATTTAGGGATTTTGTAAAAGTTATTACTATTGAGGAGGGACTCACCGGTGGGTCCCTTCGCCGCTAAAATATGATTCAGGGGACCCACCGGTGGGTCCCATCGCAGGAAACGTGTTAAGAGATACCACTTTCTAAAAACTATTTGAAGGATCTGTGATGAAGTTTTATTTCAAGTAGTACATCGTGTTCCAGTTTGGAGGCCTAAGCCACATTTCTTTTCCGGAATAGATATTCTTCGAAAATTATTAAACCGCTATTTAGGATTTTATTTTTAATTTCATTTATTGCATCCATTATTGAATTTTTGAAGCTAAATATCGTTTCAACTGTATCAGCCAGCAGGTCACAAATTCGTCGGGAAGGACGATAGCAAAGCCCGGTTGCGCTAACGTCGTTCACGACCACTTTGTGTGCGTGTTTGTGTACGCAAATCGTGTGCGTGTGAGAGGCGTTCAAGTTTGCGCGCCGCGCTGCACGCTGCATCTCTGATTAACATTTGGTTTGGTAAGGTTAGGTTAGGTCACGTTAGGTAAGGTTAGAAAGGTTGAGTTAGGTTAAGTTTGGTTACGTTAGGTTAGGTAAGGTTAAGTTAGAAAGTTAGGTAAGGAGGTTAGGTTAGGTATGAGTAGGTTAGGTTAGGCTTGGTTAAGTTAGCTTAAGAAGTGTTTATTTTAGTGGTGGCGCGCGCAGAAAAGCTTCCGTGAACGCAAAGTGGTCGTGAACGACGATAGTGTAGCCCGGTTGCACTCGCCGGAACCCTGGACATTTTGCGTTCACGTAAGCTTTCCTGCGCCTGCCATCACTAATATAAACACTAGCAAATCTAACCTAGCCAAACCTAACCTACACTTACCTAACCTAACCTCCTTACCTAACCTTCTAACCTAACCTAACCTTACCTAACCTAACGTAACCTTACCTAACCTAACCCAACTTAACCCAATGTAACCTCTCTAACTTTACCTAACCTTACCTAACGTTACCTAACGTTANAACGTTATCTAACGTTACCTAATGTTACCTAACGTTACCTAACATTACCTAACATTACCTAACCCAACTTAACCAGCGATACAGCGGGCAGCGCGGCGCACCAACGTGAACGCCGCTCACGCGTACACGATCTGAGCAGAAAAATGTCCAGGGTTCAGACTCCTGCAGCCCGGTTTGGACGTAATTACAACACACCCCTGGAGTTGCGGTAGCAGCAAGCCATGCGTGCTTGATTGGTGTACTGACGGAGCCGAGATCGAACAAAATACCAACCGACGAGAGATCTTTGTGCTGACTGGTGGCACTATCGTCGTTCACGACCACTTTGCGTTCACGTAAGCTTTCCTGCGCGCGCCATCACTAAAATAAACACTACCCTAGCAAACCTAACCTAGCCTAACCTAACCTACCCTTACCTAACCTTACCTAACCTAACCTAACCTAACCTGACCTCCTTACCTAACTTTCTAATTAACCAAACCTTACATTTCTAACCTTACTTAACGTTACCTAAACTTACCTAACCTAACGTAACTTAAGTTAATCAGCGATACAGCGAGCAGCGCGGCGCGCCAACTTAAACGCAGCTTGATCACACATACACGATCTGCGTACACAACCACGCACACAAAGCGGTGCTGAACGACAATAGCACTTCCCAGTGGGCTAAGTCAGTAAATGTACTTGGTGTGTACATCTACGTAGGGGCATTTACTTTCCCAGGAATGGGAGGGGGCGGGCGGGTGGTTGAACCTTTCGTAGGGCCCCGTTCGCACATGTACCACGCCACGCCACGCCACACAGCGCAACGCCACACAACACGTGTTGAAAGGTCGTTCGCACATGAACCACACCACGCAACACGCTTGTGCTTTCTCCTTGAATCCAGCTTTATATCTGTATTTCTATTGTTCAAACGCTGACACATATATCCAATGTCATTTCAATAAGCTTAAATTTGTCATATTACTTACAAAAAACTGCTAACTATAGCACTCTGAGAGCGCATGCCTCCGCCGAGCGAGGCAACAGTAGCAAAAATTCAAATTGGCTCTGAAGCATAATTTTCTTTGTATTAACTACAAAACTGAATCATTTGTGTCTTTTAATAGTAATAACAGCTTGTGCCTCTAGGTGGTGAAGTGACAACGGTTCGGCATCGCATCAATGGAGGCCCGGGTTCGATTCCCCGGACGGCACGCTACGGATTTACACTGCGTGGAGCACTCCAGCACCGAGAGGCCAGGCGATGCATGATGAGGGATCCTGCCTCTCGGTGGTGAAGTGACAAGGGTTCGGCATCGCATCAACGGAGGCCCGGGTTCGATTCCCCGGACGGCACGCTACATATTTACACTGCATGGAGCACTCCAGCACCCGAGAGGCCAGGCGATGCACGATGAGGGATCCTAAATTGACTCTCATCACGGACTGCTTCTCCTGCTCTTCACACTACGGGATCTTCAAAATTCTAGAATTAAGGCAAAAGGAAAACCTCGATAGGTGTATCCATTGTACCCAGTATACAAGATAATAAATGACATTTTTTTGTGCAATTTTCTTGAAGATCCGTTCATAACTTTTTGAGTTATAGTGCTAACAAACGTTATGGCAAACACGAGTCAAACATACAAACGAACAAACCGATCTGCACCAATATCTGATCATTTATATCTTTCAACATTACTAACAACCCCTGTAAGTTTCAGAAAGATTCATACATTTTTTTTTAGTTATTTTGCTAACAAGCATGAAATTAAAAACAGGGACAAATGAACGAACGAACACACGGATCACTACCAAAATTTGGTCTTTTACTTTTTGTTACATACCTAATAGGTAACTCATGTTAATTTCATATAAATCCATCTCTAACTTTTTGAGTTATGGCATTGAGAAAAATGAGGCAGAAAAAATAAACAAACGGATGGACATATCTTCACCAAAAGTTAATCATCTGTTTCTTCTAACATACCTAACAATCCCTGTAAATTTAATCCAAATTGTTCAGAACTTTTTAAATTATCTTAAGGCGTGACCACCGCGCGGAAGGTTCCCCTCGATCGCGCATGATTCGCGCGTTGTTGTGACCGCATTTTGACGTGATTCTAATAGTAATCAACCGTAATCAGTGGTGAGAATTGACCGCAGAGTGATTTCCTCCGCAGGCTAATCATGCGGGATCAAAGAGTGATTCCAGCCGTTGGACAAGTGAAAATTCAAAATTTGAAATGCAAAGTCGCGATGTTTTCTTATATTTATTGATATATTGAACCATGTTATGATGATTGTTTGTAATATTGACTTCAGGAATTGTAGTTTCTTTACTTCTATGCCGGTGTATGTTCAAAATGCTTTAAATACAGCTAGTTCAGTTATGCATTGACTTCAAAATAAATAAAAACTCATAAAAAATCAATTCCCAAACATATTCAATAAAAATACGATATAAATATAATGCAAAAATTGACATGGTGGCTCTGGGTTGTTTACAAAATCGTTGACCGTTCTTATGCTTTTCAATGATCACGATGATCATGATCACGGTGATTCTGATTACGAGCATGGCCACAAAAAGACGCCTTTCGTGACAGACAGACAAACAAACATGACGAAAACATAACCTCCTTGCGGAGGTAATTATGTGGGATCTCTCTGGTTTCACTGCCCGCAAAATTATGAAACTAGACTACACGTTTCTAATGCAGTATTTTATACTCTTTCCAATTATATATTTGTTTTTTTCGAAAAATGAAAATGTTACGAGAATTTAAAGATCGATATTTCCTACGTAAGTATTTGTTAAGAAACACAATTTTTGTTTTTTCCTCAATTTTTTAGTTAATACTAAATAAAGTCAACATGGCTATCGAAGAATATGCTAATCTAACATAACGTAATATAGCCTAACCTAACCTAGCCTAGCCCAACTTAACCTACAGTAGCTTAACCTAACGTTTTCGTTCCAGATATGTGCCTATGAAATATTAAACAATCCTATATATTTCTGAATGAAGAGTAATAACTTTTTAAATTTTTCATTTCTCGGAAAAAGAAAAACATTTTCGGAAAAAGCATGAAAACATTACAAAAGTGAATTTTGGTTTTATAATCTTGCGGGCAGTCAAACAGAAAAGACTCATTAGGTGTCCGTTACAGTTGAATAAAAATGTAGTTCTGCATATCTTTATTTCGAAATAAAACGAAAAGTGATGTGACATTGAAGTACTAGAAGGTTAAAGCTTGCTGAAATGCAACGTAAGCTGTTTCATATTGGAGACAGTATGGGTCCGTTCGCACATCTGCCACACCACACCAAGCAACGCCACACAACACGTGGTAAAAGGTTATTCGCACATGTACCACACCACAGAACACATTAACAAGAATCCAACGTCATTTGAATACCTCTTAAAGATGTGGCGCATCGCCGATGTAGGCATTATCGCCCATCATTTGAATAAACTTAGGTTTGTCATATAACTTACAAACAGCACTGCTAATTACGTGTCCGGTACAGTTTAATAAAAAATGTAGTGCTGCACATCTTTATTTCCCGATAATATCAGTCAGGTCCAGTTAGGAGTGGTCAAGTGTCTCCATTTAGCACTCGAAATACATCGTTAATATTATGTATATGTTCAATAGCAACATCACAAATCGCTAATCAGTTATATTAACTGTATAAGAACAATTATAGCCCTGAGCCCGATCTCCATCTTGCTGTACCGTGTTGAGCCTTGAAGCAGCGCGTGTCGTGTGTCTTGTCCACAAGCAAACGTGCTGAGCCGTGTTGCGTCGTTTGGTGTGGGACAAGTGCGAACGGCTCCCGTCGCACGCGGTAGGAATAGCACAGCGCGAGGCACGGATACAAACGCTCGTGTTGCGTTGCGTGGTGTGGTACATGTGAGGCGAAGCCTTACGGCGGCATAGTTCTTAACCGCCCGCGGTCGGCTGTAGCAGTATACTTATACTCCTCTGGGGCCAGTTGGCCTATATCTGCAGCATGAACCAATGCGTGTGGGTTTCCCAGTGGAGGGTGCAGTCAGAGTTGACTTTAACTAGCTTTAGTGTTTGCAAATTTTTCGATAAAAAGAAGTAGAAGTGAATCGGATTATTAAGGAAACTTTTTTGAGACGACAATGATTGAAATCGGTGTTATAATTTTTCTTAAATCTTAGAAAAAGGCTAGGTCACCAGTAAATCATAGCCATTTATCGTACGTCTGTAGGGGCGGCATCGAATAACAAAAGATAATTAAGGATAAGTTTGTCGATTGCAATAAAAACATTCACAATCTCAACCTCAGTTCCGATTGGGATTAAGCCACTTCGTCTAAGAAAGTATTATCCGATTAGCTATATATCGATTTTCAAAATGGATTTACCATTAACGATTAAATTTCGGACAATCAGTACAAATTGATGACGCTTGAGACGGCCAAGCAAGTCCATAATAGTCTTTCCTGGTGTTTTTTTCAAAAACTACTGAAACGATTCCGATGATTCTTGAGATAAAAAAAGATAAATAAATAATAAGTCTTATGCACCTTTGTTTGCGTTCTTTATTCATTTACCCTAGAGCAACTTTAACAAGCCTGACTTGAGCTGTGAAAAATCGTATGGTTCTATGAATAGTGTAGGTGGAGCTACAGGTGCATGAGACAAATCATTCCTAACAAATATGATGAAAATCGGTTTTGTTTGCAAGGAAATACTGAAGAATATGCCCAGGGTTAATTAATTTCTGTTTCAGGTCTGCATGGCAGACTACTGGAGGAGTGTAGCAGAGTTGAAAAAATGCAATTAAGTTGAAAGATTAATCAGAGCAATAATTTTGTATAGCAAAAATATCAGAAAAATGATATGTTCACTATTCCGCCAGTTGCCTCTCTGAAATATCAACATCAGAGAAATGAATGCTTGGATCTATGAGTTCTTATTTACTTCAATTTAAAACGTAGACATGCAAAAATATACGTGTGGCACTTGCTAAATGTTGGGTAACATGACGGCTAAAAAATTTAACAGAACTTCTAGTCAACAACATACAGTAGTAATTAGCACAAAGTAACAAAACGTTCAAACACTTTATAGTACGCAGAGAGAACAAAAATCTAGAGTGTGAATCCGGTTTAAAAGCTGCTTAGCACGATAATGATTTATCGTCTCCATAGATAGCACTACCCTTGGGATGTGTTGCTCTGTTCGTTAAAAAAAAAGGCAAAACAGAGTGCAGCTTTCCTAATTCTATCATTTACAGCAAATTTGAAGAGATATGGAGACATTTGGAAAGCCTACCGCAAGATTTTAGTCAATATTTTGGTAGACACACCGTTCATAATTTTTTGGTTCAAACTGAAGGACACGACTTGCCATTCGGTCGATAAGCACTGAACGTCTTCAATATAAGCCCCATCTGCTTTCTTGCAGTTTCATTATTTAGGGTCAAGAGTATATACATTAAGTACCTGGAAATAAAAGTTTGTCAACTTAAATAGAAGATAGTAGAATTTGCGTAAAACAATGGGTCTAAAGCAAGTACCGTACTTACCTGTAGTATGCTTTCATTACCGGCTACGGCCTTGTCAACTAAAACTAGAAAAAAATAAAGGATTCTCTCACACAAAGGCAATGGAAGTGGCCAGATACTCTTGAAGAATTCAAGCAGAAACTTTTAAATTTATGCTTTTGAGGAAGCAGGGCAAGATTTTATGCCTAAAGTTTGTAACTAATAATCATTAATATTAATAATAATAATAATATCAACACTGGTTAATCCTAAAAAACAAAATGTTTCACTTATTTTCCTACAAAACTAAACATTCTCCTTGCACTCTCAATAAGGCACAAATATTTCATAAACCATTACGAAAATTTTATGTTGTTCCTGGTATGCACAATGCACATGGCATCAATAACTGGATTAAGGTCTTTACTGCTAGGGGACAATGACCCCACTGTACATGCAATCTTCGATTCACGCCTCCTCCTCTCGTCCTCTTGTTTTATGTAATTTTACTACCTAGGATTGGAATTTTTCATTGCTGGCACAAGATGTCAATCCGTTATTAATTAATTAACGATGTTGTCACTGGTATTAACCAGGACGTAATAATAACTATTATTATTTTTATGAAGCTATTATTATCATTACTCAGAGCGATAATAACTATTTTCATTACTCCCTAGGTGTCAACGATTTATCCAACTCTTAATAGTAAATTTGAAAATAATTAAAGAACTCATTGATTTCCATGGTATTTCACGTACGTTAACTCATTTCCACTACTCCAATGAATAAATATACAAAATAGACAATGGTTTGACAGTCTATTCTCGGAGTTTAAACACAGAAGTAGAGTTACAATATATATTTTTAAGTCAGTCTTGCAAAATTGCGAGTCAGTTCCGCTTCAACCTTCAGGAAGAGTGTGTCAAGCTTTTCTGAGTTCTTTATGCCGGTAAACAGGAATCTTATGAATGTTAATTATTCCTGATATTTTAGCCACTGAAGACTTCGGGCAATCACATCAAAATTCCCGCTTCATATTTACCTACGCAAGGAGGTAATATTTTTGTCGAGTTTTTGTTTGTCTGCCGCTAAGATAGCTCAAAAAGCTTTGGACGGTTCTTTAGGAAACTTACAGGGATCATTAGGTTTGTTAGTTTACCCTTAGTGAATTTGCACGAATTATTTGGAATGTAACCAACAGTAAATGACCGAATTTTCGTGACCATATGTTTGTCCACTTGTTCGTCTCTATATTTGGATTCATGTTTGTCAGCAACATAACCCAAAAAAATATAAAGGGATCTTTATAAGATGTGCAGAAATTGTTAGAAATGTTGAAAGGCATAAATATCAAAATTTTGGTGATGATGGGTTTATCCGCTTGTGTTTTCGGCTCGCTAATATATGTTTGTCAAAATGTTTGTAGGAACAAAATTCAACAAGTTATGGAAGGATATTCATAAAAAATTGTAGCAATTGCTAGAAATATTGAGAGGCACACAAAACCAAATTTTGGTGATGGTAACAGGGAAATCCTAGTTTCAGGAGTCTGGAATAATTAGATTTTTTCGGTAACATTACATTGCTTTTCAGAGGCATACGCTCTCAGAGTGCTATATTTCAAATTAGTGTTGATAATATTCCTATTAAGATAAGTTTAATTAATAATAGACGTTGTGTGCCCTGTAATAATGCAAATACAGTATGCATCTATTGAACGAAATGGAGGAACAAATGAAGAGCAAAACTTATATATGATGTGAAGAGCGTGTTTCCAATTTTTGTTCTGTCACTTCATCAAAATTTTTTATTTCATATTTTTGAACTCATTTTTCCTGTAAATCTAAAAAAATATATATAGTCTTTGCTTTTCTAAGGCTTCAAAAAAGATAAAAGAGCGACCACTATATAGCTTCAGTAAACTTTTAATTGTGTGTTAGGTAGTAATACAATAAGAACTGATTGTTTTTTGTATAACAAAAGTAAATGTGAAAGCATTATCATTAACCCCTGTTCTATTCCTGCAGATTTAACGGATTAACTGTTACTGAAGTTAAGTTCTTTTGATGAACAGGATTAACGATTAACAAATCAACTTCACTCTATTGATACCAAGCACTGATGATATACTCTTGAAATAAAAGCACACATAACGAGCACCTGGAATTAACGGGACACAACCTGCATAAAGACGTCGAGATTTTACCAACACCTACCGAGATTTTTCTGCTCAGTCCTATCACAGTGGCTGTGCTTGGTGTGAGTTCTTCTGTCCCCCCCCTTCAATTGGTGCTGGTGGTGATCTCGTTGCGGACCTTACTGCCAAGGCGGACCGTTTGTTGCGCTACTTTGATGGGAAGCAGACCGGGCCCGGGGGCGCATTCCTTTTGCCTGTGACCCAGAGCCGATGTTATCAGGTTTTGCTTTCAAGTCTTCTGAAGCGCACCGCCTTCTTCTTGACCTGGTTCCCTATGGGGAACTGATGCATCGGGTATGTTTTCTCTCTTTCTTCGGAAGGTGGCTGGTGTGCTCGTAGCCCCGCTTGCTTTTATGTTCCGTCTGATGTTACGGCTGGGCTCTTTTCCGGAATGCTGGCGTGTCGCGTATGTGGCGCCTGTTCCGAAAAGCTCTGTCTCATCTCGAACCTCCGACTATAGACCCACCTTGATGACACCTGTTTTATCGGAAGTTTATGAGAGGTTGGTTGCATTGAGGTTGGGTCGCTCTATTGAGAAGCAGGGAGTCTTTCCCCCAACACAGTATGGTCTTCGAAAGGGTTTGGGAACTCGTGATGCTCTGCTTCACATTTCTCATGTGTTGCAGCTGGTTTTTGATGGGGGTCATGAGGAAATATTGGTACAGCTTGACTTGAGTGCTGCTTTTGATATTGTGAATCACCTTGTGTTGCTCCATAAGCTAAGATTGATGGGGTTCATCGATGTGTGTTCATGCTGGATGGTGTTGTGCCTTGTGATCTGGCGCATCATCGCAGAGTTGTTGGAGTCTGCTTTCTACAGAAAATATATAATTGCCCTAGTAATGCACTGTCTAATTTTCTTCCGGAGCCATTTCTTCGCGTGAGGTATACTCGGCGTATTGGTGCTCTTCACGAGTTTGCCTTGGAACCGGTACGATGCAATACGGGCCAGTATTCTCGTTCGTTTTTTCCATCGTGAGTGGATGTGTAGAATTGTGTTGATGGCTCTGTCTTTGCTGGTGCGGGTATTGGCAGCTTCAAACCATCTGTGCACAGATCTATTCTGTGATCTCGGATTTTCTATTTGTTTTGTTTCTTTGCTCACTGGGCTGGTTGGGAGGGGGTTTGTCAATCTCATAGAGTTTCTCCGCTTCTACGTCGCTAGTCTAGAGTAATTTTATAATAAGAATATAGATAACTGCTATATAGAGGCACCAACATTTTACCAGCTAGCTACGTCCTATCACAGTGGCACTGCTATATAGAGACACCTACTGAGTGTTCAGGAGCTCAGTGTTACTGCAGTGGCACTGCTATATAGAGACACCAAGATTTTACAAGCTCAGTCCTACTGCAGTGGCACTGCTATATAGAAACGCCTACCAAAATTTACAGCTCAGTCCTACCATAATGGCACCGCTATAGAGACACCCACCGAGATTTTACAGCTCAGCACCACCACAGTGGCACCGCTATAGAGACACCCACCGAGATTTTACAGCTCAGCACCACCACAGTGGCACCGCTATAGAGACACCCACCGAGATTTAACAGCTCAGCACAACCACAGTGGCACCGCTATAGAGACACCCACCGAGATTTTACAGTTCAGCACTACCACAGTGGCACCGCTACCAGAGATACCCACCGAGATTTTACAGCTCAGCACCACCACAGTGGCACCGCTATAGAGACACCCACCGAGATTTTACAGCTCAGCACCACCACAGTGGCACCGCTACCAGAGATACCCACCGAGATTTAACAGCTCAGCACAACCACAGTGGCACCGCTATAGAGACACCCACCGAGATTTTACAGCTCAGTCCTACATCACAGTCGAGCGCTGCTGCCAAGGTACAAATGATAGGAGAGGCTTCACGCATGGCCAATTTTGGGGCACTAATTCGGAGACCGGAGGACGTCCATCTCACTATCCTCTTCTTTTGTGTCTAATCTCACGTAAGACAAAGGTGCGCTGGTGGAAGCGGCTCCGCAGGCTACCTCCAAATGCTCCTGATAACGTCGCTTCAAATGTAACTGTGAAGTGAATACCTCTTGGACATTTCCACTGGATCTTCTCTCTGGAAGCTACTTCAGACAAAAGTGCCCGCAGGTATCAATATTAGCTGAATACTTTGCGAAGAAGGTCCTCGATATAGGTCATGACTATACTCGTTTCAACAAGATCTTAATTTAAGCTCAAAGTCGTTAGCTCCAGGTGTTTTATTAATGGGACTCGTGCATCAATAGAATGCAATATATCAGATGGCTGGATCTAATAGTTTTAGATCTAGATCAAACAGCTGTATAAAAGTAGCATTATCTGATGCCCTATCGGGTATTCATAAACAATTTTCTGATGTCTGAGGAGAGCGACATCGAACAATTTCCGATACACGCCGCTAATATACCAATTGGGTTAGAGAGGACTTCCTGTATTAGTCATAATGACTCTGTAATATAACATTGAAGATAATATAGAGTAAATAAATATGGGAAACACTCTAGAGGGATGATCATAGAAAATGCTGTTCAATTTTCAGAAAAAATGCATTGAAAACAATGCTTTGGTTGTGACGACAAAAAGCAGAGCCCTCGCGGAAACTTAGCCCGCGGTATAACTTTTTGTCACGCGATCACAATCTGACATGCACGAATCCGTCAGTCGTGAACAGACATTGCTCCCGAATCACAGACTAGGGACACACACGATACTGTCACCACTGCAGTTAATCGAACACGCGCATTAAATTAGCTCTTGGAAATCAATGATACTTATGACATTTTGCAATCCCTGAATGTAAGTTGAATTCTGGAAAGACTGTTTGTGCGAGAGTAAAGAGCGGCGCAAAAATTACCGTTGTCCTCCCTGTTCTTTCTGAGCATATGGAAGTCGGCAGCCGCCTCCTGACAAGACGCTCGACCTTCGCTCCTTAAATTAAATAACCAGAGTGTCTCGTCCAAAAGAAAAGGCGCGACGTCTACGAATTTTCGGAGATTTAGACGCTATTTTTTTCGACAGAAGTGGAGAAATGAAAAGAGCAAAAATATTGTTGTTATTTCTATAAAGAAATAAGTTTGCAATATGCGGAAGTCTATGCACGTTTGTGCAATGAAGACCATCTGGACTGTTTTTTTTTTTTTGGCGGCAGATCTAGAAGAATGGAGAAATATTTGGAATAATGATATTTTTTTTGCAATGGGAATAATTCGAGAATGTGAGGGAGTCTACGTATATACAGCCAAACCTTTTGAATTGTTTTTCAGCGGACTGTAAAATTTATGTCAAAATAAGAATGATATTGCAGTGCGCAAATTTTCTTGGACCTCCAGCTGATACTTTTGAACTATATTTTCACGGATGAAAAAATATGAACGGACATGTTGATAAAATTATTTACATGTGTACGCAAATACCTTGCAAAAATTGCATTTGCAAACGTCTGCACGTCTCCAATTGATACAAATAAGCTATTCTAATGACAGATGGCAAACGCTTAAGAACCTGCTAACAAAACAACTTAGAGAAAGTTTGAGCTCTCGATACGCGCGTACGTCTACCAATCTTTTGCGGCAGGGTTGCCTCTGTAGTTAACAACACCCTCAAGTTTATAGATTGTACGAGTATAAAAAACATTGAGAACCAAACACATAGGCGTAGGACGAGAGGAGGAGTCAAGAGGGCAACTGCCCCCGTGGGTTCGGGTGACTGGTAAAATTCGGGTAAATATAATGGGATATTCAGGAATTTTATGGAGAGGACAGGAGAAGAGGATGAGGGCCAAAAGGGGAAGGGAGGAGGAGAGAGCTTTGCAACAATAATGTAGGCATATTGAAACATGATTACTGTTCTCCTCTGACATGGGCAGTTTACATATTAAATGCAATGCATCTGCACATGTGTTTTCATGTTCGACATAGATATATTGCATCCTGAATACCATGTGCTATTGTGAGTTACGTCAGTCTTCAAAATGTTTTCCTTCTTTACATTGTATTGAAGTATAGTGTTTAGGTGTTGAAACACTTTAGATCGTGTCTGCAACGAATTCTTATCACCTTCAATAAGGAATCCTAGTAGTCTGAATTGGTTTTGCTATGTACTGTGTTTTCAGTTTTGCCACATTTTTGGTCACATAATAACTTTTTGATGGTTTTCGCTCCAAATATGTAGCAAATTAGAAAGGCTCTTGAAGTTTCTAAAATCAGGGAAATTGATGGTGCCTGCCGCCCCTTTCCCCCATCAAATAAATCTCGATATCACCTACGTCTATGACCAATCATAAAGAGCTGGGATTCGATATTTTTTTCTGTACCGCCGTATCGGTATTCGGTAGTCAAAAAACGGGTTACTCGGTTCGGTATTTTGGTATTTTTCCGAAAAAGTATCCGGAATGATTTGGCATTTTTCCGGTATTTGGTTCGGTATTATCATTAACACTTCGGGCCCGGGCCCCCACGGACAGGCAGCATAACCCAAATGAAGCACTTTGCAACACCGGGAAGCCCAAAATGCTGCTAAAGGAAATCCAATAGAAAGCCATTTACAGCAGACTTAAACGCCTGCAGGCCAACACGACCGAAAGCCGATGCCGGGAATGAGTTCCAAACCATAACAGACCAAGGTACGAATCACCTACTAAACTGATTAGTTAGGCCCCTAATATTCTCCTACGTGAAAGAGTGTGCACCGACCGCTGCACGTGTATTTCTCCTAGAGACTTTGAGGGCCGGGACAGAAGAATACAACCAATTCTTCCCATTATTTTACACTTTATAAAACATACAGAGTTTGGCCACCCCCTCTCCTGTGGGAAAGTTTCACCAGATCGTTATCTGCGCAATGCCTACTGGCCGAACTAACAAGTCGGTCCAACAGACGTAAGTGACTGTCAGCTGCTGAAGCCCAGACCGGTGAACAATATTCTAACACAGGCAGCAAAAAAACATAAAAACATCAGCGGACAACCTCACTGTCACCAAACACGGAATTCACCTTACGTAGGAGCCCAATCTTACTGGAAGCACGTGACACCAGTCACCTAATATTCAGCTGAAAAGTAAGCTTCTCATCAAACACAACACCAAGAATCTCCAAGGAGATAGACCCCTGAAGTAAAGTGTCATCTATCTCCAGATGCTGATGCTGCGGTACAAGTGTCCGAGACCGACTGTCAATAACAGACTGGCATTCAGTTTCATACTCCAGGCCGAGGACTATGCACTAATGAGTGACAAATTCCTATTTATAGATTGAGCGACAGCGTTACGCATGCGGGGAGCAGGTATCACTGCTACCGAAGTGGAATCGTCGGCATAGTTGATCATCGTGTTTTCCAGTGAAGAGAACATCTCACTAGTATACAGAACGTACAACAGGGGGCCAAGTACGCTACTCTGAGGGACGCCAAACTCCACCGTGACTGAGGCACTCAAGACACCGTCAAGAGACACACTCTGCGTTTGCTCAGAAGCAAAATCACGAAAGATTGACAGAACCCTACCACCCACACCAACCGACTCCAGCTTGTATAGTAGACCTCTGTGGTTGGCCTTGTCAAACGCCAAGCTAAATTCCAATTGTATAAGACGTGCCTCAGACCGTAATCCAGCGCAGACTGTATATGGTGTGGCATCGACAACATAGCGTCACAACAACCCAAACTAGTTCAAGAAGCAAACTGACCAGCAGGCAGCAAACCCACAACCTCAGTAAAACGACCAAGCGAATAAGCGACCAATTTCTCGAACACTTTCGATAATTATTATTATAGTGGATTGGGTTACTAGCGCCGCAGGCATCACGCCCGCCTCGCGCCGAAAACACAAGATCGGAATATTCTCGGTTTTTGCAGTCTGTCACTGGCCCAGCATAGTGCTGAGAACATGTATATCTTCATTAATCATAAATCTAAGGTCAATCTGGGGTCATAGGCCCCGTCAGTTTCACATCTCTGCTACTAACAAATAGTCGCGTTACTCGCAACCGCGTTACTCTCCCATCCATCTTAATAAACCTCCGAATTTACAGTTTTTCGTAGATTTCACAACGCTCCAAATATCTCTTTATCCTTCCCACATCAAAATTCTCCTGAGGGGGTTCGGAAAGTATTTCTACCATCGTCGCATCTATGTCCCCTCCCCGGAGGTATGGGAAGTATTTCTTTCGGATTTCCGAAAAGCTGGGGTATTCTGCAAGCAGATGGCCTACTGTCAGCGGCACCAGACATTCATCACAATAGGGTTGAGGGCGGCGCTTCATCAAGTATTGATGGGTCAGCCTGGTGTGACCAATGCGTAGGCGGCACAGTACCACCTCCAAGCGGCGGTGGCCGCACCTGGACATTGCCCACTCTTGTATTCCGGGTTTTATCACTCTCAGCTTTTTAATCGTAATGGGCCGATAGTTGGCGACATGGGGCGACACTGGACCCTCGTGAATGAGAGTTATATTCCCAGTATGCCAACAACGGGAAAATTTCCTAACCGTATCAGGCGCCGAAAGATCCCTGCTAGTTTAGGGGCAAGAACGCCAGCAAGCTGCTTAAAAAACAAAGGAAACATGCCCGCCGGGAATGTAGATTTCAAAAAACTTCTTATACCTGTATATATGTATTAGGGCGATGTACTCTGTAATAATGTTCCAGAACTCATCAAAAACGCGTTGATGCATTGCTTATAGTTATTTATTTGTAATGATAATTCATAAAAAACTTTATAATATTTGAAATGTGCAAACAATAATAAACACAATATTGAGCTTTGAGAGTAAAATTATTCTACAAGAAGCGGTAACATTATTTTCAACAGTATAAATCTGCAAGAATATTCCAGAACTCCGCAGAAAATGTGCTAATGCATTGTTCATATTTATTTATATCAAATAATAAATTCATAAATCAAGATAAATGAACTTAATAATAGGCTCACCTAGTTCAATTGTAACTGAAGCATCTTCAGTATCATCATCGGCACCTAGCTGTTTCTTTAGCAACAACTCCCGCGATGCGGCATGTGGGCGAGGTAGTATAGAATCTTGGTGGATCCATTGTTTACATGAAAGTTTTGGCGAAACAGCCCACTGTATTACACGAAGAACACTAGAAAATTTACTCGTATCACTTTATATAACAGTTTTTTTTTATAAATTTTCTTCATAGTAGTGCTGAAACGTTTTAGCACGTGCATGAATTATTGTGGCCCTCTATATTCACGATTAGCATGGAAATTAACATAAATATGTGGAGTGTATGACCACTCATTGGCAGTTCACGCTGATGACGTGACACTTGAGTGGGAGAAACATTATTACACACTACGTCCAATTCTCACAGCGTAGCATCTCTTCTCTTCAATGAAGTGCAATATAGCGTGAAAAAGCTGAACTGAACGAAAATCAATCAGATTTTCTTAATGTCTTCAAGGAAAGACGATGGGTCATATAGGTCTAAGATGGTTCTTTCGTCGGCCCGGGAAATTCAAATGTACAGAAAAAAGTCACGGTATATCCACAATCGGTATTGTACCAGAACATTCAGAAAAAAATCGGTATTTCGGTAGATGAAAATACCGCCGGTACTAGTGAAATACCTAATTTCATTCGGTAGTCCCAGCTCTGCAATCATGTGTTAGTCAGTCGCCTTACTCTATTCTTCAGTGGTTCCAACTCGACGATTGATTTAATCTTCCGTTTAAATGATTAATTGTATAATATTGGGAACCAAAGAAAAACATTTATTTCCGTTGCCCTACGGGATCTGCTGCTTAGAATCACTCGGATGTCAACTTTACCCTCCTATCTATCCCTTACATATGTAATAACATAGTTGCTGCTGTTGAGTTACCTCCAAGAGGGCGGAGTTTGAACACCACCCTCTCTGACCGCATTGAGGAAATAGTAATGGCGTTTGATCCTGCAGGCAAGCACTGCAGGTCCTGGTCCATGTTACCACCTAGGTGGGACCGCGCCACAATCGGACCATAGTCCTGAAAGGACCAAAAAGGGGAGGGTTTGAGTGAATTGCAATGAGCCACGCCGTACCTACACGACAGCGTTCTCACCCCTCCTCCTCATACGTTCCCCAGTAACCCACAAGTAGGGCACAAGCCACAGTTCCGACCGGACGTTGCCAGGTGCACGGAACAGCAAGGCAAGCCGCGCCCAAAGGCCGCCGGAGACAGAGAAAAAAAAAAGCAAGCACGGACGCGCCCCACTGCGCAGACCCGGCACCACACTGCATCACTTGGGGAATTGCGGTCAATGCAGCAAGTTAGGTACTGTTGCAGGTTAAATTCTCTAGGAAAGTGGCCATTAAGCAACAAGTAGCGTTTGCACTATCCCTTGGAAGATGAGGCTTGTATATAAATTACAAGCCCATCGAGTTGCCAGGGCGGATATATAATAGTAAAAAGAAGAAGAAGAGAGAAAAAAGGACCAAGTGGATACTCCAGTGGCTCCATGCAGCACAGTGGGGGATGGAGGTCGTTGTTGTTGTTGTTTGTAATAAAATAGTAAAACCAACAACGACCTCCTTCCCCAACTGTGCAACATGGAGCCACTGGAGTCCACTGAGTATCGATTTGGTCCCTCTTTTTTTATCGATAGTTTTAAAAAATTGAGAACCAACAAACAGCTTCGTGTCCCTGCTATGCTACTTAGACCCCACTCAATAGCGACTTAGTCATTATGTTTTTTAATTGTATAATAAAAATGCTGAAATATTAAACAGCTCCGTGTCCCTGCTATGCTACTGAGACCCACTAAATAGCTACTTAGTCATTATGTTTTTAATTGTATAATAAAAATGCCGAAATATTAAATAGCTCCGTGTCCTTGCTATGCTACTTAGACCCACTCAATAGCGACTTAGTTTTTATATTTTTAAATTATACACTAAAAATGCCGAAACATTAAACAGCTTCGTGACCCTGCTTTGCTACCCTCTCGGAAGCGACTTAGTCCTTCAATTTTCCAATTGTTATAATAAAAATTGAGAACCAACAAATAGCTCCGCCGCCCTTGGACCAACTCGACGCTCGAACTTTACATTCTCGACGTTATCCCCTGTCTGCAAAAAGTTTCTACTTTTCATTTAGTCCCGAGAAATCCCCCCAAAAAGATACAAAGGCCTCGCCGCAGACTGGATGCAGCCACCGTAAAGATGCGATATGGGTTCGCTCCATGGGATGGCCTTAAAAAATCTTCCAGATATTTTGACTTCAGTGCGATGTGTCAAGACACTGAGACTGCCCCAATGGCAGCAAGAAATTTGGATTTGCTCTATTTATGAAATAGAAAATCTCTACGCAAACGCTAAAAATATGACCTTTGTTTTCGTGTCAAACAGTCGATTCTGTCAAACAATTTATTAGCTAAATTTATTAAAAATATTACTGCTTCTACATAATGAACGATATAAATCGTAGCAACAAAAGAAGAGAGTGTTCAAACAATAAAGGCGTCGATCGAAAGTTTTCTGCACAAAGTCGAAAACTGGAGAGTTATTTTTTCAAGGAAGAAAGTCGATCTGCAAAAAAAAAAAAAATTGCAGCAAGAGTCGAAAAAGCTTTTTTTACTTACGCAGTAGGAATGAATCAGCTTAGTAAATTGCCCAGAAGCTAAGAAAAAAAAAAAAAAAAACACACAGACGCAGAGCGTGTTACATTTTTTCTTGAAAAGAGTCGACTCAGAAGCTTGTAGCCAAAAAAGAAAATTGTACTTGTTACGTACTCTGCACTTATCGCACTATCTGCTTCATACATCAATGTATCGCATTAACATTATCTCTAACTAAAATTTATAGTTTCATAATGATATATATCCATAGTTAGGAAAAACTTAATGCACAGAGCAATAGAAGCACTATGCGACACGAGGTACTTACCCTATGAATAGCACAAGAGCATGCAAAGACTGGCAGATTGGCATGTAGTAACTTTAAGAGCAAGTACGACTGGACGACGAAATATAACCTTGGAGGCCTGACTTGCCTGAAGCCAGAAGCTTTGGCTGCAAGTGTTATCGGAGCAACCCGATTACGTTTGGCCGGTTGAAAACTTCGTTTTACGAAGAAAATGGAGTTTTCGGAAGTCTCGAAGACAACTGATCAATGGAAATCGCCCTTACGAAGTTACTGCGGAGTATAGTGGGTGAAAGTGTGAAAAATTTGTGAATTTGCAAATTACCGCGGACCACTACGATTATGGTCGGCGTGCGCATTTACTAAATAATACGGTAAAGTTTCTTGTAAATTCAAGAATATTTCGGGAACATAAGAAAAAATTTCTAGAATAGATTCGGTAGGAGGTAGTGGAGGAGGAGGACAACAGTGAGTGATAACATATTTATGAATCTTTAAAATGGGAAGAAACTTGGACATTAGGTTTGCTGGGAGATAAATAGGAAGGTAGAGAAAACAAAGGCTGAAGGCTGCAATATGGATTCCGCATTTTGCTGTTTTAGTTTCTCTCATTCATGGAATAACGTTAAATGGCATATATTGTGATGCAGTTTTACTGAAGGGGACGATTTTAATTACCAATAATGAGCAAGCGAACTTCATTGGTGGACTAGAAAAAAAAGATGCGAGTTCGTAAAATCGAGTTTACATAGCGGACTGGTCCAGTCGGTCAGCTGAAATCCACTTAAGTTCACGAAATTGCAAACGAACAGACTAACGATATCGTTGGACATTTCTTACATTAAGCTTCAATAGTCCACCTAAGAACAAAGTATCTTTTTTCAGCGGGCATTGTTATTTTCATAGCAATGCGATTTAATTATGGAAGCAACTTGCCACATGGAGTAAGGTGCAAAGCTTCATTCCCATTCAATGCTTGTAAAATCCCAGTATAGTTTCGTGTATTTATCCATTCATAATTTTAATTTATGATATTGCAAATTATTACGCATTATTATTCATAGAACTCTCACACATTTATCTTACTTTTGGGAAACAACGCCTACAGTATAGTATTGTATTGTACTCGGAGAAAATATAATTTTCGTTTCGCTGTCTGTAACATCCACTAGTTGGACAGTTGAATAAAAATGGTACCAGTTTTTGCTCCAATTTGCTGGTCTGTAACCAGTTTAAAATTCAGCTGCCCCTTCAACAATGCAAAAATTGAAATACAACAGATGAAAGAATAAAACTAGCCGTATTGTTTAACTTTCTAGCAAATTTAATCTTGGTAGTGCGCAATAGCGACAGTATTTCTACCGATTATATTATCCCTCCGTTGTTTTTTGCTTCTTTCGGCAGCTGGGACTTCTTCCGGCAGATGGAATGCATATTTGATAAAGTAAAAATTTCTTGTTTGAAACACAGAGTGTTTTTTGGTGAGTGTGTCATGCGTGACATAGTTTCCAGGAGGTGAATTTTGCCTGACTGACACTCTAGACTCTAGAGCACATTTTCTCTGCTGGATGTAGGATGCAGGTAAATCCCCTAATTCTTCTGGTCTTATCTTATCGATACCTCTACATTATTTAAAAATTTGATGCCGTAGCACTCAGACCTACATGCACAAACAAATGTTGATGACAAACTTGTATGTTCATGATTCGTTGAAACGCAGTAATTCGTTAAGTTTGTAAGAATGCAACCCTGGCAAAATTACGGGTTTACCCACAGATAAAATTTAATGATCACAGACGAACATTTTTCAGAATTTTTGGGAGAAAATTAGCTACAGTGATGACGTCACAATTGGCTGCCTGCTGTGAGTCGAATGGCCGTATCCATGATGCCAGTGCTATTTAGATATCTCCAGCCTCACCAAGAAGCAATGATGACGTCACAATGGGCTAGAACGGTCGATCTCAGGTGCGCCCAAAAGTTGCGCGTATGTGTTTCGCTTTGTCTATTGGTTTTCGTGTATGTGATGGATTGACATCACCGAATTGTTCTCGGTGGAAACTTTTCCCTGATTGTTCGTGGTAGGCGGGACACACGTTTGGCGACGTCGAACATGCGCTCGTTTGAACACTTGCCCAACGTTCGAAAAAGCGATGCTTCAGCCCTCCTCTTTGCGAGCGAGAAACATTTTGGCTTAAGGAAAATATTTCGTCTAAAACCCTCGATCTTTTCTTCGTTGATGGGCTAGTTTTTATTTTTGCTTCTCGCTGAATAAATGGGACATATGTTTGAAAGAAGCAATTTTACTTCTGAAACTTTCTAACTTTGCTTTTCGTGTAAATGCATTTGTACTTTAATTTCGCGCAAAGCATGTTTTGGAATGCACAGATTTTCTTGCCGATTTCTTCAAACTTTCAAGCTATGTTGTAGGCGACTTTCATTTATGGTTTTTTGTTGTAGATCGAATTGATTTCTCCTCCTCGTTCTTAGTAAATAGAACATCGCGTCGAACATGCAGATTTTTTTTTTTACATCGTAGGCTCTCTTTACTGTTCGTGGAATACGTTTTTTCCTTTTCTTTGCTATATAGGTGGAACATCTTTATAGAGATACAGGTTTTTCTTACACGAAACCCTCAAATTTTCTATTTTCGCCTCACCTGGGATACGGTTTTGAACGACACAAAATTTGCTCGTCCGCAACACTTGAGGTGGCCGTAGAACTCGAGGGTCTCTCACAGCAGCCGTACCGTGCATCGAGCAGTAGCTCGACAGCACCGATGAGGGTCCTGAACAGCGGTGCCGAGGATGGAGTGCTTCAAGTGACGTCCTTATCCTCCCGTCTCTTTTGTACGATGGAAAACGTCGGTGCCTGAAGACCTGCAAATGTCACGCTTTTCCGTAAAAATTATTGGAAGGTTTTACGATATATTTTCAAAATATTAGGAACATTTTTATTGCATATGCTGTTTCTTAAAACTTCACTCCCAGTCTAACTATAATCTACAAAAAAAAAAAAAAAAATATCGGTGTTTGGTTGCTGGGATACATAACCTGAGCGTGTCTTTCATGTGATAACAGATATTATAAACATGATAGTCTGATTGGATTAGATAGTTTGCAGTAGCATAAACCTATAAAGGCATTCAATCCAAGAGCGTTGGATTGATCACTTTAAATAAAAGTTCAGGTGGTTATCGCAAACTCCGACTTAATCACAATCCTCAGAATTGAGTTTTCGATTGCCTCATATGTAACTAATGTGCGATAAATGCCTGTAACTTGATTCAAATAGTTGAATTCAACGTTCACGATTGAAGGTCATTTAAGTGACAGCTAATCGGATTAGGTTATCTGGATCTGAACCGGCCAATTGGACACACATTTAGTACAGTAGCCGTAGATAAGGTGACTAAGAAACAGACAGACGTATTTTCTTGCAATATATTTTAGAAGAAGTCTATCTCTATTTCCTGTAAATGTATACCAATATTAGACAATAGAATCCAGTACGCATACATACACGTACATGTTTAAGTGAAGCCTAAGGCAGTATTTTTATTGTTGGTTATTTTGGTGTTCGTCTTTTTTTTAGTTTTTTGATAATTATGAAAACTAGAAAAGACGAACAAGAATATACTCAACAATAAGCATTACAATAAGTATTCCTTTGGCTTCACTCAAACCTGCTTTGATGACATCTGCTGTAATATATAGTACTAACATGAATTACATAAACTGCATCTAGAAACACGTAATATAGATTTCTAGATATTTTTGCGTATTTAGAGAACGTAGTACATTGACCACAATGCGTACCACACATAAAATGCAATGTCATAGTAATACCATTCCCTGTTCTTGGAATCTCAGTCAATTCAATGTTTTAAAGGGTTTGTGGGGACTTGTCCAATACAAAGCCTACCCACGAGATTTGTATTTTATGTCATTACAATATCATTTAACTGTGTAAATTCTAACTAATGTTGAATTTATAGCGTCAGAAAACGAATATGAATCGTAGATGGCAATTAGGTACTTGTAACCATATCAAGAGATATAAAAGTTTGTTGAATAAGATAAATGAATTTAATGACGAAGAAAGTTTCATAAAACTTAGGCACCGGCGATAGAACTTAAGCATTTTTATGTTTTCACCCTTTCGCTACCCTGACAAAAAAATCCCCGGAGTGTTTCAGGTAAAACTAAACAGTAAATTTCCAGAAAATCCCGACCAATTTACGAAATTTCTGTAAGCTTAAAAAAATAAAAATGGTTCTTAGTTTTACTGCATGAAAGTAAAGTTGATAGAATAGTCCCTAGGATAATAAGATTTTTTAATGTCGTGACGCTATCTTCATGTACAGTATACCCTTTAGTCCGTGCCGTAGATAAATGCCCCATAAACCCCCAAAGAATACACTGCCGCAATCGATCAAGATTATCAGAGCTATGGGCGTCAGAGACGGAAGAGTAACTGACAGCTGTGATCTTCCCCCTCTACTGTCCCTATTTCTGGTAAACTTTGCGACCAAGCAGTGGTCTGTGAATGTCAAATAGGTCTTTGTGACAGTTCGACGAATTGTAAGAAGTCGCATCTCTTGCTAGCAACAAGTCCATCACGCTATACTACTCCATCATGTGAGTATATATATTACATGCATATATTTAGACAGACATGATGTATATTCAATGAGCTTTTGCAAGAGAAAGGTTGCAACGTATTTTTTTGTTCACTTAGTTTGATAACAGATATATATTATATATTAGGTCGATTCATAAATAATTTTCGTTTTCTGATCCTTAATTCAACGTGTAACAAAAACAAATTAACAAGTTTTAATTAATCTATTTTAATGACTTTTTCACATTTTAATTAACTTTTTAATGCCATACGACTAATATGAAGACTGTTTCGAGTCAAAAGAGCTTTGGATGTACTCTCTCACTTGATTGTCTTCAGTAAATTTTCTGCGTCGAAGAGCATTCTTTAAAGACGTGAAGAGATTAAATTCAGTCGGGGCGAGGTCAGGGGAATATGGTGGATGGGGTAGTACATACTAGCCAAGATGCAGCATGTTCCTTGAGTCACTTTTGTTGTTGTTTGCGGTTTAAGGTGACGAGAACAGCCGCTGTAGTTCAGCCGTTTGTTACACCTAGCTGGACACGACACGCGGCAATCTCCTAAACTAGAAGAGCAGACTTCTACGAGTATCTGAAGCTATAGCTCGCGCAGACGACCCGTCTGCTGTAGAAATGATGCAGTTGCGCGCATTAGTGCAAACTGAATACGCCTTCGGTAGGGTCCTCCTCCAAGCACAGTGCGCAGAGAGAAGTCCGTCACCCCCAAAGATAGCAGGCTCCGTCTCAAAGCTCGACACTGCCTATAGTAGTCCGCGCAATCCAGATGAAAGTGTTCCACCGTCTCCTCCACCCCACAAGAAGGACACAGAGGAGACAGAACCAAGCTAAGCCGATAGAGATGTGCACAGACCCCAGCATGGCCTAAACGCAGCCGACCGATTACCACTGCCACCCGACGCGAGTGAGAAGATCCCCAAGGTACAACAGAAAGGTCACTGCGAAGTCGCTGCAAATGTCTACCCTTCCCAGTGTGGCGCACATACGTCTCCCATTCAAGCTGCCACGCGTCAAGCATCTTCCAGCGCATTGACAGCAACAAATCAGAGAGTTCCAAAGGAAATCTCGCACTGTAATTTAATGACAAACCTAGTCGAGCCACTTCATCAGCTCTGTCATTGCCCACTTTACCAACATGGGCTTTTAACCACTGCAGGTGTACATCGCGGTTTATGTACAGCTGTGTGAGCAACGCGCGAATATTAAACACCAAACGAGAATTTGTATTAGTAGGTGCCTGGATCAGACGGAGCGCGACTAACGAGTCCGAACAAACCACTCACTTTGAAGATGATTGAGATTGCACATAATAAAGGGCTCGTAAAATTGCTTGTAATTCTGCTGCTAACACAGTGCAGCCCGGGTGGAGTCTCCAAGATACTGCCACGGCTGCAGAGGGGAGATAAATACCACGCGCAGTTGATGAACGATCTGCCAAACGTGATCTATCTCAATAACTTGTTGCAGCACCAGCATAGAATGTCTGTAAATGTCTTGAGTCACTTTTACAGCAGGTGGTCTTGCATTGTCATGAAGGAGGATGACCTTATTTTGGTTAAGTGCTGGACGTTTATTTCTCTGATTTTCATCCAAACGCTGCAATCATAGTATTCAGCATACACCTATGTACTTAGTGTTTGGATGGGGTCCAAAAACCCATGACGGATAAAAAAATTAATATAAAAAGGGAACTTAATAAATCAATCAAATATATATATACATATTCAATAAATTATATGTTGACGAAACTCAGATCAGCCAAATTCTGAGGCAGATTCAACTTCCACTTCTCCATAAACTTCTTCCTTCGCAGCCTGGCCTACGATACTCCGACGCAATCGCTTCTCCATTCATCAATTTCCAAACTTTCGCTCCTTATTTCAATGAAGCTCAGAAAAGTGCAGTTCTGTGAACTTCCATATTTTCCCACTAAAAATACCTTATCACTGATAAGCCGCCCAGCCTCGTTAGCTGTGGCCCTGCAAAAGTTTTCCATCAGTTCCGTAGAGAAGAAAAAAACGAGAAGTCAGTGGCTTTTTCGAGTTCGCTCGCCGAGTGAAGGATAATGATGAAGGGAAGGGTAGCAGTTTACCAAAAAGTGGTGCTTTTGGTGAAATGAACGCCGGAAAGTTTGCGCGAAAGCTATCGGGTCGAATTTTCGTTGAGCAATGAGACCTAACGGACACATTTTTGGAAGTTTGGGACGCTGGAAAATAAGCAATACTGCACGAGCCTCTCAGAGTAAGAGGTAAGTAGCATTGAAAAAGTTTTTTTTGGCAGTGATACAATAAGCGGGAGTGGGCTAAAAGTTCACGGCTGACCAGGACTTTTGATCACTAATATCAGTCTTGGTAGCTAAGGTGGACTCCCATCAGTACAAAAATAGGGAAAACCTGGAGGCTGCTCGAAGTTGGCTATAATGTATTGAAAAATTAATCCAGCTGTATCATATCACATATTATTATGGTTAGTTTAGACGGTATTGCTCTCGTATATGTTCTCTATCCTTTTACATAATGTAAAGTGCATTTTATGTTAGACCTAAGTGCTGATGAGCTTTGGTGTTATCATCTTAATGAAAAGATTCCCATATAATTCCCATATCAGTATTAACGATCGCTATCTCTCCTCAATGCAAGTGCTCAGTTTTTCCAATTTTGAAAACGTGATAAAATTAAGGCACATCTCAAGACTGAAACAATCGTGACTAGATGTAACGTTTGTGTAGCAGAAAATCCTATTACTTGCGGCGCATGCGCCTATGATTAAACAATATACATGTGAACAAAGTTCATAGTTGTACTATACAATCCGATCCACGACAATAGTCCTACTATGTGTTTGTATTTATATATTTTTTCGAGTAAATAACTACTAAAAACTTGAAGTAAGGTTTATAGAGTGCAATGGAAATATATGAATATTATTATTATACAGTCTAGCAGTCCCATCATTCTCAATGTGTGGCAGATTAACTAAACCACGATATATGTTTCATGATTCAAAAAACGAAAATTTAACGCAAAAAGGATATTAAAATGAACAATAATGATTTCATTAATGCAATGCTTAACGAGGAGCAAAGTTTATAAAGATTTTTACCGAACTACAACGAAACAGAAGTAATTTTTTTAATGTAATATTCGTTACATCAGATGACACAAAAAAGGGGCTAATTCGTAGAATCAGTCAATGTTTGATTGCGGTAACATCTATAGACCTCGAAGCAATTCGACTGGCATGCCAAAATTCTTGTTTCAAAGTGAATTGCTTAAAATCAGCGTCAATTATGCTCTTGATGAGGGATCAGAAATTTTCTATGGGATTCAAATCTGGAGAATTTGGCTTCCACAATACCCACTTTACATCTTTGAATCGGAGAGAAGCCAGGTACTCCTTTGTTGCTCATACAGGATGAACAGAAACGTTATTCTGAATGATCACAAGCTTTTTACGGAGCGACAAAGTTTATTTATCAAGCCATTGAAAAAGAGCTTCACTCAAAAGCTGATCATAACTAGTGGAATTAATGTTAACTTTATCCTTAACCATGATGGGACCACAAAAATTTCAATATTAATGGCGCCTTCCCACAAGATTACTCCACCTCTACTTTGCTGGCGACGAAAATGGTGATGCAATTTCCCTATAATCTGAACCCATCATTCGGCCCACAGATCAGGGCCATCCAGGTTGGCTGTGGTATCATTATAGTGAACTAGAGCACTCTGACAGCGCATACCTCCTACAAGCAAAGCACTGGTAACGAAAAATTCAAATTGGTACTGATACTATGATTTTCTTTGTAGTAACACCAAAATCTAATCATTTGTGTCCTCGGATAGTATTAACATTTTCTGCATTTTTCTTGAAGATCCGCTCATAATTTTTTGAGTTATGCTGCTAACAAACATTATAACAAACATAAGTCAAACACATAACACATAACATGCTTTAATCATTTACGTACTTTAACATTACTAAAAACTCCTGTAAATTTCATAAAGATTCATTCAGAACTTTTTGACTCATTGCGCTAACAAGCATAAAATCAAACAAAGCAACAAACACACGAACGAAGAAACAGATCATCACAGAAATTTTGTCATTTAATCTTCGTAATAAACCCAACAACTCATGTAACTTTCAAGAAAATCCGTCAATAACTTTTTGAGTTATGGCATTGACAAAAATGAGGCAGGCAAACAAATGGATGGACGGATCTTCACCAAAAGTTAATCATCTGTTCCTCGTATCATACTTTACAATTCCTGTAAATTTCATCCAAGTCCGTGAAAACTTTTTGCGTTATCTTGATGATAGATAGAGTAACAAACAGGCAAACCCGACGAAAACATAACTTCCTTGGCAAAGGTAACAAGGCACCACCAATTGCATGTTCTAATCCACGATTCTACTTGCTCAGTCAACCTTCAGATGCACATTTCGCTTTGTCAACAAAGGCTTCGTCTCAGTAGATCTTACTGCTTTGATGGAACTAAGCGTAGGGCTTCGAGTGATTTTTGACCCGTTCAGAAGGCCTATATTTTATAATAAAAATCGTTTTACTGGTGCTTCCGCGGCACACTTCATCACTTAAAAACTCTCAACTCTTTTTAAATCTCGAAAGACAACCTTAAGTTCCCCCTTATCAGAGCTTTGCTTTCCACGGGAGAGATCATGCAAGAACCGTTGGACCGCAGTGGCAGGTAGCACATCCGAAGGTCATTTTGTAATTTCAGTCACAATAAATGTCCCTTCAGCATCCGTAAGAACTTAAGTGAGCCCCATATTAAATTTTAGTTTATTGCAATAATATTGTGGCTCATCTTCATACGTAAAAATAGCAAAGATAAATGAATGTAATGGCCAAAACTTCATTGTGAAAAATTAGAAAATGTTACCAGGCACTCAATTCACCATGCTGCACACTTAAATTGAACATAAGGCAATTATTTTCGCTTAAAAGTACTTTAAAAATGAAATATTTAATTGGGACTATCGCGGGTCGAACTGTAGACCTTTCTTTTCTATTATTAATATGCTTCCCACTTTATTATGGTATTTATAGACTATTAGACTATTGTATGTGATCTCCAAAATGAAAAGCAGAACATCTGGTTAAGATTGAATACCATTATGCTGTTTCATCTTCTTCTTCCAAGTTAAAAATTAAGAGTATACTCGTATAGTGGATACATGTTAATCTCCACAGGCCCTTATTTTCATTTCTGTACAAAATAAAGCAGGCAGAAACCTAGGGCTCTGAGCAATCAATACATTTAGCTCTGGTTGTCTGACGTACACAAATTGGTGCTTGCTTGTTCTGGGTGCTCCAATTGGTAACTGTAGATAAATTTGAATATACATGCAATAAATTACCAAGTTAGGGGGACAAGCCGGTTTTTATTTTAACATGTACACGCTTTGTTTCTAAAGTCGGGAGCACGAGAAGTTGTTTATTTTCAAATACAGTTATAATTTACCACGACTGACCTCAATTTTGTTTATTTTTTTCTCGTTAAGAGGTTATTCACATAAGCTTTTCATCGATTTAAGACGGCCAGACAAGGTTGGCGCATTTCTGGCTATCTCTGCTCTGTTGCTTACCTTATCAGTTTTTTTTTTTCGTTTCTAGGCGCTCCCCTAACTGAGGAGCTGTGTAGTCTGAAACAAGTGACCGCGAATGGACGGCCTAGGGAATTCTCAAGTCAAATATTTTGTGATGAGACAAGAGTCTGCAAAGACGTTCATTTTTTTTTTTCCTTTCGAGGGTTCATCTCGTGAGCTGTTTTGCTTGCCCTGAAATTGGATGGGTATAAATGGGTGGCGAAGGTAGCTGCTCGGTAAGGAGATGATTTAAAAAAGCGAAATGCTCGCACGATCCCCATACGTTTCAGCTTTTAACTCCAATGTTTGAAAGTTTCCGCTCTTGAGTTTTTTCGTTTGCCCTGAAATTGGATGGGTACATAGTGGTTGAGAGGTCAGCTGTTCGGTAACAAGACAGCTATGGAAAGGTAAATGCTAAGCATAAACCACAAGCATTTCCTTTTTTTAAGTTTAGTATTTTAGAAGATTATGCTCGTGATTTGTTCCCTTGCCTAAACCCTATTTATACCAGGCTGTACTATTTGCTACAATGGTTCTTAGACCTATTGTATTCCTACGGGGAAATAAGCCTTTGTAGCGAGGTAACACAGTCTCGTGAGGATAGGGTTAATTCAAATTAGTTATATATAAGGTCACCAGCGGCTCAGGTAACCCGTAAATGATGATCAAAAGAAAAAAAAAACTACTTATATGCAAAGATATAAAACTTTTCATGCTCACGTTTGGAGAAATATTGCTTGTGAATATACTCCGTGGCTGAAACTGGAAAAGATGCGATGGAGAAATAATATCCCTTTTTATAAATTCCTCTTCCGCTGATGACTTTAGCTATTTTGGGACAAGGTCAAGGTGGTGAGCCATGGAGTATGTTGACGTATAGCAGATAATAATTTCTATGAGAAGAGGCAAAGCCAAATGCGAGTTATTTCTAAATGCGTAGACTAATACTGAATACTTTCGAAATTTTTGCTGGCAAAAAAAATCTACGGTATTGTTACCCAATATTTTATTATGTAACAGGCTTGTAGTGTCGGAAATAAATGCAGCCCACAGCCCTGTGTATTATGTGACGTTCACTCCTACTTTGTCTCCATACAGCACCACAGAAATATATATAAATGCATTTCTATGTAATTAGTATATGAATGTGCTTATAAATGAATACACCGTGTGAAAGTGTGACAGAAATAATATTAATACTTCAATTTATACGGTAATTATTAAATAAGTGTATTTCTGAATGATATAATATATGAATTATTATATGCTATTGATTGATATAGAGTATACTGTGATTTACACTAGCTACTTCGCAAATATCCGTCAGGAGCGGGTCATGGTGCAGGCGGAGCCGAAATCTTCAGCAAAAACGGGCCCCATAAAACAGCGGCAGCGATCGAAGTTCTATGAATGAATTTATTTTAGTGGCCATAAAATGAAGCTTTTACGAAATTCCATCGTATTTAGAAGAGCGAGGAGGATTATGAGAGATGCATTAAAAGGGGTAGAGCTCGTTTTAAAAATGAATTATTATATCGTTGACATTAATACTTTCAGTCACTGAAAATACAAGTAGATAAATATTGTTTTTACCATTTGATTTCATGTGCTTTATGTAAAGGAAGTGTAATACTCTACAGCTATTCGGCTAATGCATTTATTTTCTTAGCCACCATATAATTTATACAGTATGCCTCCACTTTGCGCTGTATTTCTTATTCTAACGGCTGCAAACTGGAAGAATCTACTTGCTACTGGTGAGACTTACAGTAGACTCCGTTAGTGTAGGACATTTCCATCCACTAAGTTCAATAGCTATTTTTCTTGTCATCAACTTGTATTTACAAGATGCCACAGAAATATCGATTGTCAACGGTATTTATCCTGTACATTATATCATCATTTGGCAACTTCCGTAGACTTTAGAAGTCCTAATTACTAGGAAAGCTTAAAGAGAGTGTCCTGTGCATATACTGCCCATTTTACCTTATATACAGTATATTGCTGTTCAATAACGATTTACATAGAGTGTTGGGGCTTAGACGCTCAGTGTATGTTCACTGTTCTGTATCACTATGAGCTGCTTTCATTTTTTTAGTCTTATGCCTTTTGAATGAATGCAAGTCGATTGAATTTTCTGTAGCGCTAAATACGCCAATTGTGCGCACTATTTGTAATCGCAAATTCTGGAATGCTTTCGCGTTTGGCTTCAGCGTTTTGCTTTGGCAAGCTTTGGCTGCTCACATTGAGTAAAAAAAGAAAAAAGTGTATGCTTGCAACGTCCTCAATCACGATCACTTTTATGGCATTATTGAGCCCTGTTTTGCTCGGCCCTGGAATGCCGTAGGAAATCATGGAAATTGCTGACTTTATTCCTACACCCGTCACACGGGACGCATATCGGACGCAGTTAGGCGAATTCAGTGCAATGGTTGAGCAAGAGACGGACCGGGTTGGAAAAAGTGGCAAAATAAAGTGGTGGCGTTAGAGTATACACATGGAGCGCAATGTTATTCTTTTGAACCTGCCGGCATGCTCGTGTTTAGCATGCGCATGATATTATAAAGTGTCGGTTGTGGAATATTTTCACTAATAGAATGGACGGCATGATGATGGTGGAAAATATGAGGCTTAGAAGTTTCGTTAAGCTTGAATAGTCTTATGGGAAACTATGATCAGCTATCTGCATAATTAAATGAATAATTAGTTATTATATACACATACATCTATATGAATTGGTGTGTATAAAAGTATTTTGACTGTGTAATGTATAGTGCAGTACTCCGCAGTCATGCATGACGTTTCGATTCATGGAAGAGCAGACAATTCAAGGCCCTATCCTTATGTACCAAGTTTGTTGCTTGGTTTGTCTCCGGGGGCACTCTCGTCGTTCGTGACGATTTTGCGTTCAAGTAAGCTTTCTTGCACGCGTCGCACTGAAAATAAACACTACCTGGTCTAACCTAACCTAAACTTCTGTCGTAACCTTACTTAACCTAACCTAGCTCAACCTAACCTTACCTTACCTAACCTAACCTAACCTAACCTAACTTAACCTTACGCTAACCTAACTTAATGTGCAATAGAGGGAGAGCCACAGCACATGAACGTGAACGTCTCCTGCACGCATACGATCTGCGTACACAAACACGCACACAATTCGTCGCGAACGGTGAGAGTGCTCCCCAGGCGCACAGGCGGCAAACTCGCCATTCGCTGTGTACGTTTGTGTATGGGCCTCGGTGTACGCGCGGGCGGCGTTCACGTTCGGCTGCTGTGCCTGCGCGCTGTATCGCAATTTACGTTAGGTTAGGTTAAGTTAGGCAAAGTTAGGTTACGTTAGGTAAGGTAAGGTTAGGATAGGTTACATTAGGTACGGTAACGTTAGGTAGGGTTAGGTTTGGTTTGGTAGTGTTTTCTGGTGGTTATTGCGCGGCAAGAAAGCTTACTTTGACGCACGAATGGCGAGTTTGCTGCGAGTGTTCCTCGGGCTCAGGCGTAGATAGGATACAGATGAACACATTTATCCAGCTGCTCCTGAACTGTGTACAAGAGTTACAGAAGACTGCAATGCATTTTCCACAAGAATTATTTGTATCAATATAACTTAGGAGATGGTTAGTTGTTCAGAGCAGAACCACAAAAGTAAAGGAAATGAAAACGAGAGTTTATGGAAATAAATATTTTTGCCTTGATATCGTGACGGCAGGGCCGCTACTAATCCACGATAATATAAAATGCCTGCACTAATAGCCAAAATGTATTTTTTCTATGCCCCAGAATTTATGCAGATGATTGAGGAAGCCAAAGCTTGTTTCAGTTTACTTAAATAATTGTTATTCAGTAGCATCCATGTCCCGCAGGCACAAAGTTGACTTATATTTCTAGTCTAAGTGAATTTATACCGGGTGATTTGGTAATATATAAAGATATATGTGTAAGTAAAAACTCGTTAATAGAATATTATAGTAAAGGTTCGCTGTATATCAGTCTGTCTTTTCATAGTTGTTTATTTGTTTGTTTGTTTATCGATCCATACACCCAGCCATTTTCTATCAAGCTAAAAGTATTTGTAGAGACCGTAGGTATTTATGTACTTATATAGTATAGGTCCTTTTATATATTTACTATATGTATAATGCTACACAGTTGCAGGTCGCCTGGTTTGTTGGTTGGTACTTCCGCCCTCGTATTTTGGAAAAATGGGAAAAATTAGGTACTGAACGCCAATGAGATATGACGGGAAGAAATTCGAACCTCAAATTCGCAAAATATAGATTTTTGGAATATGCTTGAGATACAGTATTTTCTGAAGTTTACTTTATTTGAAACAAAAGGTAGCTAGGAATGTCTTAAAGTCTTTCTCTCGAGCTAGGGAGATGAAAGGTTTCCCTTTTACAACCCATCCGTTGCTCCCGATGCTTCTTCATTTGTTGTACGCAACTTTAGCAGCAACATGTGCATCCGTTTATTTATTTTTCTTTTCCTTTTTTTATCCATTATCTTCAGCCATCTTTCTTCAATGATAATGTGCCTCCACTACAGCAGGTACTGTCCACGTAAACACAATTACGTAATTCGGATTTTCACTGCTTTGCTGCACTTGATATTCCATTCTGGGCAGCTGTGACTCAATGAAATCCCTAATTGTTATTAATTTCTGTGGCATCCTGATTTTTTGCCTTATTCTTTAGCAGCTGCCGACACTCGTCAGATCCCTTCTTTGTAGCGGCTGGGTACTATATATATATATATATACAGTTAGCATAATATAGTAAATGCAAGCACAAGGTTGTATTTCTTATACTCTTTAATGACAATAAAAGATTATACATTACCGGTAGATTGTACTACGTGGAGAAGATTAAAAAGTAAACTCATGTAAGCTTAATGAGCAAGTGTTTTTTAACAAGTAATTTGATAAACAAAAGAAATGCTCAGGCCAGCATAATATTCGCCAGTAGGTAATACATAGCCATGAAAATACTTTTCGGCTTACAAGTCCCCATAACGTAGTGATTAACACATCAAACTTTAAGTTGAAAACCCCGGTTCAAATCTCGATGGGGCATGATTTTTTTTTAAGTTTTAACCATTAGAAAAGTAAGCGCTGTTTGTTAGTTATTGTCACTATAACTCAACGTAACAATAACTAATAAACAACACTTGCCCTCCTAATCATAAAATTATGAACTAGAGCACTCTGAGAGCGCATACCTCCGCCAAGTGAGCCAACGGTAGCAAAAATTCAAATTGGCTCTGAAACCATAATTTTCTTAGCATAAACTCCAAAATCTAATCATTTGTGCCTTTTTATATTAATAACAGTTTGTTCAATTTTTTTGAAGATCCGTTCATAACTTTTTGAGTTATACTGTTAACAAACGTTATGACAACTATGAGTCAAACATACAAACGAACCAACCGATCTGCACCAAAATTTTATCATTTATGTCTTTTACCATCATTAACAACTTCTATAAATTTCATTAAGATCTATTCATGAGTTTTTGAGTTATTGTGCTAACAAGCATAAAATTAAAAACGGTGACAAACGAACGAACGAACAAACGGATCATTACCAAAATTTGGTAATCTACTCTTTGTTATATACCTAACAACTCATGTTAATTTCATCAAAATCCATTCATAAATTTTTGAGTTATGGCATCAAGAAAAATGACGCAGACAAACAAACAAACAAACGGATGGGCATATCTTCACCAAAAGTTAATTATCTGTTCCTCCTAACATACCTAACAATCACTGTAAGTTTCATCCAAATCGGTTCATAAATTTTTGAGTTATCCTGGTGACAGACAGACAGACAAAAAGACAAACACACAAACAGTCAGGCAGACAAACACGACGAAAACATAACCTCCTTGGCGGAGGTAAAAATGGAAGCCTCACGGGGATTTGAACCCGGACTGACGATATGCTAACCCCTACACCATGGGCCTTACAGGGCATGGAGGATCTTCAGGCTTATGTATTACCTACTGGTGTACATTATATCATGCTGACCGTAACATTGCTACTGGCTACATCCAATGCATAATAATACACAGTTTGTTGACTGCTTGGTTGGTCCATCTCACCTTAACGATGTTAAGGATTTAAATAGGAAAAGATTCATCTACTGATAATAAGATGAGGTAGCAGGGCATTAGAGCTCCAGATTACTATAGTATATATGGTTTCTATAATACGTTCGGGTCATTGTATTTTCTGAAGGTCTCCATTGAAGGTCTTCATTCCTGAAGTTGCTAACTTAGGTGGACACAAGAGATGAGCTTTTGCTACTAAGCAACGCAACCCATCCTGTCCTTCAGCTGGCATACAGAAAAGTCCACGACTTATAGCAGGCAGTCAAGCGTCATTCATAATATTAACTTCGACTCAATATCGTGGATCCGCCACGTTATATAAAACGGCAGTTTCAGCTCAAACGAGACACAAGCGCTTTTCCACAACGAATACAATAATTTAAAAAATAACTGTTGCAACAAAATTTTTGGTGGGAAGAGAACAAGAATCAGTATGCATGAGAGTGCTAAGTGAAACTGTCGATATCTTCTTGTTCCATTTCCTATGTCGGCAATGCAAGAAGCACCTTCACATCTGAGGTAGGCCCAAGGAGATTTAATAGGGAGGAGGGAGCCCTGCCCCTATAAATTAGGTAGGCTTGGGTTCCAACTTTTCGGGTGTGGCTGTGACGCATTCATGAATCTCATTGGAGGAGGTGACGCGGCAGCAAGGAGTTTTGCGGGGGAGCAACAGACAAACTGATGCATTAATATGCGATTGGTGCGATCTCTTCCCACCAATAAGAGATTTTCAGCCGTTTCTGCTGCTAATCATTGCGTCAGCTTGGCTTCAGCCTTGCCGGAAAAGTCAGCTTCCGACCTCCGTAACCGCTGCTACCTCCATCCATTAAACCTTGTAGGTAGAAATTTCACGCTGAGCAGGCCATTTAATTGCACGAGAGAACTGGCTATCAGCCAGTCACTCAGCCAGGTTGGCTGCGAAAGTTGGGGTATTGCATGGGGGCTACGAGCCACAGCCATTGCACAAAATAAAATAAACTAGAACACTCTGAGAGCTCATACCTCCGTCAAACAAGCAACGGTAACGAAAAATTCAAATTGGTTTTGAAAATAGGATTTTCATTGCATCAGCACCAATATTTAATCAATTGTGCCTTTTGACAGTCATAACAGTTTCTGTGATTTTTTTTTCTTGAATCTTGAAAATCCTTCCAAAACGTTTTGAGTTATGCTGCTAACAAACATTCTGATAACTAAGGACATCAAGTGATTTACAAATTCGTAGAATAAATAAAAGAGCTAAGGTAACTGAGGCAATCATAGTAGATTAATAAATCTATTAAAAAAATTCGCAAACGTTTCGGGATCTATCCCATCATCACTGAAAAAAGTAAAGAATACAAGAAAAATTAAGGCCAATACTATCAATTATCTAAACATTGGACGACAAATATCAGTAATCTAAAATTGAAAAGAAAAACTAACATCAAGGGTACACAGTTGAGAAACCTATCTATTGGTAATATATAGAGGATGAGCACTGTTTAGGTCGTTTAAAATCGGTCAAAATTTAGAAATGTACATTGATTCTAAGATTCGAAGTTCAAAATGGTCAGTCGCTAATGCTAAAACACTACAATCATTAAGAGATACCAGCACTCCTCACTGCTCTGCATGAGCTCTTACGGAAGAATGATAGGAACTGGCGAGGATACTGCCTGTTCGACATCTCCTCCCCACATGCCCGCTGGCCCTCGTGTGCAACGTACGGTAGGTTGACCCTATGTAAAAAGATGCACACTGTGCACAACAAAATTTATACACGAGGGAGCTTTGCATGCTGAGAGGAAGTCGATCTCTAGTCTAGTCAAACAGACCAACTAATCATCACCAAACTTCAATCATTTGTGTCTTCAACATTACTAACAATTCCTATAAATTACATAAAGATTCATTCATAACTTTTTGAGTTATTGTGCTAACAAGCATAAAATCAAACACAACAACAAACAAACGAACAAACCACTAAAATTTGGTCATTTACTCTTCTTGATATACCTAACAACTCATGTAAAATTCATGAAAATGCAATGATAACTTTTTGAGTTATGGTACAAAGAAAAAATAGGCAGACAAACAAGCAAATGGACGGATCTTCATCAAAAGTTTTTCATCTGTTACTGTGAACAATCTTTGTAAATTTTTTAACGATCTGTTCATAGCTTTTAAAGTTATCTTGGTGACAGACTAACAGAATAACAGACAAACACGAGAAAAATATATACTCCTCGGTTGAGGCAATAAAATGTATTTAATTTCTCCTCAGGATGCTGTGCTCGACATATTAGGGCAGCATCCTACACCAATAGAAGCTGAGATTCGCTCCACTATTCGGTGCTGCTCGACTATCAAGCATTCAAAACTACAGTATACTGCTCGCACTTTCAGTCACAGGCAAGAAATTTTGCTCTCCCAAACTCATGATGGCATAACTTTCGCTTCTTTAATAAAAGATCAAGCCATCAGGTGTGAGGCATATTTTACAGCAGAGTCCGTACCGTAAGCAAGAAAGGTAAAGTGAATTTAAACATACCCCCAACTGGGATAGCCACATGCGCTGGTTTGTGCTGCAGATAATACTATAGGCCTACAGGCCCCTGAGGAGTATACGGCTGCAGTCGATCAGAGATCGTCTAGAGCTATGGCGCCAGTGGTGGAAGGCTCGATGAGGCAATCTGCGTCCCCGACCCTCGCCATTGCTTCATTGCATTTTTTTGCCATCAATGTCGACGGCTGGGTATTCTAGTCTATAAAAGTATTGTTTGTAAGGCTAGTGAAGCCGTATCTCGGATACGACCTAAGCACATGTATTTATTGACGAAAGCTGATGCTGATGGCTAAAGTTGACCATTATTTTCCGGTTCATTGTCCCTTATCATGAGGAAACTGTAATGGTCTGCCACCGTGGGCTTGGTAGCGCTCGCAACATTTTATATTTGAAACTGAAAATAGGACTTGTGGTACAGTGAGGTCCCTGTAGCAGAATCGCAATGAAGCACTGTCATTGCTTTACTCTGACTTTATAATTTTGACAGAGGGTTAAACAAGATACAAAAGATGATGATCAGATGCGAGTTGCAGTTGCAACCTCAGGGTAACGTGTGTTACACTAATGTCACCCGCCCATCAAAATTCATGTAACAATCATTACCTGAAAAAAAGACCTTGCGACCGTCAGGAACCGCAGAATAAAGATAAAATTTTCTGACTATGAAGGCCAGCGTTTTTGGACCATTGTGACCTAAGTGCACTATTGCGGAATGTTATGACCTAAAGCCCATAAAGCCATATTTTTAGAATGCGTTAACCTTTAGGCAGATTACGGGATGAGATAACCTAAAAGGTAGGTTTTCGGAATTGGATAACCAAAAGGTAGTTTCTCCAATTATTTTTCCTGAGGGCAGTTTCACAAGACCATTTTATCGTCCCTGTTCGTAGTGCTCTGCATCCGTGTGCGTTGCTATGTCTGTTTATACACCAGAAAAGTGCACAGATTTCTGTGTAGTAATTTGAAACGATATCCGCAACATTTCGTGTGAGACTTACTAAGCCCGCTGATGCCACTGCGAGCATTTTAGTAAATAATTTTATGGCCTCAACTAGGTCATGATTGCAACGTTCTTTACTCCAGCTTCAGTCAAGGGTGTTTACGCAATTTAAAGAAACGATCCTCTTCGCTATGATCTTTCTCAAGGTAAACTGGCAGAATTTCACTACGTAACTCCGAGCGGAGGGCTTTGAAGGATTGCTGTTGCACAAACTTTTGCAATTTACCTCGATGTTTAAAGCACTGCGAATAGCCTGCGCTTACAGTGCTTATTTTCCAGCTCCACTCGACTTTCTGGTTGAATAAAAGAAGTTGCACAAATTAGAGCAGTGGTTCTCAATGCTGGCCGCACCGACCCTTTGGGATGCGATAGAAAGATCTGAGAGTACGGTAACGTATCCCAAGATTAGTGGTAACTGCTACCCACCCTTTGGGGCAAGTAAAAGGAGTTTGTATAGGGATGACGAGGTTGGTACAAGGAGCACTTGATTGATCTATATGAACGTGGGAATAGCGTATGTTTTGCGTTTGCCTTATACAAGGGAGGAATAAGATCTGGGATCCTACCTTGAAACTAAGAAGCGGCAGGTTCGTAAAGATAGGAGTCAATACATAAGAGGTACAAGGAATAATCGTGCTTTCACAGTAAACTTGGGTAAGTAAGAGTCTTGCTTTGAGTAGCATTAGATTTACAAATGATTCTATTTTCTTAACTATAGTTGCAAAGCTTAATTTCAACACATGAAGAAGTCAAAGCTACTAGATTACACGGGAAAAAGTCTTACTAAAGAGGTAGTGCAGCGTGGCACAGATCGTATTTAGCGAGTCGCTCGATAGGGAATGAATGAGGAGTGTCCCTCTTGACCCATGCCAGGTGGGCCAAGTGTCCTATCAGATGGTAACATGGTTTCAAGATGGTAGCTGCCAATGCTGGACTGATCCAGTGTTGCCAACGCCCCTACCCAATTCGATATTTGATTCCAGTCGCCGTGGGCCAATGTGTATGCCCCGTTATTCTAAAAATACGTGATTTTCCCAAAAGCAGTTTCCAGATAATGAGTCGTAACGGTGACAAGTGTTATGCTGAGCGCACGTGGTAACCACGTGGGGTGCAACTATAAACAAGATGGGTCATACCCATGGGCTAATTTCTATAAAATAATATGCGGGGGGGGGGGTGAAACACCGTGTATAGAGCCTACGTGAGTCTCATCTACTTTAGCAGAGAGGAGTGCCAGACCACCCGTCTACTACTCAGATTAGCATTAGAGTCTGAAACACAATCGTATTTTTGAACTGGCCGCAATTCATCAAGCTTGACTACAGGCCTCGGTGACGCTCTAACAGCTCTAATTTTGTAATCAGGATAACTGGTGAGCAAAAGCGTGGCTATTTCAACAGCTTAATTTGCAAGCCTTTTAAGATTGATAAATCGTTCCAGCGAGAAAAGTCGTTTGATTTGGTTCAAGAATAATTAAGGCTGAGTCTTGCACCAGACTAATCCACATTTAGCATCATTTATATTGTCTTGTTGTCGTGACGTTGTTGTAATGACTCTGTGTCAAGATAAGTATATTTGCCAACGTGGGAGTTCTTCATGTAGGTTCTGTCTGTGCCATCGCAGCTAGAATGTGACGCAGCCGGGATTGCAATATGTTATACGTACCTATGAATTTACCTAAAAGTTAGGTTAGGCAGCGAGTGTAGCTGGATCGAGCTTACACTAAACTAGATTTATCTTTCACTAGCCTAACATATTCTAACCTAACAAAGACTACCCGATGCTCTCTTTTATTGACAACGGTTGTTTGCCTAGGTACTTCTGATTAGGAGGTGTTAATACCTCCAAAGAGTTCAAGCACCATTACATTAATCTCTTACTTCCGAAAACGGGACAAATCCGCACATGGTGTACTCACTGACGTCTTTAGCATGACACTCTCCAAAAATCAGATAATACTGAATTTAATATCCTAAAGGTCACACGAACCTTTATGCTGAGGCTGCACTATGTGAAATGATGTCGCTCACTCAGATTACGACTGGGCATGCATCTTGCGCCTTGCAGGATGCAGTGAAAGACGGTAGCAAATTTGCAAAGAAAAAGTACAGCAAACAGCAGTTGAGTTGAGCGACGTATTCGAGCTGAACCTCCGGTCATAAGTTGATCGTAGTGTGATCCCATTGGGCCATGTTTCTAATAGTGATGTCGCTAAAAAAGTCAATTTTAGAACTTGGATGATAAAGGTTAGAATTGTTCATATATTTATATATATATAAAATTTTCTAATTGGGACCGTGAGGAGTAAAGCTACATTCAAGAGAGGATATTTAGTCACCATACATTGTAATAAAACGTATTTTAGCTGTGAGGACCAAAGAAGATAGATCTTCGTGTGAAGTATGGTACGCATGTAATATATTAATGTCCTCTCTTATCCCTGAATATCATATGGTTACTGGATACAATAACCAAAATGTTATCAATGTGTACCATATTTATTCCAAAGAAGAATTTCTTTCATCTTTATAAGCCAATGCGTTTTGTTACAAGGATTTGGTAATAAAGAGTAGCTACAGATTTCTCTGTGGTAGGTACTAGAAAATGACTTAATAAGGACCATAATGGATTAGAAGTTTATGAACACTGATATACTTGGAATAAATAACAAGGTTGCATACATAGTTCATGCAAAAATAAAAATCTTCAGCATTTGCAGGTGTCACGTACCAATCTGGAATTCCAACTTTTCGCAATAAAATTCAAATACATAAATAGCGCTTTGCATTCTTCAAAACGTAGTTACGACCTGGGAGAGGCTATAAAATTAATATAAACAGGACAATGGAAAACGAAACAAATCGCTGGTAATATTTTGCAAAGTTTGCTGTTTATGGCAACGTTCCATTGTTCCCTCGGCGTGACACCGTTGCAGAAAAAAGCGCTGCCTCAAGGGCAGACTGGCAGGTTCTGCATACGTATTGCTCAATTATCTCTACATTAGTTTCGGGTACAGACAATAGCAGCCTGCATTAGTTGTCTAGCTTTAGCTGTTGGCACTTAGTCGGTCTTGCTTGCCAAAGATATTTTAAATTTTGGAAGGGCAGGGAAGTGAGGCCACCGACAATATGAGCTTGAATAAGTTGTCTAGCGTTAGCTGCTGGCACTTAGTCGGTATTGCTTGCCAAAGACATTTGAATTTTTGGAAGGGCAGGGAAGTGTGGCCACCGGAAGTGAAATTTAAAAGAATTGACTAGTGTAAGTTGTTTGCATTTAGTCCATGCTTGTCAAAGGCTAGTTTTCAAGATTAGTAGGGTACAGAGCTGGGAGTTTGAATAAATCGTTAAGTCTTGCATGCGTTTACGTAACCGGTCTTTCTTGTCGATGACTTCGCTGTGTTTTTGGAAGGGCGAAAAAGTGAAACTTGAATAAACTTTTCTAAAGTCAGCTACTTGGTCTTAGTCGAAAGTCTTTGTTAAAGAATAATTGTTATATCGAATTTTTTGAAGAGCATCAAAGTAAGGCCACTGATAATGGAAGCTTGAATAAGCTGTCTATAGAGTAGCTGCTAGAATTACTCAGTTAGTGTTGCTTGATTATGACGGACATTTGCTCTAATATATGAGGAAAAAAAATTTGAGGCACCGACAATGAATGTTGGAATGAGTTATCTAATGCTGACTGCTTGCACGTAGCATGTATAACATTCTGACCAGTATCTGTTTTCTCCTGTAATTAGAAATGTATGTGAATGAAGCTACTGTATCTTCTGGAATAAAACACTGTGGTGAAATGAAGTCTTTTTGATTTCCATTATAATTCATACCTTGCAGTGCTCTCCGAAGTTTACAATACATCTTATCTTTTACTTATTAAAACAAAGAAACATAGACAATACATATAGTCTTAAATACATAGTGCCACAGTTTCATACTCTATGGTTTATCTTTGGTTGATGACATTTAAGGCTAGGGTGACGATGATTTAAAAAATCGATTTATTTCGAAATTGATCTCAGGTCGCGAAATTCAGATTAAACTATTTGAAATTTTAGGTATAAGGCTGCGCAAGCAGTTGAGATGGGGCGTCCAAATTTACTTTGCCCGAGTCCTACCTATGCGCTTCGAAAATCCCAATGTCCTTAACGTGATGAATAGCTGACACTATTCAGAGAGCGGTCTCTCATGTACTGTACGGAGCATATGAAATTACGCCTTTACATACGTACATGTACAGTACTTTCATAAGTTAAACAAGGGCATATTCAATTTTTAAATATAAGGTAAAACTAAATTATATAATAAAATTTGACGTTCCGGGACGTCTTTTCCCATCTCCAGAAATTAAAAATATTAAGTATGAAGTCTGCAAAGATAAAGAAACAAATTTATTTAAAAAAGGGGATAATTTAATTTCGCAGCTCTAGTAGGGAGAGAGAGAGAGGTGTTAATTACGTGAGGTGTAGAACGTAAATGACCGGGGCAGATTCGGAGAGGCCTAACGTGAATGCTCGTACAGTCGGGTGATTAAGGAGAAGCAGCCGGGTACAGTCAACGAGCGGAGGGATCAGAGCTACTATGGTTTTCACTGTCCGTGTTACACTGTTTTTCGCTAATAATTCTGAAACGAATAGTCTGATCACTAAGGTATTTCAACACAAAGCCTATTACACCCCTACCTAATTTATGGCCCATATATTATATTGCTATATGTGTTTACAGAGGAGTTTACTCGTGTATATTAAGCCCATATTAAGCTGAAGCCAGGAAGTCACTTCAGCACATTCGAACTACGCCCAACTTGAGGCGTGTTGCAATCAGGCCTTCGGTGTCACCTGTGCCACACCGGCCTCCAATGCGACGCAGGTTGGGTAACACCGATTGACACAGGCGACAACCTTCCTAAATTTTATGGTCATGTTATGGGGAACACTTCCTTTGTTTACGAACATTAACTATGATTCTCGAAAATTAGTATTACAAAATGTATGACTGCCATATATTGCTTGAAGTCTAGCATGTGAAGCACTCTTGTGTAGTTTTTTAATTATTTATCCTAACGGGACCCCTAAACGTACAAATAATTTGCGCAAATATACTGATGGCCCAAGGATGATGAAACGGAACAGGTTGACGCACTTCCGTGCGCGCGGTGCTTGCGAGCGGCGGACGTACGAAGCGATGACGTCATAAAAACAAACAACGCTTAGGAATAACGATTGTCTAATATAGATCAGGAGTGGATTATGAACACCACAATTAGCTTTAAACAGCCGATAGTTCCTAAAGAAAGGGCGAGTCATAATTCTTAAGTAAAAATTACACAAAAAAGCTAGTAATGCCAAAAACATAAAGAATTGTTTCGCAGCAACGTCTGGGATACACTCTCAGGTCTCACTGTCACATTCATTCTGACAGATTTGATACAAGCCATAGCAAACTTGAGTATTCTATTTTGGCGCGATTATAACCATATGAGTTAGTGTTACCATACCATTGATCAAACGAAGACAATTTCGTGAAATTAAATCTAATTCGCGTACCGCATCACGACCAGATGGTTGTCTTTCAAGCGATACATGAGCATAATCTCCACAATTGCTCAAGCTTCAATGAAACTGAACAGGCTGAAAATCTCAATGACAGACAAATATTCTCTAAAATGTGGCTAATGTACATTATGGATCTCAAAGTGCTACAGCTTATCTCACCTTCAACTCGCGCGGTGGAATACTGGATGTAAAGACTTTACACCTATGGCTTGATAAATTTTCTAGACGAATTATTGTTATAGTCAAAAGGTGAAGTCTCCGTCACCACAACAAAAACGATATCTCAGAGGAAGAAAGAAAGAAGGGACATAAGCCTACTGTATTATATTTTGACGATAGACACGTGGAACCCATGCACGAGGATCAAGCGGTATTAATGTATTTCAAGTCCGGCATCAGTTTTTTATGTTTTGGCAGTTTCTATAGGTTAAAGAGGCCATTTTAAGACACGTCTCATGAATACTCATTTTTCAAAAAATGCTTAGTTTCGAGATATTTGACTTTGAAGTTCCCATTATTTTCCCATTGGGAACAATAGCCGAAGATACCAAGAAGCCAAAACTAACCTATTTTAGGTGAGGTTAGGTCATTTAAGGTGAGTTTAGGTTCATCTGGGAACGCCGGCTATTTCTCCCATAAGAAAACAATGGGAACTTCAAAGTCAAATGTCTCGAAAACTGAGCATTTTCCAAAAAATCAGTATTCATGAAAAATGTCTTAAAATGGCTTCCTCAACCTATTGAAAGTGTCCAAACATTAAAAACCGAAGCCGGACATGAAATGCAACTTAACCGATCAAGCTCCTGGGAACAAGTTGCGAAAGCAGACAGATGGAAGAAAGATCAGTAGGAGTATGCGATGGAAAGGAAGCCAAGTGGGCACGAAAGACGGACGTCCCGAACGCCTAGCTAATGGATAATTTAACCTATACAAACGGGCAAACCTCCTTGGGCGCTGGTTCCCATAACATGGGATGGGCGAACCTAACTAACCCTATGACCCATCTTATGCCCCCTGACGAGTCTAAATTTAGCTCAACTACAGAGTAGCCTATAAACAGAAAGAACCGGGCATTATCCCTGAATACCAATGTGGTAAACCAATGCCACCCAAGGACTTACTGCAGTCAATTCCTACTAGGTACTGCTGTTATTTAAAAAAGAAAATATTCATGAAGAGTCCAAGGCTCTAAATAGCAGAAGCATTCTTTCGCAACGCTAAACAGTTATTGCAGAATTTTAAAATGACAGAAGAGAGCCGTTCATTGGTAGGAGATGAAGCTATCTCGAATAACCTGAGGTACTCTCTCACATGGGCCTAGTTCTAAACTGTCCAGACATCATGGTGATAGCCTAGTACAGTATATAGGATAAAACTCACTTGATATATTGGGTTTCGACGACTATGGGAATCCTGCTGATTCGATGGTTAATTAGCAGTAATCTTACAAATAAATTAGGGGCAAACTTTGACTCAGAGAAGTGCTTCTGACATAGGAGGGCATTTGCCACGTTGAACTCATCACGTCCTTTACCCGCCTTAGCCTAATCCAAGACTTTCTCAAGATTTTATTTTTGTGAAGAGTAAAAAATTATTGTTTTCTTTCTTTCCTACGTTTTTCTGTACCATCAGAAACACTGCAAAACATTTTGTAACACAAATAGGCTAGATAAAACTACTAGCGGACCAAGTAACAGCCACGCTCTCTCTCTCTCTTTTATGACGTCACGAGCCGATTCATCGCAGTGTATGACAACTTGGGCACTCCGAGTGAGTTAACCTGTTCCGTCTATCATCCTTGGTAATGGCCCAAGCATATTGACCGTGTAGGGAGCGGCTGCGTGATGGCACAAAATGATTGTGCGATTTCAAAACGGCTTGATATTTTAGGCAAACTGCCAATGCTTGCGTCGTCTAAATGCAGGACTGCGCAACCAAACCGCACTTGTCTGAGTTCTCTCCCAAATTCATAGCGAGTGGTTGGTGTTGTGATCTTCTGTAGTATCCAAACTATGTCTTCCAAAGCCACCGTAGACCAGCGAAAGTTTTATTAGAGTTCATCGAGGATGAGGATTATAGATCATTACGAGCATTATGATGCCTTACTATTATTATTATTATTATTATTAAATCACACCAGACTGGCGACGCAGGAACGGAGAAACTCCATGAGGTTAACAAACCCCCACGCAACCAGCCCAGCGGGTGGAGAAAAAAAAGAATAGAA
>LQNS02278091.1:60861811-60876249 GCA_001587735.2 Parhyale hawaiensis | reverse complement strand
CAGGTGTGATCGAGATGGGTCTATAATCAGAGGTGCGGGATGAAACCGAGCCCTTTGGAACAGGCGTCACATGGGCAACACGCCAGCACTCCGGAAAAGAGCCCAACCGCAACATTCGACGGAATACCGAAGCAAGCGGGGCTGCAAGTAAATTAATTTTTGGTCAACCAAATATAATGGGACGTTATTCACCCTAAAAAAAATCGTAAAAAATCAGTCTCGAGGTGAAACAGTGCAAATGTTAAAGATATTTCATATGCTCTATTGAGAAGGGTTGTTATTGTAGAACTTTTGTATAGGAAGTAAATATGGTAAAAAAGTTTGTTCACAGGCTGGTAAAAGTCGCTTTTCTAAAAAAACGGAGTTAGAAATAGATTGTTTTCTCTACAAACATTGACATCTAAGAACGACAGTTTTCTGTTCTGTTCCTTTTCCATTGTGAATTCAACATTTGCGTGACATTCATTAAAATAATAAAAAGCATATCTGCCTGTTGACGATTCCTAAATAAAAGGAAAGTATCGTCTGAATAACGTCGATAAAATGGGTTTGCAGTTTCTGGACCATTTTCTAAATGCTTAGATTCAAAATAATAATAACTATTATTATTAACATACACGGAGGAACGGAGAAAACTCCATAAGGTTAACAAACCCCTACATAGCCAGCCCAGCGAGCGAAAAAAAAAAAGAAAGAGAAGATCAAAGATCACAGAAAGCTCTGTTTACAGATCGTTTAATGCTGCCCCTAAAATATTGGCTATAATTGGTGACAGAGCTGACCCCATTTCTAACCCATCAATTTGTTTGTAAATTCTGCCATTGAATTTCAAATAAGTATCCTTCAAAGCTTGTTCTGAAAGTTGGTTAAAATCTAACCGTGACAATCCAAAAGTTGCTGCTAACTGCTGACTAAAAACCTTATCCAAAATAATATTTATAGCTTCATCGACGGAGACATTAGAGTACAGAGATTCTATATCAAAAGAGCACAAGTAGTATGCATCAGCATTGCTCATAGCCTATGGATTTTACAAAATCGGTAGAATTAGAGACTAGAAAATCATTTTGTACTAAGGGCTGCAAATACTGAACTAGAAATTTCCCTAACTAAAAAGTCATGCATATTGCACGCGTATAAAGTCGGACGGTTTGGAATATTTTGCTTGTGGATTTTTGGCAGGCCATACAAGCGCCCTGTAACTGACAGTCCTGGTATATGTTCTCTCTTAGAATGCATCATCAATTATTGTCTGTTTATCTGTTTCTCAAAACCCTAAAAATCTTCCATCCGTGACCATTGTATTAATATAGTGACTATGTTTTTTGGAGCAATAATTTTTCTATCTTAGACATAATCCAAACCACGACTTACCTCCGCATTTTAGAATCGCTGTGTATTTTTAAACGTAGATCGGAGCTGAACGAGCTCACGTCGGCTGTGAAGCTCTCTATCATTTCATAGAAAATCCGAATTGTGTTATTTTCAAAACACTGATGATGGATTTTTAGCAATCCAAAACGTCTGGTTTTTAATAATGTTTGTGATTGCGTTGGTACGTGCTGCTTTTTATCCTAACAATGAGATACCCGGTGAATCAACTTATTTCTAGACTATGAGCTATATGCTGCTGGCTTATCTTAGTTTTTGAAAATGTATGCAAAAACTTCTGCTCTGTCTTTTTGTTACAGGGAATAATGCATATGAACCCGACATTTCTACCAAATATTTTAGCTCTGTTTCATCAATATTTTGTAAAAGGCTACGTGTAACTCCAAGGGCGTGATATATTCACTTGAGTTTAGGCTCCATTTTGCTAATTAATTGTGGGAAATGACGTGAAGAGCAAAGAACCTGTAATAGTGTATAGAAAATTTGACTATACATTCATTAGAGAAGGGAACAGTTCTTTCGCTTATAACGCTCATATTGAGATGCCTGACCATAGACTACACCATTCCATATCTGTCCACTGGTCATGTTTCTTCCAAGGCTTTCTATAGCTGCATGAGTTCTTATGGGTCATGTGGCATATTCTTACATAATTATGAATATACTTGATTTTGTTTGAGGTCCCTAAGATTATGCAAATAGGCCATAGGACTCATTTGAAAAAGCTCCAGTTTTGTGAATCATTAAGTACGATAGAGGCTATGATCTGATAATATTCTAATCATATAAATTCACGAGTTTCAGCTTCTTTCCGTAGGGAAAACGTATGCCTTCTGAGCGAAACAGAAACACACCAACACCATTGCCTTTCCGATTAAAGACACCATCGACCGGGACAGTTCGGGTCATATGAGTTATTCTCGTTAGCAATAACCTATCTTGCAAATGCTAGTCTAAAGGAGACCACAACAGTACTTATGGAGCTCTCTACGTATTTCTCTAAGCTAAATATCACGGCACACCACAATGCTATACATAAACCACGCGCACTGCAAAAATGGTAAAGAAACCCAAAACCACATTTACGGAGTACCCGGCGTATTTTTCCAAACTAAATATCACGACACACCGCATTAAGATAAGCGATACGGTCCTGTCGTAATATAACTAGAGTGCCTTCAGCTCAGGCGCCGCTCTGATACGAATACCTTGCACAAGTCTCACGGAAAGTGGATTGCGTCGAGGAGAAGAGATTCAGCAATCACGTTAGAACCTGGGAAGGGCAACACACGTCGCTGGGGAGCCATCAGCCTCAAGATGTTAGGCTTGAAGTCGATGTTCTTTTCTCGAGATCATTTCCTGTCGTGCGATTGCTTTTCCAAACGGGACGGGGGCTCTTCACAGCTGCTGGAAGGTCGGTCGTAGGCAAGATACTTGTAGATCTGTGAAGCAGTGTGAGTAGATACAAGGAACGGTCTCGGTCCGTTGCTTCCAAAGTAGACGGTACCGCCAGCAGACGTATGAACACAGACGGGCATTTATTCGGAATCTTTACCAGAAACTTATGTACAACGATGACTTCATGAATTGATCACTTGCATTAAATCGCATGCTCGTATCCGGATTTCCAGGGCTGGTTAGATAGTTCCATGCTCTCCGCCTGTGCATAGTCTTCGTGTGTGGTATCGCCCATTGGGTTGATGGAAAGATCTGGAGGTTCGGTGACAGCTTGACTTAAGAAATAGCATTAATATCAAGTAAATGCAAAAAATATCAATAAAAATGAATATTTTTAACAGTGTTTAAGGAGAGATGTGGCGCTAATGTTCACAAACAAAAGGATGGCAGTAAAAGTGCTAATAAAGTAAATAAATAATACTTACCCTTGATACTGCCGACGTTCTTCGGACGAGATCCAGATGGACACCGCCCGTCTGATGCAGAGATGTTGCTGCACTTCTTTGTTCGGTTAGGTTTTAAATGGTGAACTTATCCGTTACTCGCCAATAACTAAAGGGCTGGTGAGTAAATTTAGAGTATTTTTTACAGTGAAGAAGAATATGTAAAAGTTACGAGTAAAATACTGGCAGTAAAAATATCGAAAACGTCACGAAATGTACACAGATACATTGCATTGAGTTCTACGATACCGAATAATGACCTCATCTCAGAAAAAAAACGAAGATAAGTTACAGCGAATAAACCAACATGGAAGTCAAGGAGGTGAAAGCTTGGAAGAGTGTGGGGAACCCGTGGTGTAGTTGAAGGGATCATGATGCTTTAACAAAACCTTTTCATTTTACCGTTAAAAGAAGCGTGGTTTACATCATCATACGAACTAATTTTGGATTAAATTACAGACAACATAGTTATATCCACGATTTTTATTATCCACTATTTCAGCTTGCGGTTCATTTATTTAGCACATGCTATAATTTTACCTTTAGTTTTTCTCTACCATTAACTACTACTTCAGTTTATTACGTAATTAACAAATAGATATCTTATTTTGAGTTTTAGAGTCTTGTAAAGTCAGTTTTCATTTTTTATTCAATTTCGGGTTGAGTTATATTAACCCCCGATAATGTTGAATATTCACTGGGGCACAAATTAAGAAACTTAAGTTTAATTTAAACTACTCAGAGAGAAACATTTAATACTAGAAACCAAATGACATAACTAAACACATTTCATTGTGAGTACGAAAGACAAAAAAGTTTTTCATACATGATATAACTCACATAACTAGATCCCTTAACTCTTGATATATCACATATGTGTTGGTTTCTTGTGGGGGAATTTAGCATATTAGCTAGAGAGTTCGAGAGTGAACATTATTTATTATCAAGAGCATTTTTTTTTGTCCCTACAACTAATGTGTTTGGTTATTTGTTTGGTTACCCTAAATAAATTTCCCTCTGTGTCCGAGATGATTGTAAACTGATGATTGACAATAATGTGCTTATAAGTATTCTCCGCGTCTTCAGAATGAACGAAAATATTCTTATTTTCAAGCCGCAACTGTTCTCGTTGCAGTTCTCTTGAAACAAAGCTACAAGCGGTAATGATTGATTTATTACTTGACTCTTGGTATTACACAGAGAAGTCCTTTCAGCTTCTCTATCATTCATTAATATTTTTTCGTAGGTGTAAAACTATTTAAAATGCCAAAAAAAAAAAAAAAAACGCAGTGGCTATTAACGAATGTAATAGTTTCAATAGCCTATGCCATATGATTTAGAAATTGTTTTATACCAAAATTTAACAGGATCGTGGTCTTTTTGGTAAAATTTTACGATTCTTTCTTTAGCTTGTGCATGCCCAAGAAATTGCGTTATGAGAAGTGTGAATCACTTTGCGTCCTAACCTAAGCTATGCATGGCAACTAACACAACCTGGCACGTCCATTACAACTGCGTGGCTGGTTTGCAAGCGAAGGAACTCTGCTGTTCTGAGAGCATCGCTTTCCTCAGGATGAAAGTCGAGGCCATTCCAGTCACTCAGAGGCTTCTAGTCAGAGGGCTGTGGAGAAAACGGGTTTAGATTTCAGGAAGGAAGAAAGATAGGTACCTGACCTAGAAATACAGTATATTTTTGTTATTCATAGGTTGTTTGATGAAACTCCTGAAAAAAAAAAGAGTCAGGCTTAGGTATAAACTCCTTCATAGACTGATTAAGGGAAACGTTTTCCCACATCCAGTAAGGCTTTAGGACGCACTTTTGTCAGCGTAGGTGCTAAATATTGAACACACACATGCTCTGTTTTGAGAACAACAACAACAAAGACCTACATATGTTGCAAAGTAGACCTTACTTCAAGTTATGTTCCGGTTCAATTATAGGATAATCCAGAATACGTTAGAGAAGTCATTGCATGGAAGCTAATTGCGTGTAATGGCAACAGAAATAGCAAGACAATTTTCAGGATAGTGCAGAAAATGTGCTAAAGGTAACTGCTTGGAATCTACGGGCGTTGTAATTAAAAAATGAAGCAGATACTAGGTTTTCACTAGTCTTTTTGTTTATTTTAGGCATAGTTCATAATTAGCATAAGAATATTTGTCGCTAAAGCGAAACACATTTCACATTAGCACCGTTTGTTCATATTGCAAGTAGTTCTTGGAGTTGATATGTCAGCACATTCAACTGAACAATATCTCAGTTTTTGCTTTGAGGCCTGAGCAGAAACCGGCTTGGGGGGGGGGGGGAAGGGCGATAGCTTCTTTGGGAGCTTTGTGCACAATACATAGTAATAGTAATAATAGTTATCATTATGCTTAATAGGTGAGACCCAACAGAAGAAATCCAGCATCGTGGCTCCACACACGCGAGGCGATGTGAATAACGTCACCTGGACTTTATCCGAAGACGGTCAAGGTACTCAAGGTAAGAAGCACGATACAAAGAACTCACAAATATATCTGCTATTCAAGGGTTGCTGGAGAGAAGTACATGTATGCCGAAAACGGCCCAATTTAATTCTTTGATGTTTTTGTGAACCTATAGTGCTCTGCATCCATAAGAATTAACTACGACAAAAATATACTTAAGAAGTGCTAGGAGTCTCACGAACTGTTTCCCATTGTTTAGCTAATTCCTGTTGAAAGCTGGGCCATAAAATATTTTTACAGACGGCACCATTGAGTGAATGAACTTTTTAAGAAATCACAAAGTATCTCACCTGATTTTTTGAAGCAAGGTCAGTTAATTTACCACACATTTTCTGATACGGCCTAGCGTAAAGTATTTATGGTACAGAAGTTATTTCAACCTATTTGTACAATTCTTGGTGAAGTAGAGGTCTTTTTATTTGAACCTTTGGTTTTATACATGACTGTGGCAACGATGTTTTTCCGAGTCCAGTAACGCTAAGCCAACTTCAAAAATTAATTCAAAGCATCTTTCCATGATTGTCTGCACAAAGGATTACCGTCCTGCTGACACGAGTTTCTCGCTTTCTGATAAAAAAACCTTTTCACAAGGTCATGTGCTGGAGTTTAACGAGATTTTCTCGTTAATTTCCGGCGCAATCGTTCTCCGTTCTCGTTGGAGCGCCCTTGGCCTTTGCTAGGTAAGGGTCCTTCAATTTTGGGGGGAGTGCTTCGAGATGCTGAACGGACTGCCATCATTACCACAATCTTTGTATGAACTCGTCCCAATAGGGCATAATCGGTCAATATCAATGCTACTCGATTAGCAAGAGATGCTGGACGAACTGGCATCATTACCACAATCTTTGTATGAACTCGTCCCAATAGGGCATAATCGGTCAATATCAACGCTACTCAATTAGCAAGAGATGCTGGACGAACTGGCATCATTACCATAATATTTGTGAACCCTTGCAGAAGGAGGAAAATAGATCGATAGACACTCTTCACCAGTAATTGTTTCTTTTTTGCTTGATGATCAACAGTGCGTAATGAAAAAACAACGTCCTGACTTCAGGACGAGTGTATTGGCACATTCAATGATAATGATACGGAACTGGTTAGCGCTGAGCCGAGCAATGACGTCATCAATGTATTTGTTATTATCACGTGACGAGACAACCTCATGGTAGTTCAGCCATGGGCACAACTTATGTTGTGAAGATGCATCACAAGAAGCAAGTGGCACCGCTTAGAGCTAAATATTATTACCGTCTATTGTAGAATTCCTGGGCAAAAACCATTGTTGGATAACTACTAATAAATATCATCAACGAAAGGTAAAAATATATCGTGGGGTTAATGCAACAATTGGATACTACATACAGCTTCTGCACTGCTGTATGTTACATATGGTCTAGTGTATCGAGTCCCTTCTATTGAGGTCATTGTTATCATTATAGAGTAGACTACTTGATCAGTAGTGGCCCACTACAGCAGTCACGGCATTTATAACGTCGAAAGTTAGTCTGTAGTCTACAAAGGGTTTCTACCTTTACTTCAATTATCCTAATATCACCAGTATTATCATTATTTAACTCATCTAACATTAGAAAAACATTTAACAAACGAATGCTTGATGTGACAACAAGAAGAGTTAACTGATATTTAGGTTCAATCCCTGCTTGATCTTCTCCTCATGAGAATTCCGTATCACAGAATTTTGAGGGCCTTTAGGTCTCTCTTTTCATAGCGCTTTTAAGGAGTGAAAAACTGTACCCAATTTGGAGCCTGTCAAATGGATCACGCGGATTCATTAATAGAGAATGTGCAGCCGAGAAACTGCTCTATTGCTTAAACTTGGCACAGCGATTACGGCTTCTAAAAAATGGCTATGGGTGGCCACTAATTTTTGCAGGCGTATGGGCTTCACGTAAGCCGGAGCTTGGAGGCTTTTTTTTACATGAAGGCAAGAAGGGACTCTTTTTCTTAGCCTGCCTTTTAAAATTGGCTACAGTTTTTTTTACGCTTCAAGGGATTTTGTTGTGTTTTGTTCATCTTACCGAGAGCAGGTATGTACAATTATTAATTCCGACTGTTCTCGTGGAATTCTGTAGTTTGTTTGTTTCTTACTTTACCATTTTTTTGTTCCCCTTTAATGATGGTATCTCTAGATACGATTATAAAAATTTGAGCTGCGTTGCGTTTTTTAACGGTAACAACTACGTACCTATTTACCAGACTATGAAACTGACAGTGAAGAGAATACCGGAACAGCTATGGAATCCAAACAATTTTTATGCTCATAAAATTAGGTGATTTGAGATAATAAAACAGTGCTTTCGATGCTGAGTATTCACAATAGCTGGTGGAAATCAATCAAATAGAACACAACAAAAATGTAAAAGAATAATGATTCTCAAGCTTGCGCAATTGATAACAATCAAATAGAACCCAGCGGATTGTACAAGAATGATGAGTTTCAGCTTGCGCAAGAGACGACAGTTAAGCAGAACGCAGTAAAGCAACAAAATAGCAATGAGTTTCAAGCTTGCGCAATGGATAACAGCAGATAGAACACAGTAAAACAACACTAAAGAATAAGTATCCTTATTTGCTGGCAGAGAGGCGGGAGGACGGCCAGTCTGCCACTGCAGTACTGATATTGGATTTTGCTGGCGCAGCGACCTGACCATCTCTGGGGAAAGAAAAATGACCCTGCGTCAGTGCACGTCGTGTTCTCTATGGGACGTGTGGTCTCAGGAGCTAGTTGATTATTGGCGGGGAGTGATTATATAATAAGCTTCATTACAGGATCTTACGTAGTTAACTGACTCTGTACAGCAGTAAATGTCGTATTCTGAATGGGATAGCTGTTCTTAGGAGCCACTTGATTACGTCCGAGCGTAGTTAAATAATAAGCTTCATTATAGGATCATGTGTAGTTAATTAATTGACTCAGTGTAGCAGTGCACATCGCATTCTCTATGAGACGTGGGTTCTCGGGTGTCACTTATTTATGGCTGACAGTAATTAAATAATAAGCTTCATTACAGGATCATACGTAGTTAATTGACTCACTATAGCTGTACATGTCGGGTTCTCTATGGGACGTGGGTTCTCAGGAGCCACTTACTGATAGTGGAGAATAGTTAATTAATGAAATTTATTACACAATCATAATGCAGTTAGCTTACTGACCCATGCTAATAGTGCACGTCGTGTTATCGATACTAAGGGAGGTCTCAGAGGCCTACTGTATGTTGTCGAAACATTGGGTGCACTCGATTGTTAGGAGAAATTAAGGCTGCAAGGCATGATTTACCCTTAATTTCAGGCACGTGCGCTGGTTCCGACCCGCTGATTCGAGTATTAGTCGTTGACCCTTACTCGATTACTTTGAGCCTTCTATAAAGTTCATTATTGCTTCATAAAATGTAGCTATCAGTCAGTCAGTTTCGACACTAGTCAAAGTGGCTAAGCCAACACTCCTGTTTCAAATGCCGGCCAAGTTAAGCCAGCCCCGTAGTCCTAATTTCTTTTGCCAATCCCACTTGTCCATAGTAAAGATCAGTAACTCTTTTTGCAGGTTTTCGGCTAAATATAACAGAGAAATACACTTCAGTGCAAGTCTATTTGTCGAACTGGTCCAAAAAAGTAGGACTTATAGGGGAATTAACCATTTGTCGAACTAACCCTATTTCCGAACAAAACATCAGTATTTGATAGGTTTATTAAACAAACCTATCAAATAGTGACTTTGTTCGGAAATAAGGTTAGGTTGGCAATTGGGAAATTACCCTATATAGTGTTGTGAGCTAGACGTGTGGTCTCAAAAGGCAGTCCGTTATTATGGCTTAACATAAGAAACTAATGCATTCAATTATATATTTTTCTCAAACAGTTTGACTCATATACCTTTTAGCCCACGTTTTGGGGATCACTTGAGGAACTGATAGGTTTCATTTCAGTATAGATCAATGCGTAACGCAGCGGAGTGATATAGCTTCATTGTGGCTAAGACAATAGACTTCAAACTTTTACGGAAAATTATAAGAACAGCTATGCTCGCTGGGTATTCTAGAATTAATTGGCTGTAGCTTTTACGAGAAATAATTGATGGAGCAGCGAGGTACGCTGAGTATTCTAGATTTAATTAGTTGTAATGCCAAATACAGCACCAAGAAATGAAATGGTGATAGAACTCAATCATTATTACATCAATGGCAAGGATCAAGAGTAATCAATAAAAATAGAAAAAAATACAGAAGAGTACTATAGAATAAAATCAATGTAGAATTCATTCACTATTATAGCAGTGACAAAGCACGAGTTTACTTTGTATTATTTTGCACAATTTTTTATTGATTTGTTGATCTTTAGGTCACACCACTTCTTCAGCACTGCCAATATACTTGCCTGTAAGTCCAAGCTTCTGATGTTCTAGACGTTCTAGTTAGAGTTCAATAGTAAGTCTGCATTGTAGGTATTGAATTCAGGACCATCAATAATAGGTATTTTTCTTCATAAAATGCACATAAGCCTGTTGTGCTGCCGAAGCAAACCGCTGGCTAACTTGAGTAGAGAGAACGGTAGCAAACATATTTTCAAGGCGAGTTGACACGTCCTTAATTCATACCAAAGCGTTCGCTTATCCACTTGTCATAACGTATTACTGTACTCTGGAAATAGCAGAGTAGTGCATTATTTCTGAGGTTTAGTTCATATAACAGTTGAATGGATTTCCGTAGCCTTCCTAGTGACACTTGCAAAAGAAACTGAATTGACGGTAAACATTTTTACTCACTTTTTGTGGCGTACACAAACTTGTGTTTACAATATGACGCTACAAAGCATTGTGATGAGTGGATGACAAACTGATGAACATATATTATCAGTAACTTGACAGTAAGTTTACTTTTTAAGTTCGCTGTATTGTTTATTTTTCTTATTTGTTTCTTGTTCATGGAACTCTGTATTTTACGGTATTTGATGGAAATGCCTATAAAAACGCCTGGAGCATTGCAATTATTGATTTATATATGCCAGAAAAATGAAAAATGTTACCTTGTTGCATTGTTAACATAATTTGGTTGCATATCACACATACTGGGTAGAAATCTCTGCTTCTCCTTCTAACTTAATACGCGGGGTCCGTTGTGACGTCACAGGCTGGAGCTCACAGGGATCAGCGGATGTCTGTTCATCCCGTTATTATTACTCCCTGGAAAAGGGGGGTTTCGTTCGGGTAATATTTTTTGCCGTTATGTCAGGAAGGTGCCGCCACTAGTCTACACTACATAACAATACGAAGCCTAAGTCTGTATGTATATAGATACCTTTTAATTCACTTGTCTGCATAATTATTGCTGTGGGTAAGTCCCTATTTTCTTTTATGATGAATCACACAAAAACTGGAGGAAGATACAGGTACTCTTTTTGAGCCCAGCTCACCAAAATTAGTATCTCCAGTGATACATCAGACTATTTATGTACTGTTGATAGTGAATTTTTGTTTTTTTCAAATCCAGCTCGCTAAATTTAGTTCCCTTACTGCACTTCAATGCTGTTACTTCCATTTCGATATACGTAAGTCTGCTTAACCGATCCATTGCTTGTGGTGCTGCCGTGGTGAACACTATCCATTATCATTGCTCTATGATAATCGAAGTTCTTCCTATGTTGAGATGCCATACCAGTGGCTCATTTTCAGTCTGCTTGCTTTCTCTTACTTTAAATGAATATTTTTGCCGGCGTAAGCGACGTGTGTAATCTAAAATATGCTTTTTGTCCTGGATAAAATTATCACAATGGTTGATGGCTGAATGTGATACACTTTTAGTCTGCCAGTGCAATACTTATATCTTTAACAGAATCAATGGCAAGAGCAGATATGAACGTAGATGATGAACTACAGTTAGGAATTATTGTTCGCTCTCATTTCACGAACGATGCTGGCCATTAACAGCATTATAAAATGCTCCCTTTGTTCCGAAGTAGTTGTTCCACAGTCCAAAATTTCATTCGTAGTTTGCTGTATGCGTTAACAGGCAGGTACAGTATTGGTGCTCATGACTGAGTGATATTAGAATATTCACCTAAAATAATTTGAAGTAAAAATCATCATAGTTCCTTTTACATCACAACGAAATTTAAGTTTTTTGAATCCCCCACGACCAAAAATAGGTAAAATTGAGAGAGAGAGAGGGAGGGAAAGAAAAAAATAATAGAAAAGCTGAAACAAAACAAATAAAACGATCGAATTAACAAATAACTAGAGCACTTTGAGAGCGCATACCTCCGCCAAGTGAGCCAACGGTAGCAAAAATGCAAATTGGCTCTGAAACCATAATTTTCTTTGCATAAACTCCAAAATCTAATCATTTGTGCCTTTTTATATTAATAACAGCTTGTTAAATTTTTTTGAAGATCCGTTCATAACTTTTTGAGTTATACTGTTAACAAACGTTATAACAAATATAAGTCAAACATACAAACGAACCAACCGATCTGCACCAAAATTTGATCATTTATGGGTTTTATCATAACTAACAACTCCTAAAAATTTCATAAAGATCCATTCATTTCTTTTGAGTTATTGTGCTAAAAAGCATAAAATTAAAAATAGTGACAAACGAACGAACGAACAAACGGATCATTACCAAAATTTGGTAATCTACTTTTTGCTACATACCTAACAACTCATGTTAATTTCATCAAAATCCATTCATAACTTTTTGAGTTGTGGTATCGAGAAAAATGACGCAGACAAACAAACAAACGGATTGACATATCTTCACTAAAAGTTAATCATCTGTTCCTCCTAACATACCTAACAATCCCTGTAAATTTCATCCAAATCGGTTCATAACATTTTGAGTTATCCAGGTGACAGACAAACAGCCAAACAGACAGACAGACAGACAAACACGACGAAAACATAACCTCCTTGGCGAAGGTAATAAACGCAATAAAATTTTGCAAACAGCGTAAGAAAGATCGAAATTCGTGACTTGGAACGTGGTGCAACGAAACAAGTTGTAGATTACTTCAGATTGAAGGACGCACGGCAAGCAGATTTCGGTCGAGAACTTTATCGAATTCCCTGTTGAAGTTAATACCGAAAGGATATCTAGAGTCTTTGTTTTATGCTTATTTATGCAATGGAAAAATTATTTTCTAACAACCTGAGTGTGGTTTTGACGCAACTGTTTCTAACAGAGGGAGTAGAAAATATAAAAATTAATTATCCAGTCATATTGCAGTAATATTTTCAAATGCAACCGTCGAGAAAGACACAATGTCTGTGTGCACGGTAGACATTGCACATTAGCCATAGCACCCTATCGTCAAATATTATATTATATATGTACAGGTGACTAAATAAAATTTTGTGATTACTTCCCGTAGACTAATAATACACAATTCTATATTATTTGAGAACAGCTACTGTATTTGCTAAAACGTATTTTACGGTTAATGTTAGAGTCTTGGATAAGAATTGTTACGCTAGGGTCTTTTGGACTCCATGAAAATGTGGGTTAGGTTAGGTTATGCTTTGTCTGGCCATGTTAGATTAGTCTACACTGGGTTGGGTTAGGGTAGTTGAGGTTAATTTAGGCTTGGTTGGCTAGGTTAGAGATTTTTCTTGTACATCTTCAGATAGGAAGGAGAATGTTGGTGTGATAAGAAGAAGTTGTGAGAATTGTTGTATTTAGGTTCTAGTTGGAGTCGTAGACTACCTATTGTAAGGTAGTCTGCCGATGTTTTGTTTTATGTTTGTTTGCCGATGTTTTGTTTTATCGTACTTCTGGTATGCAACGCTGCTGCCGGTTTCAGAATGCTATTTCTGTTGAAATTTTTGAAATTAAAAAACCTGGCGCCCAGGAATGGGTAAACCCCAGTATTATACAACCCTAGGATACATGTAAAGCTCCTAATGAGAGCCACTAAAAAATTATTTTCCGACGATTGCAGTACTAGCGTGATGAATGGGAATTCCGACAAGGAATTTGATGGCACCTATCTCCGGTGTAAAGTCATGAGTCTCAGCCACAGCTCATGTGTTTCTCCCAATGATTTTGGAAAATGTGTAAAATCCATTACCGCCATTGGTTGAGCGGTTGATAGTTATTTGAAGGCCCCAACAGCCAAACGAGAGAAGGATAGTTTTAATATTCCGGTGCGCAGCATCAGCGTTTCTGCTATTCATAGCCACTGGGGGAGAGCACTGATCTATCGGAAGAATCGGAATTCAGTTTTTACGGTCTAATCTTCCGTCTACGACGTAATTACCTCGGAGAATCGGCGGTCGTTTGCAGCCATACAGCATTTGCGCTGTACTATTGTTTTCACTGGCCGTGTTACCCTGTGTTTGCTAATAGTTCTTAATCAAATTACTGTGGTATTTCACCACAAAGCCTCTTAAAACCCTACCTAATTTATGGCCCACATAGCATTTTGCTATATGTGTATACAGAGGAGTTTACTCTTGTATATTAGGCCTACATTAATTTGAAGTCTGGAAGTCGCGTCTGCTCGTTCGAACTGATACCTTACCTTACCTACCTTGAGAGTCTTCGGAAGAAGTCCAGGTGACGTTGTTCACGTCACCCCACGTGTGTGGAGTCACTCTGCTGGGTGTCTTCTGTGGTGCCGCAGTTTGCGACCAAAGAG
>LQNS02278091.1:60832643-60861409 GCA_001587735.2 Parhyale hawaiensis | reverse complement strand
GTGACGAGAAAGTTCGTAAAACCCATCCACTCCATCTTTTTCCAACAGCGATAACTCTAGCAATATGTTCTTCGAACGTAGCATCGTCTTGCATTCTCACTCCGAGGTCTCTTAAAACTGATGTCAATTTTTCAGGCGCAATTGATGAAATTATTCATCGGCTGCTCGTCGAAACTACTGCCAGGTATCACTTTGTTGCAATATGCTAATTACGGTGTCTTATAATAATTTATCTCTTTACCTATTTGAGTATGGTGCTCATTTTTATGGACGGTATTAATGCTTCTCTAGCTATGAGGAGTAAAAATTTATTGATATGTTATTAGGCTCAATTAGTAGATAAAAATTCCAATATTTGACCCGGTTTCTTTACGTAATCCTGAAAAAGACCTATTATGTAATATGCACTTCATTACAAAGCGTCTCTTCCAGCCTTCACGTCTCAACAGCGTCTGGCCGATGCATTTCAAACACACAGAAATCCTCTCGGCCTTTCTAATTTTCCAGACCCGCTTTCCCGCCCTCATATAAGATATAAATCCTCCTGAGTTAACCAACCGCGATGCAAGTCCAACCAACCGGCCGACCTCGAGGCAATACGTCAATCTTTCACGCTAAATCCAGGCTTTAGCATTCGCAAAGAACAGTGTCACTAATTTAATGGAGCTAACGCCTGTCCTACAGCGGATCGCACCGGCTCTTGGACAGACGAACCATTTCTCACTTTTTTGCTAACGCAATTAGTCTTCACCGAGCGACAGCCGCAGTTTCTTTCTGCGATTTAGTGAGGTTTCCACGGTTTACGAAAGACAAAAACGCCGGTACTGTTTCTTGTTTGGCTGCCGAAACGGCTGCGGAGGAACGCAGAGGAGAGTCCGAGCTGCTGCGTCAGAATGTTGTGGTTTTTGTGTAGAGGGGAAAGGTTCATCTAGGATTTGGAAATATGAATCTTGCATGGGAAATTAGAGGAAGAAGCCCTTGACGAATTACTTAAAATATTCAGCTGTTCTAAAGCTCTGTAGAAAAGATATACTATGTATAGCATTCATTTGCTTGTGATGGGTCGACAACGAAGTAAGCATCGAGAAAATTTATACCGCAAAACCAACTGACCACTTCACTGTTTATAACTATAACAACAGTTGCCAAAGTGAACCTGTCAGAAATGCGGTTCAAGTTGTCAATAACTGTTCAAAAGTTGTGTTCTCTCAATACGAAGTTTATGTTATGTGTGATGGATTCCTGATCTTCTATATGCTGAAATTAGTTTATAGTTTGAACACGCTTCCAAAGTTACAGTTCAACTTGTCCATATTTGTTTTGGAGAAGATTTTATTGAAACGCCCCAGTTCCTTACATGGCTATTTTGCATGGAAGAGACAAGAGAGAATACTAATGAAAGCAATAACGATAGAATAAATTTATCGCAGTTTAATACTAGTAATAATTGTAATTGAACGATAATGGTTATACTGTTAGTAATGGTGCTCATAATGCTGAAAATACTAATTCTTAGAGCAACAATATTGTAATAGCAATACAATAATCATGAAACAATATAGTAATGATATACTACCTAAACATAATTTTTATACAGCTAGGCCTGATAATATATAATAAGTAAACGCGTACACCGTTGTGTTATTATAAGAGTCTGATACAGGAATCTCTGTATGTGACCACAGTCCCAACACAGGCCCCATATGGTAGGGGACGCGCCCTTAAAATACGGCCGCGACGTGAGAAAAATGACGATGTTTATAACATCAACAGATGACCGACCGCTGTGTTTGTGGCACAACCGGCAATCGATTCAGCAATTCCTAAACTTAATTTCGCTTAGACCTTCCGCCGCTATTGGCACTGGCGGAGGTAACCAGTCTTAGTATCAGCCGGACCTCTGCTATAAGAAAGAAATATTATGGCTGTATCCATATTCGACTAATTGTAATTTCCTCTAGCTAAAGTGCATAGTGGACTAGATACTATGGCCTCTCGAACCGTATCTGAAGCAAACACACAAATGTAAGTAGTCGAGTGTGGCGAGCGACTTTTGCTAAAACAACTCTAATCCGCCAAGATTCTTGGCCGCCTCGGAAGCAAATGTCGTAAAGCAGCTTCCGAAGCGGCCAAATGCACATATAATTAGGGTAATATCGAAGCAAGATTTTCCGCGATGGATCAGGCAGTTGTGGTGACCAAATCTGGGTTTTTGTTTAGTAGCCTTTATGAGCTTTATGCCTTCAGTTAGCCCATTACTATTGCATTTGCTGAATATGGGATATGAGTCTACATTGCCTCATCTGTTAGCCAGGCGATACCAGTAATACTTTCACATTAGCTTCGTCTAAGCAACAGCATTACTGTGCCGTAGTTGAGACGTGAGAATCCTGTGCTTGTATGCTCTAGACTTCGGGATCGTCTCCATGCCAGGCATGAAAATGCTTTGTAATGCTGAGCTTACGATATAAGTGTTTCTAACATTCACACTCAATGGCTGAGGTATTGACCATAATCGGAAATAAGATACTTGAGATGTGGCAGTTGCCACGGTGCATTCCGTCTCTGTCGCCATAACTCTGAAAATTTGCGATCGACTGCAGCCGTGTATTTGTCATCTTCATGTAACACAAACTAATGCATGGGGATTTCCCAACCTTTTCATTTGTTGATTCCACATTGCATCAGTAGACTATACCATATATTTTAACGAGAACGGCTCGTGGCGTAAGACTACCACCCGCAGTGAATGCAAATTTCAACGCCGTTATTTTTGATTTCCAGCTTACTCTGGATATTTGACAGTTTTCACATCTAGGTCATTCCACCTGACGCCCTGCAAAAAATTAGGAGCATTGCTCAATTCCTGCTCCTCCTTTTGGGGTGGGCAGATAAACAGATATACAAATACATATATTGAAGAATTAGATGAGCAACAAATTATTTAGTTGAAATTTCATTACCCACGACGCGTTTCGCTGTAGCCTCAGCTCATCAGGTGGGAGGATCGAAGATGATGAAAAATATTTCGTTGACATCTTGAAAATTTTAGCGGTTATCACATAAAGATGGTATATATGATGCCGGTTTGAGGAAAGCTATAAATGACATTTCTTCTAATACAAATGTTTTGTCGTTTTTTAAACTAAGTCCATCCTGTTCACTTCAGCTACTGCACTAAGTACAGACACACAAAAGTGCCGAAAGCGACAGTTTACAACCTGTACGGGTTTCAATAGGTGGCACATCTGCATGGTAGACTCCATAATAGTCATGTATATACATATATATATATTACAGTTTATATATATACATACATATACTGAAATCTTCAACGAAAGCAATATCAGGGCTCTTCGCTTCGCTAGCGGGTGATAATCATCCACCTGTAAAGTGCATCGAACTGATTTGATTCATGAAATCTTAGTTTCCTCAGTACGCCAGCAACTGCACAAGACGTTCTCGACACGAATTTCTAAATGACCTCCAGTCGCTGTTGTCACTTCAAAAATTCAGTATTGCACAGTAGGGACAACCTTGCTGGCTATCATTTGTATTGTCTAGCCGCAGCTCCACGGCACGACGAAGGCCTGCCTTCTACATGTCATTATTTTATTACCGAGCAGATCAAGGCTGGCACATAATGACAGGTCTTCGTATTCAGAAAACTCACGCTACAGTGGCCACGTTCGCCTGCTTCGTTGGAATGAAGTGAAATGAATGGTGGTGAGGATAATCACCGGCCACGGCTAATGGAAATCGACATTGCAGCGGCAACAATTATGCGTCGCAATGTCACTTGATTCCGGGTGGTGATGGCCACTCGGTAAAGAGGATACGACCGTAAATTAGATGATCTTTTTCTACTTAGGGATCGTGCGAGCGAGTCTTGCGTGCCAGATTATGGGTACTGTATGATCGGCAGCGCTGAGACGAAGTGGGAAGTCTGGAGATAGAGATCTGTTAAATGTATTGAAATACATGCATTTCTTAATTTTAATTAACACTGTGAGTAATGCAAGTAATAAAATAACTGTTTGGCAGTAGGAAGCTAGGCGCAACATAACTCTTTAAATACCTGTTTTAATAAATACCTACAATAAATGCCTACACTACCTGAAATATTTGCTAGAAGGAAAACAAAATAAAACTTGTTCAATGCCTATTTGACATTAAATTTCTACATATAGAAATACAGTATAACTACCTGAAACATGACCAAATGATCCTTATGGAAGTCATGTGGCAAAGTACATTGATGCATTTGCGCTATTTGTATGTACTAAGTCATATGTCCCTCAGACAGATATTCTTGTTAGTCTTACAGACTAAGAAAATTTTCCCTGCCATGATTGTGGTTGGTCCTTTTTCCCCAAATTTTCTGTCTTATGTGTCTCTTCCACACAGCAGCATGCATCACACTATGCACTTAATATGTTAAAAATAATATCCCTACACGGATCAGGAAGGATCCGTAAATAGTTCTTTACATTTCACATCTTTCAATTGATCACGACAAAAACATCATTGAACCGATTTCCAATCATCGCACTGAATTTAACAGAAATTCTTTGTCGCGCACATCGCATGCTTACACGCTTCCTATATATTCGTACAAAGAGCAGGGCTACCCATAAGCAGAACCATATTGTAGAGTACCTAGGAATAATTCAGTGCGACTGAGCATGAACGTCCCATCGACACACGCAACGTCTCTAGCGCTCTATATTTCGTGTAAGAATGAATCTACAGCCATTATATGCAGGAGCTTGACCAAACTATCGGACACGATATCGGTTATTGTATTATGTCTTTATATTTTCGATCAATAGGTCATTACTTTCGCTTAAAGCTAATCTGCTTTTGCGCTGCTAGACCAGGGCTACTTAATGTGTTCTACTAGTTCCGGAAAAGCTAACTAAAAAGTTCCTATAAACCGACTAGGACTGTTATGTAAAAGTCTCAATTAGGGTTTGTATTTTAGCGGTATCTATTGGATTTGGGGATATTATTATTGCCTTCACTAACTGCTATTCATCTATACGGTACAGTGTTCCTTGATTTACTATGTCCCATCAATAATATTATTGTCCTTTATTTAGAAGGGAGGATCGTCACGTCTAGTTTACATGAAAGAAGAGGAGCAGAGTAGGAGGAAGGCTTAAATGAGCGGAATAAGGAACTAACTAAAGTAGTTGTTGTGAAGACAATATGGTATTCCCAATGAAAGGGTCTCCTTTATCTGTAATATGTTCATGAAAAGAAATGTAACTCTCGCTGCTATAATTACTATGTACTATGTGATCGAAGTCTGTCGTCTTCATGAAACACATCTACTGTATGAGTTGTTTCGTAAATAACAGAGAAAAGCCGGTAATATTAATAGTGAATGAAAACTGTTAAAATAGGTGTGAAAGGTAGGTTTAATGGAATGCCTATAATAAAAAACTAGTAGAATTCTGCATTCAATGGCCAGAAAAGCATGAAGTTTCAGTAATAAATACGAAATGTTCACTTGACGTGCCATCCTCAAGAACATTTTTTTTAGATTAGATTAGATTAGATTAGATTAGATTAGATTAGATTAGATTAGATTAAATTAGATTAGATTAGATTAGATTAGATTAGATTAGATTAGATTAGATTAGATTAGATTAGATTAGATTAGATTAGATTAGATTAGATTAGATTAGATTAGATTAGATTAGATTAGATAGGCGGCGGTAGATGAACCAATCGGCCCATTCCCAAAGAGACACCGGAACATACGCCCCGGCACTCTATGAGCTATTGCCATTATGTTAGTAGGATATAGAGGACAGGAGAAAAAAGAAAAAAAAGGTGAACAGTATATGCCCAAGAGACGATCTTGAATGCACGCAAGCACGATCAAGAGCCGCTGAAATGCGGAGCTTAGAGACATCAAACTGTGTAGTTGGAGCATGAGAGAGAAGGAGACGGATTAAGGTGGTCTCGGAAGCTTTGGCCGTTAAGAGTTTGCGACCTCTGGAGGAGGAGTTCTTAGTTGACCAATATATGTCAAGACGATTTTTAAACGTGTTGACTGACTGCGCACTAACAACATCGGATGGAAGTCTATTCCAAATGCTGACTATGAAATACGGAAAGAATTGCTGACTTAAGGTCGTTCTTCGAGCTTTATGTTTGAGTTTTTGACCGTTGTTTCGCAAACGATCATTGAGATCTCTTTCAAAGAGCCCCGTTGTAGGTACGTCGTAGAAGCCGTTCAAATACTTGAATGTTTCTATCAGTTGCCCACTGAGACGTCTTTGCTCGAGAGAGATCAGACCCAGTTCTTTTAGGCGACATTCATACGACTTGTTTCGCAGCTGAGGTATCAATTTCGTTGCTCTGCGTTGGAGTCTTTCCATTTTATCGATATCTTTACACAGATGTGGCCAGAATTGAACAGCAAATTCTAAGTGTGGCCGTACTAACACCTTGTACAAGGGAATGATGATGTCTTTGGACTTGTATTCAAAATTTCTGGTGATGAATCCCAGTACTCTGCTTGCCATTTTAACACTCGTGTCAACTTGCTGACTGTTCTGTAGCTTGTTTGTAGTAGTAATTCCCAAGTCACGTTGTTGGGTGACAGCAGCCAATACCGTCCCATTCACTTGCAGTGGGGGCAAAGGGTTCAACAGCCCTATGTGCATTACTGAACATTTGTCGACATTAAAGCTCATCTGCCACGTTCTGCTCCATTCCATGAGGCGGTCAAGGTCTTGTTGGAGCTCGGCTCTTTTAGTGGCAGGATGACATAGTTTAGTATTATCCGCAAATGTACTGATTTTACTACGGATGTTAAGATCGAGATCATTGATGTAAATTGAGAATAGAAGTGGGCCAAGTACACTACCTTGGAGAACCCCTGATGAAACTTGCGTCCAGGCACTCGTCTCTCCTTCAAGTTTTATTCGCTGCTTGAAAGCCGGTAAAAAAAATAGAACAAGTACTTGTTACAGGATAACGAAAGTAAGCGTACATCAGCTATAGATTCCCGAAACATCCCATATATTTGTACTTTTATAGAAGTTACTAAGAAACATTACTTCCGCACTTCATACTGTAAAATGTGCAAACTGATACCACCTGTCATTTTACCCTAAATGCACTGTGTCCAAAATTTTATCTAAAATTGAATAAGAAAGAAACAAAAATGCCTCTTCAGTTAGAAACAAATCTGAAAACATCAGCATGTTGAAAATAAACCAAACATTGGTTCTGCTAGCGTCCTAAGGTCAATGCGGGATCATTATTGACGCTGCAAGAAGCTACCCCTGCTCACCTAACCTTATGAGTAAGAGGTAGGTCAGTCCGAACAATTTTTTTGGAACGTTTATACGTCAGTAAACGTGGTTTTCTGTTCCGTAGACCTTAGAGAGTTCATTGACATAAGGGGGTATATTGTTTGTAGAATTTTCTGAGTTTTACGTCAGCTTTAAAGAATAGAAGCCTTTCGCCGAACCAAATTTCTGGTACCTCTAACGGCCTTTAGGTGGAGCTAATGGATTTTTGATTGTCTAATATCCATTTTTATCGTGTTAAACGCAGAGGTAGAAGAACATTTATTAATATATGTCGCTCACCGCACTGATAACATAAGATAGGAAAAGCTTCGAGCGTTGAAGCTAGTGCCACGTTAGTTGTGATACAAGGTTACATTTGAGCAAACCAAAGGTCGGCTTGTTAATTACTATGGACCTGAGCTCGCTTGCACAAGCGTGTCAAGCGTGTTCGCACGTGCCAAATGTGATACCGGAAATACCTACCACTGGACGGCGCCGTATGTATAAACTCAAGTTTTCAGGTAGAATATTGAATTTTCATCTGAGAAGCTCACTGAAGCGTAAAAAATAATACAACGGGGTTTTCGCTGAGTGCTGATGTTCTGTCATCATTGAATGATGAGTCGAGTCACTACCCCATTATATATACACATTATAGTTCACTATATAAGGTGAAGAATTTAGATAGGAGAACGTTCTTTCACTGCATAACGATAGCAAATTTAATTTCTAGAATATATGGTCGAAAATCGATATACTGCTTTTTTTTTTAAACTAACTTCGCTTGGAAAAGTAACTGGATGATTTTTGATGTTTCTTCTTTTGAGTGTGGTAGATGAAAGGCCGTACCTTTGATCCTGTAGTGCATAAATGATTTCTCATACTAGAGGACCCAGCCGTCAAAGATGTCGGCAATAATTTTGCGATAAAGCTCTTCATTGTTCCGGTTCCAAGTGTAGATTTTTCTGCAAAATAGGTTTCACACCGGCAGGTACGATCTTCCATTGATGAATGGAAAGTTCGATCCTGAAAGTTCAACTATCTGCTGGTATCCAGGATACAGCAAGCACTGAGCATTTCCGGTGCATTGTTTTGATTGAATTTCATTTTCTTGGTGCTACCCAACTTTCGAGCATTTCCAAACTGATATTCGCGCCTTTACTTACAGGAAGGAAAACATTGTCCTCGTAGACTCATGACGGCACAACTTTCGGTACCTTAATGTAAGATTAAACCTGCAGGTATGAGGCATAATTTCTACGATTAAAACCTGTACCTCAAGCGAGAACAATGAAAAGCTTAATTATAAGATGATTGCCTTCATTATTGACGTTTAGGTATTCTAGTCTGCTAGCATGAGAAAAGGGGCTAACCTGGTTCTGTACTAGGCTTAAAAAAAGACTAAGAAATAATGCATAACTAAGTAAATAGTAAATAGAATTAATTATATGGATAAAAAATACAACTATGCAAACAAAATTTATTGCTCGATCTGTTACGGGCCACAGACATTTGAAACTAGCAGATGCACTTCCGTTTCTCGACGACCTGTAGTGGGACAGGCATAAACTGCACTGCATTTGAAGGCCCACTTGAAATTCTAAAAAGATATTTCACGTCCTCTAGACAAAACTTCAGTGAAATATTTTCCTAGTATGATGTCAATGTAAAAGCTTTTGCTGATTTATTACCTCCGCTAAGGGGGTAATATTTTCGTCGTGTGTTCGTTTGTCGGTTTTTCTGTAACAAAGATTATTAAAAAACTAATGAATGAATCTCTACGAAATTTACAGGGATTTTTAGGCATGTTACCAGTAAAAGATGATTAACTTTTGGTGAAAACCCGCTCAGCTGTTTGTCTGTATGCCAATTTTTCCTTATGGCCATAACTCAAAAAGTTATAGACGGATTTTCATGAAATTTACAAGAGTTGTTAGGTATAATACGAAGAGTAAATTTTTGTTCGTTCGTGTGTATGTTGCTGTGTTTGGTTTTATGCTTGATAGCACAATAACTCAAAAAGTTGTTGTTAAATCTCTATGAAATTTACAGGACTTGTTAGTAATGCCAAAAGACATAAATGATTAAATTTTGGTGATGATCGGTTGGTCCGTTTGTGTGTTTGACTTATGTTTGCCATAACATATGTTAGCAGCATAGCAGCATAACTCAAAAAATTATGAAAGGATCTTCACGAAAATTACAGAATCTGTTAATACTATCAAAAAGCATAAATCATTTGATTTTAGTGTTGATACAAAGAAGATCATGGTTTCGGAACCAATTTGAATTTTTCGTTACCGTTGCCTTGCTTGACGGAGGTATGCACTCTAAGAGTGCTCTCTATTTTATAAAGTATAATGTCAACTTTCATATTAGCAAAATATTAATAATAACATATTGGGAGCTCAAACAAGACATAAGTTACACGTGGAGATGTAAGAATGATTAATTTCTCTAAATTGGTAGCAGTTAGCAAAATTTGTTGACCATTGGCCGGATGCTCAAACGCCTTGTAAAGTTACAAGCAATGTAACTGTACAGCTGCAGTTGTAACTGCTGAAGTTTTACATATTTACTCCTAAGTGATCATCTGCATCGCGATATCGGTACTTCTTCAAGAAACTGTGCAGTTTACGTTACCGTAACTGTACAAGGCGTTTGTGTATCCGCCCCCATAAAGACACAAAAATTACCTAACAGAGCCTAACAGTAATGGCCCTGACAGCACGTTGCTATGTCTTGCACAGGCCGATAAAATACAGCTGCAGCACACCACGACTCCCCACTACAGCAGTTGGACGGGCATGAAGTTTCTTTCTTGGATAGCTAGATTAGCTTTGGATGCCGACCCACCGGCGGTAGAGACCACTACTGTCACTACAAAGACCGCTTTCGCCTAAATGCAACTGAATGTATGGAACATATTAATTGTTTGTTTTTTCTCCCAGCGACGGCCTGTGCTGATAAGTTTGTGTGTTTCTTACTCATAATTGCCACAAGGCGTCATTGTAAATGATTTGTTTATATTATAGGTCTTTATGACTTACGTTAAGTGAGAAATATTTTTTCAAATTAGTGAATGAGCATAATGACTCGTTTGCAAGGAGCGAGCTGTCATGTATGGTGTAGTTCTATGCCAATGTTCTTCAAAGAAGAAACTGAATTAAATAGCTAAAAGTTGATACAGGGTGACGAACAAAATCAAGTCGATTATCTAAGCTCAGCTTTGGAGATTTCTGAGAAAGATCGAATGCAAGGCAAATAGTTGAGTCCCAGTGCGTCGTGAACGACAAAACTAAATTGACTCAATGTGCACGTCTCCAAAATAGAAATTCTACAGGATAATGACATAAACTATAGACCTGCCTACACGTTAATTTTTTCAAACTTGGAGTGAAATAAAACTCAGAAAGCAGAGAAATTTATTGCTGTTATACGGCACAGTAACTCCTGCCGATAATTGGATGATTAAACACGGTGAAAAGACAACGGGTAGACCGACCCTAAGATGAGAATAGTTTAAAGCAAGTGCAACGTCAAGAAAGATACCAGATCTACTGACTGGGCCCTACTCAAACAGCTTGTAAAACATAAAAAGAATAAAATTAAAGAAGCAAAAGTTCGTCACGACGAGGAAATTCTATTCAGGACTACATAAAAAAAAAAATCAAGAAGCAAGAGTTCGTCACGACGAGGAAATTCTATACAGGACTATAGCGACCGAGCTACAACAGATCGAGAACTGCGTGAAGAGGTCGTTCGAAGGAAAAGATCCGAGAAAAATCCTCTCCACAGCCGGCTTTCGATAAACAAAGCCCGACGTAACTGGGAATAACAAACGCACCGCTGAAAAAGCGAGTGGATTTACAATTAAAAGATTGCAAACTGACTCAGGTTAATTGATAATCGAGCTTCCTGTACACCTGACGCCCAACTGCGCAGCTTACAACAGGTATATTTTTACAGAGACAGCCAATTAGCAATAGATAGAACATTTTTATCCAATCACACAAAGGAAGGGATTTAAATTGGAAGAGTTGTCGATGCCAATATGAAATAAACATGCATTGATATAAGCAATTAGTCGTCTATTGAAGAAATATCGATATCAGTGTGGAACAAACGTGTACTTATATAAACAGTTATAATCTAATCTACCTACTGGAAGAGATGTCGATGCCATTATGAAACAAGCACGAGCTGATATAAATAATTATTGCTGGTCCATTGAAAGAGATGCCGAAGACAGTATGGAACAAACGTGCATAGTAATAAACAGTGAGTAGTCTGCTGAGAGAGATGCCGATGCCACTATGAAATAAACACGAGATGATATAAACAATTACTTGTCTATTGAAAGAGATGTTGAAGTAAGTATGAAACAACCGTGCTATGATCAAATGATCAAAACAGCATAATAATCACCATCGCGAGTTTATGTTTGTATTTTAATCACCCGCGAACAAAGTGAGAGTGGCAATAATGTTTTCGTTTAGGATTTAAGTATATATACATATTTCTTTGTCTGTCCACCCAAAAAGGGGAAAGGAGAAGGAGTAGCGCAATGTTCATAATTTTTTTTGCAGAGAGTCCGGTAGGTTGACGTGGATGTGAAAAATTCCAAAACTCTAGATTAAGCTGGACTTCAAAAATGACAGCACCGACTTTGTAACTTTTGACTCAGCACTTTCAGTTCCTTCCCATCTCCCTACCGCGGGTGATGGTCTTACGCCACGAGGCGTTCTAGATATATATTTGTTTCGTATCCCGCTCATGACGATAAGCGATAACTAGACCACATAGCAGAAAATGGCCAAAATTGAACTTATCCTCTTAATTGAATGCACTGCTTGCTTAGCCAACGTTGAGAGCCCCATAATGAAGATAAGTACGTACAGCTTCTCATAGCCCTGCCATGGAAGCTTCTTCCATATAATTTTCTCCACTCGTTGAATCTATATTTGCTCTCAGTTTACGATGTAGCTACAAAGTGAATAGGTGAGGAGATGATCATCGAAGCAAAGTAGAAGCGATTGTTCACCACGCAGCAGACGTCACAGTTATTTTTTCCTGATTGTTTTCTTCCTCTGACGAAGCAGTTTTCGCTTGAGCGAAACGTTTCCAATGTACTGAAGGTATTTTATGCAGCATACCAAACACGCAACGAACATTTATTCCATTAATGCTTCACTGGTTGCTAACATAACAGATTGTTTTTGCATGTTATCTAAGGGAAGAAGGAGTGTGCTGTTCAGATAAATTTGCCCAGAGAGCTCTTATATCCTACGAATATTTGAATTTGCCGTTGTAGCGTATCCTTCAGAAGGATATTGGTAGCAAACACATGTTAAATGAAGAGGGGTTTTCACAAATTCCATGCAATCATTGTTGACAGCACCAGCGCTGGTACTCTAGCTAGTACTATGTAATAATTCACGTTGTGCCTTTATTTATTTGTGAATATATGTATTTATATTTCCTTGTCACGCTCAATGAGAATAAGCTAGGAAGAAATTCAAGTGAAGACGACGATATCTAGTAAACGGGGCCGCACTTGGGAACTCCAGCAGAGGGACCTGAGCTCGCCTGCATGATCGAGTTTGGACATGTTCAAAGGTGCTACGGGAGATGCTACTTGACTGCGCCATATAATATATTTTCAGTTTTTGAGGGAGAATACTGAATTTTCGCTCAAGAAACCCTTAGAAAAGTAGAAAGCACAAGAGGCAACGGGGGTTTTTGCGAAGTACTAATTTTCTGCCTTCATTTATAATGACTGCTCGGGAGTCTAGTAATCTTATAAAACTTTGATGTTCTTATGAGTGCTTGCTTAATGCGTACTTGCTTAATGTATGCTTGTATGTCATCCTGCACATAGTCTTCACTAACATGCATAGGGAATTAACTGAGAGGAGCTCGGACAGAAAAAGAATATTCTTCAATTTGATATTTCAACTTATCATTAATTACCTCCTCCAAGCCAGTTATGTTTTGACGAGTTTGTATGTTTGTCTATCACTCAAGACAATAATTCAAAAAGTTATTGACGGATCTTTACAATTTTACAGGGATTGTTAGGTATGTTAGGAGGAATAGGCGATAAACTTCTGTTGAAGATCGGTTCAGCAGTTTGTTTGTCTGTATTCTTGTCTCTTTTTCCTCGATAGCATAACTCACAAAATTATAAACCAATTTTTGATAAATATACAGGAATTATTGGGACTCTCCCTAGGATCAAAGGACCCAGTTTTTGTGTTGATCAGTTTGTCTCTATCTTTGTCGAAATATTTACCAGTACCATAACTCTAAAAATTAATAACGGATCTTCATGAAATTCTTAGCAATTGTGAAACCCGTAAGATGACACGAATTATTAAATGGTGAGGATTGGTGGCACCATAGAATCTCCACAACAGCAACATCCACCAAAACAGACACGACTACCCACACAGCCGGTAAAGCAACAAACTACAGCTGGAGTTCCCACACCCACCACCACCACAACCCAGCAAGGCAACCAACTCCAGAGTTAGGTCTACTGTTATTCCAGATCACTGGCCAGTATTGGCAAAAGAAACAATAAAAAATAAATGATAATACTAATAATTTCTGTGACCAGAAATAAACAAATCATTTTACTATAAGTTTCTAGCCCTCCCCCAGCTGGTTACGGGTAGCCTGTTAATATGATGAAAACAGGTCTTATTCGTTTAATTGCCACGCTTGAATGAATCTCAGAATATTTCAGTGGGAAGCTTGTACGCTATCCTTTACTTCGTATATCGATCTGCAAATCAACGTTGATTGTTGAGAAAATGATCGATACTGAAGCAATATTGGCATTAATGTACGTAGGTTTCAATGTCATGAAGGCACGATAAGAAATCTTCTTTTTTGGTTGAACATTCATCGATAATGTTGGTCGTAGAAAGTGCAAAAGTGTAATATCGAATGACCTTGACTGGTGCTGAAGTGCCTCCCCTCCTCATTCCCAAAAGCCCAAGGGTCGCCACTGGGTATACCCACGTTTGCTGACCGGTTGTACTATATCACTGAAATAAAGACCAATCTGTATATGGTACCGTATGATTGTGAAGGTAAGGATTTAAATAACAGGTGGTATTTTATGGACTTTGTGTACCATATCACTCATTTCGACGAGTCTTAGCTGGCTTAACCTAACGTATTCAGAGCTGACATGGTGGACCTCTATGTGCACCCGGGTTAGCTGACTTATAAATTTTGCTGGATTACCGGACCTCATGGGTGCGGATGATTCTTAATAGTGCCAAAAGGCCTAAATGATTAGATTTGTCGTTGAAAAAAAAAAAAAAATCATGGATTCAGTAGCAATTATTTTTCGTTTTCGTGCCTTAATTGCTTGGCGAATATATGCGCTCTAAGAGTGCTCTTGTTTTTATTTGACTATTTCGTATGTTTCTATGTTATAAGATATATATTTATTTTATGTATTGATTATTTTTAAATGTTTTTCTATGTAATAGCATTGTAATAAATGCCAACGGAATTTTTCCCCATAGCCTGAAAGGGTTGAGGGAATATTTATAGTTTCATCAGTTTTAGCTTATTGGTTATTTGTTTTTGTATTTTCTTATGTTAGAAAATGTTTTTTAAGAAGGAATATTTTTGTATTTATATATTTTTAGTGTTATTTACGAGCTAGGTCTTATCTCAGTTATCTGCCATTGGAAGCATGAGACTTCTCCCACCCCTCTCCTCTTACCTTACTCTCTTGGTGTACATCTTTCTGGTCTCTCCCGTAGGAAATTGAGCATTTATGTTAGGACATATAGTTTAAGATAATTTAAGATTTACCTATTTGTTTTCATTGGGCAATGAATCATAGTATTGTGTGTGAATAGTTTTGTCTTTCCATGGATTTTTAATGTGTTTTGACCTGAATGGAGCTCAACTAAGAAATTTTCCGTTAAAAGCATATCATGTCAGCCTAAGGGCGAGTTCGCGCGTCCCTCATCGCAACGCGTTCAATCACGACGATGTACACGAGCTGTGCGTCAACTTTTTCTCTCTTTGTCCATGCGTAGAAGCATCCTTCATTCAAATGAATGACGCCTCGCGTTCAGTTATGATATAGTTTCTTTACATTTACGCTTATGTTTTGCGTCGGTTTGAAGTCACATTCGCAGCCCATAATCTTATGATAGCCCGATTTTGACAGGAACAGCCTATTTTTAGAATATTTAATACCTGTTAGACATGGTAAAAGCTTCATAAACTTTGTTACAAGATAGAACCAAATTAAGAAGACTCTGCAGCTTAGTTAGCCATTCACTTGAGAGAAAGTCGTATTCCATTGTCAGTTCCGGCACATTTATCACTTTAACATCATTATCCGTTCTGCTTGACAGCAGAACAGGATGTGTCATGCGATGTTCTTATCCGGAGTGCAGGACAGTCAATATGCTAGACCGGCAATCGCCTGTGACGGCCCCGGCAGAGCAATGGACTTCACACAGAAAACTGCAGCCGATGGGCTTAGTTAAGCTAATGTGATTAGGTTAGACAGCTGGCAGTAGACGGACCAACAGGTGCATTCCCAGAGAGTAGCCGAGACTCACTCTCCGGCCCTCTGTAAACTGTTGCCATTGGGCAAAAAAAATATCTAAGGGAAAACTTCAGCCAGGGAGGTAACTGCTCAAGTATGAATAATTGCAACAGATTCACTGGAGTTCGATACGACGTCAAGTAACATGGGATATAAAAGCTGATTGGACAGATCATGCGGCCTTGAAAGAATATTTTGAAACTAAATGAACACTCGCTCCTTCATTACATGGTGGCAGAATATAAACTCATCTGTGAAAGTCCCGTTTACATCATCCTCAAGTGGTTCTATTCTCGGGCATGTGATTCTATTTTATGTTTTATATTTTCAATTCAGTCTGAGCATATTAGGAATACAGAAAATAAAATTATTCACAGTGGGCAGGAGTTACAAACTAGTGTCTATGCTTCCAGGGGAGTACTTCAGGCGCGTGCTAAGCGTGAATTTTGAGGTTTGGCACAATGAACACTTACCTATCGCTTTGCACATGAATTTGATCCTATCTAATCCTTCACATCGGGACGAAGGGACCCACCGTCCAGCCAACCTATCAAGCAAACAATAAACTGTGGATTATAATGCAATGCAATATTATACATTGGCAGTAGTTGTCTTTACATGTTGCGTTAGTTTGCTTCTAGAAAATATTATATGCAAGCTGTAAACGGGATGAGGAAGTAGCGTGCAGCTTGCCAGTATCTTAGTGATTTAATAAAGATAAAATAACTGATAGTAATATTGGCGTCGGTATTATATTCTTTTGCCCATATTCTCCTCCATTCAAAGATGGCTGTTGCTCAACGTGACATACTTCTAAGAAGAAATTCGGGGACGAAAATAGCATTAAAGTAAAAAAGTGGAAAATAGAGGGTAAATTGAGTATAAACAAATAAAAATATATCTCTTCCCGTGACATGCTCTGCGTACTTCTATGTACAGTAAAAAGAAATGTGTAGAAGAGCAAATATCTTTACTTTTTCTCTTTAGCAACTCAGAAAGGAAGAAAACTTTTCCCAATTAGCAAGGCATTATCTCGGCAGCTGAAGACCTGGCAGTTGAAGAAAAATTCAGCATTTCAAAAAGGAAATATTTCTTTGGTTAAACTGCAAAGGCATTTCATGAATGACAATTGAATGAGCGATCGTGCGGTAAAAAAGCAACCTGTTCAAACGAAACGCCGTTTTTACGGAAGCTGCAATTGATTTTTCGGAAGTAGAAATTGCACATTGCACATGGGATGGTTTCCCGCAGTCCCGGTGAGAAGAGACAGGTGTGGCAAGCATCAACGTTTTGTACTTTTTTTTTTAAATTTCTGGTCCCATTTTTTATTTCTTGCGCAACACAGCGAGAAAATGTAGCAATTGTATAGAATATTGTTGAGGAGTACAATGGCCAAAGAGCCCTTCCGTAGCTATAACTAAAAAGAAGTTAATAAATAAGGATATTGTTTCGGCCTTCTATCATCGCATTCTTCTTTCCTCCGTGCCGAGGACTCAGGGCTTGAAAGTATCCCTAACAATAATGTTGGCCTCCCTAGAACATGATTTGCGATCGTAGTCTCTTGGGCGGCCAGGTTTTAGTTGGTGATATTATCATTTACTGAAACAATGGATGTCGTCGATTGGCACCATGCACTTCAGTTAGCTTAAACCCGCTAAGCTGGACTTGTCTATAACTTTAGACAGGAGTGTTGGTTTCACCAATCTAAATCGTGTTGTGGGGGTGATCAGCAGCCCATCTGAGCATGGGATGGCCAAAAACTCCATTTTATGAAGCAATACTGAGTTTTTGGCCATAGCAACGGCAATCGTTTGGTTGTTAACTCCTGAAACTTGACTCAAAGTGGCGAAACCACCGCTTCTGTCTGAAATTTTGGACAAGTCGAGCCAAATGGGCCTAGCTGAGCTCTACTCTACCGCGCCAGTGGATAGCATTTCAAGATAAAATAATAAAATAAATAGATCAAGTAGAACAACAAAATACGCTAGTATATGTGAAAGTTGTCAAGCACCGAAACTAAAGTACATGCTGAGAAGATGAATGAACACCATGTTGTTGATTGTGTGCGATCGTTAGTATGCTATTCCTGCGTAGCTGGATTATAATTATCTATGACCACATACCTCTGAAATTACAGAAGAGTGATATAGGTGCCTTACCCATGTGTTGGTAGGTGAAATATTATGTTATTAATTTTTGTCGCTTTGAATAGTATTATTTTAATATTTTGTTCTTTCTCAATGACACCACACCTGACAGTGAATACATTTAGTGGAAATGAAAAAAAGACCGATTACGTGTTGTCTGAACAATACACTTCGTTTAAGCCAACTCATATTGTGTACCCCAAAACATTTCATTCAACATAACGCACATGGTATACCATCACCCACATCGTTTAACATAACGTACAGTGTGTACGTTAAGGCAACTCGTTTAACTTAACGCACGTTGATTACCCTAACGCACTTCGCTTAACTAAAGGCGAATTGTCAAACTTGACGTACCTCAGTTTCCATATCGCACATTATGTAACCTAACGTACATCGTTTAACCTAAGACACTTAAGCACACCTCGCCTAACCTATATATAATGCGTAGTATTTGACCCTTTTATTAATTTTTTTGTCAATACTGAAACATTTTCATCAGTTCCTCCGGTTTAAAGCTATTGGTATATTATTATCATTCTGTCATGTTATTTTACTGCACATTATTACATAAGTTAATTTTTTTACATAATATCATTATTTTTCCTGTATTTAAACTAATCTGCCAAAATATGTGGTGTCATTTGGGCTAAATAAGTCTACATTTAAACAGGTAACAAATGTGCATTAAAAGTCATATGAGATTACAAATATAATCCAGAACTAAATTTGCTGGACGTTTCTTTAAAAAGAATGCTAGACATACCAGTGATCAGCGGTTACATACGCTGTGGAGAAAATTCGCTGCCGGTTATCCCTTTGGGCGCAAGCTACGACCCAGACAACCAGCACTGGCATCAGTGGGACTCTTCGCGCAAGAGGTTTTGTCAATAACGTCACCTGGACTTCTTCTGAAAAACGGACAAGGTATTTCAGAGTAGGATCAACAAAACCGCTGCTACAAGACCACATAAGCAAAGTTTGGAGTTACTGTAGTCGTCGTATGATTGACGCGGGCCTTGCAGGATTATAGTAACCGATTTCAAGGGATTTTGTTTGGGACATATTGTCCCAATTTAATTCAACTGATATTTATTGGGACACAAGTATTATTCCAATTATTAAATTCAACGCACCCCATACTTTAGCCTAACGCCCTCCCCTTCCTCCATATAACAAAACACCTCTTGTCTCACATCTACTGTATACATGTTATAAATATAAAAAATATATTGGCTAACATATAACGTATTTCCTTTGTTGAGCTCTATAAAGCCTTCAAGGGAAGTGAAAGCAGGTACTTATCTAGTTCTCTATCGATTATTTTCTTCTCGGTTTCAAGCAATTGTAGACGTATGCTCATCATAGGCGTAAGGGCACGTCATTCTTCAGTTCTTATTACAGGAGCTTAAGAAAATACTAAAGCACTAAAGTAAAATAGTCTCTGTTGAAGAAGGTCATCGTACTTTTAGAGAAAACATTCACTGTACAAGCTTCGTTACACCTTCAGTGCTAAATTAATGAAAGAGCTGGAGACAATATCAAAGTATTGCTTCCTTAAGCCCATCGCATAGACACGGTCAAATGATCACCACGAGAGCTAAGTCACTCCACTACGAATTGTAGGAGATTGAGGCAATACCAAAGTACATAACTAAAGCGACATTCTGGACGCAAAAAGCATATCGAAACACAGTGGCATGCTCATTACGCGAGCAAATTTACTGTTGGTTTCAAATGCAGGACCCGGTGTAACTGCTTAGTACTAACGTGTTACTGTCTTTAAATGAACCTATCCTAGACCTAAAAATGCGCTCATCACTAGAGCCACACCGTTCCCATCGTTCCAAATGAAGGAAATTGAAGCAGTTTCAAATACTAACGCACTGTTCTTTCTTGGATAAGCCGATATCATAGATCTTGGGGAGCGCTCATCACTGAAGCCACGCCGTTCCTCCAGTTCCAATTGTAGGAAATTGAGGCAATGCTAAAGTACTAACGCAGAATTCTCTCCTCGATCCGGAGGCCTATCACAGACGTGGAGAATCGCATCACTTACGGATCATTTCATCGACTGCATCGCCTCTCCGTAAAGGATTCAGTCTCTCAGAATGAAGCGGCCACAGAAAATCTGGATGGCAGATCGCGGCAGAAGGCGCTGTTCCAGAGAATGAATTGTCGCCGAAGTGCAATGGAAAGATCGAGTGACGTCTTCCCTCATCGCCATGCTCTTGGTTTAAGCCATTGAATTTTTTTTTTTCATGAGAAATGCGAGCCAAAATGTGCTTAAATTTTTATTTACCTATAATCAAAACAATATGATAAGCACAAATAGGCATGTGTACATTGATCTGTTTCTTTCTACATATGTATTTCCGTGTCCGCTGTGTGAGGAAATGAATTATCGGTGGAAGTTCGAGCCTAGAATGAACAGCCGGCAAAGCTGTTTCGGAATATTTAGAGATGTTATCGCATCCGAATCTCTCTTCACTAAAATTTAAGTCAGTGCCTTTCTTTTACACTTAAGATATAAGCAACTCTCATTAAATAAGCGCAGCTCCAAACCTTGTGAAAGTTCAGTATCAGCAATGCATATATATTCTTCGGTTATATCTTCTTTTATCGAGATGTCATTTCCGTCGCTTACCCTCCACGTTGCTTATTGTTTCTGTACCTAAATTTCTTCCTTTGGTTTACAACTCTTCGTAGGCTACCAAAAATCGAATTGGAATACCACTCGCACTGGGGCTAAAGATAACAAAAGAATCCTGAAACAAAATTCGATCTGAAGTACCATCAGCTTTGGAATTAATATTGACAGGATCGAGGACCAGACATTAAAAATTGTCTGGTTAAGATGACTGCAGCTGATTAATAGATAGAAAGTGCGCAGCTGATTACAAGGTTCGACGGACTTATAACTTATAACCAGAGTATATACTCTGGTAAACAGTACAGAGCAGGGAAGATTTTACTGATAGAAATCCGCAGATGTGATCAACGAGATTCTGATGGCTATTTTCACGAAACAATATGTTTTGCAGGATCTTTACGAAAAATTTACCAAACATCATTCAAAAGGTCGAGTCAATCTTATTCGCTGAATCACATCAGCAAAATATTACTCACCAAGCATTTTAATAAACAAATATGTGCAGGTGTTAGCTAAAATACTTTCTTCAAGCCCAAAGAGCCCTTGGTCCCCAGTGACGTCACCATTTTTCTGCCAACTGTCGTCTGGCTAGTTCTCTCGTTGTTCATCGGCCCCGCACCAGTCTGTACACAAGATACTTATGCGCTATTTACGTTTCGGAATACTGACCAATATTTTTGCACTAATGCTCAATTTAAATAAATTCATTATTTTGCTGTACTTCATTGAACAGAATATGACATAGGCCGGACCCACTTCTACTTCTAACTAATTATTAAAATCAGCAAGTGCGGTGCATTATCCATAACCGAACAGGTGTCTCACTTACGATCATTGAAGCATTATTGCTGAAAGTTCTTCGCTATCACGTTTTGCAGACAGGCACATAAGCGTTCTGAAATGTGACAGTTTTAGATAGTAAGCACTCTATCTTTGTTTGCCTAGATGTCTGCCTGCAACTTACTGTCTGTGTTGTTATTATTATTATCTGTTCAGATCAGACAGTGCTGGCTGTTACTCGACCTAAGGTTGGTATTTACTATTTGGACTAACAGACCAGAGGTTGGTATCTATGCTATCAGACCTAAGACTGGTATGTATCTTCTATTTGGACTGACCTGAGGTTGGTATCTATGCTATCAGACCTAAGACTGGTATCTTCTATTTGGACTAACTGACTGGAAGGTGACATCTACGCTACGCAACCTCAGGTTGACAGCTACGCTACCTGATTTCAAATGAGTATCTATGTTTCCCGAATTAAGGTTGGGTCAAAGCTACCTAACGTATTACTGTCAAATTTGTCCTACGGTCCCGCAGGGCACGGGTAGTAATTTCTACTATTAGACGTTCTACCTCACTAGATATTTCGTGCGATGTCTAAACTTTTTGGAAAACACAGTACAATACGTCTTTGATTAGCACATCAAGAGAATAAGGTTAGCAACAATATGTGTGTGTGTGCAATAGTCTTGGCAGGGGAATATTTGAGTTACAGTAGGACTTAATTGTCTCAAAATATGACGTAGAGCTGTAACAACGATAAAGCATTGAAGCAAAGCAACTATGGGAAAGTGGGGACCTCTATCTGCCTTGAACTTTTGCATCAATTATATCAAAGTTTCGAAGAATAAAACATACTAACTTTAGGATAGTTGTGGCCTCTATCTGCCTCGCATTTTTGTATCAAGTAAATAAAAGTTTTGCAGAATAATGCACAACTACAGGAGGGTAGTAGCCTCTATATACCTCGTATATTTTCATGAATTAAATGATAGTTTCACTGCATAAAGTAGAGCAACTATAGGAAGGTGGCGGTCTCTATCTGCCTCGTACATTGGCATCAATTGCACATTTGGAAGCGTTGTACAAGTACTCCCCCGAGCGAAGCTATCACCATGCAAAGCAAGGGCCCTCGGCATTGTTTTACTTCAATGGCCTCGTTGGCGTAAATGTTTCTCCATAGCGCAGGCGAGAGTGCGAATGAACCCTGCAACATTTACATACCGTGCTGAATTCGAACATAAATTGCCTTGGAAGATAAAAGCGGGAATATCTAATGTCTTCCGTTGCCACTACAGTACAGGCTACCCTAGAAAGGAGAACGTTAAGGAGGGTAGCTTTGTATGTGATTTGAATGAGAAACTTGGGCATGATTTATATTTGCAATAAGAAGTTGAGAATGTGTGATGCCTTCCGTAAGCTGTAGCGTAAGGCATAACAATCTACCATAGAAAGGAGAGCATGTAGGATATTGAAGCGGAGCTTTTGTCTTTGATTTGGGTATGACACTTGGACATGATTGGCATTCTTAAAGAAATGTAAAATGTGTGAGGCGATCCGTAAGCCATAACATAGCACTCTACCGCAAAAAAGAAACCATAAAGAAAATTCGAGAGTAGCTGCTTTCCTTGAATTAGATATGATATATGAGCAGTTGAGCTCATTTTTAGTTTATTTAAGTAAGAATGTCCTACGCCTGCGGGCTGCTCTCCAGTAGAAAGAACACGATAAAATCAAGAGAGTATAATCTGCACTTAATTTGGATACGAAATTTATGTATGATTCGTGTAAGTTAATGAAAGCAAGAGCGTCTGAATATAGCAATAAAAGTTTACTCTAGAAAGGACACCAAAACGGAACACAAGAGTATTTTTTTTCATTGTAATTGATTATAAAATTTGAACATAACTTATTGCCTCAGATGAAAGTAAAAATTTCTGATGCATAACAGAGTAGGACAGAACGAACAGCATGAAGGAAATTTCAATGTAGATTTTGGCTTCATTTAGATCTGAAGTGTTGACAAAGTTTGGGTCTTTAGAGATGCGTGAAGATCTAAAGCTAGGCCTTTGCTACTGCATACATTGTAGCGTAGACAACTAGAACACTCGATCTGACAGAGCATAATTCCTCCAAGAAAAGCAACGTTCACATTGGCTCTGAAACTATGATTTTCTTTTTTCCAGTACCAAAATATGGTCATTTGTGGTTTTTGACAGTAATAACATGTTATGTAACTTTCTTGAAGACCCGTTAATAACGTTTCGAGTAAGTATGATGAGCTAACAAAATTTCTGACAAACAGCTCATATACACAAACAGATCAGGCGTCATCAGCAAAGTTTGATCATTTACTCTTCGTGATATACCGAGCAACTCACGAAATCTCATGAAATTTATTTGATAACTTTTCAAGTTATTTTGCTAACAAACATAAAATCAAACCCAGAGACAAACAGATTTTTTTTACTCTTTGTAACACGCCTAACAACTCAAGTCGATTTCACAAAAATCCGTTTACAACATTTTGAGTTATTTTGTTAAGAAACATAAAATGAAACACAGAGACAAACAAACGAAAGAACAGACCATCACAAAATTTGGGATTTACTCTTCGTGATATACCTAACAATTCACGAAACAAACTCGATAAAAACATAACCTTCTTGGCGGAGGAAGAAAATGGGTTAGCATTAAAGTGATTATATATTACCCTTAAGTTATTTTTATACCATGATAACAGATTATTAACCGATGTTGCCATATGTGCCCAAGTAATGAGACGCACGTTCGATATCCCCCGCATCTCTTAGCGTAGCCAAGGTGAGACGAACTGCAGCTTTGGCGTACAGATCGAGTAGCCCTAAGGTGCTCATTAGCAATGCAGTGACCGCCCCTGGAATCAGTCATCACATCTCTCCTATCAGATGCCAAACTTTAATGATAATAATGCCCGCAATTGAAAACTAGAAACATGTCATTAAAATTTACTTAAATCTGATGTTGCAAAACTCAAGCATAATTCTTTATTCAGCTCTAGATATTTGAAGTGAGTCCCAGTTTATCTATCTGGCCCAGTCCAGTTGAAGAAAAGATGATCCAGATAACTGACAGCCTCAATATGATCAGCGAAAATATTTGACCGCGACCTCTAAACGGGTATACAAACCTCAGGTATGGGGATATAGGTATGTATATTTTCTACTGTACATACATGTTAATTCTACAAATTTCCCAGCTCTAATGTGTGTAGCCCTTCTTTGGTGACATCAACGTATTATTTCACAGAAAATTTCAAGATTACCCCCGTCATTATTTGGATCCTTTCGAGATGCCCAAAGATCCTTCAGGTGGCAAACTTTGCTTATGAGAGCAGCAAACCCATCAAAACCTTCAAGGGTTTGTCGATAGCTTCACAAAAGTTTGATTAAAAACTTAATGTACGCCTGTACTTCAAAGTCGCCCGTTCCCATGGTGAAATCAGTAAAAAAGGAGGATCTTTTTTTTTGAGTCACAGACGAGTTTCATAAAAGAAGTGTGCATGCATCCACACTAAAGATAATGACATCCGCACCCACCAATCCAGTTCTCAGTTCTTACTACATGACACGAGTAGATATATCAGGTAGCCCAGAAAGTTATTGCATTTTTCTTTTAGCAAATCCACTATACAAACTGCATTTCTTGGTTACATGATAATATATGGCAGACAATACAATTTACGTTTTTGGTAGCTTATCGTCCCTTTATCAGCGCGTGTGGTACGTTTATCGAACATACATGGTTATTAAACTAAAGAGTGTGGATTCTTATGAGAGAAATTTGACATTTTTTCCAAATTTCAGTCAGGAACTGCGCTTCCAAGTCCATGGGATGGAAAATACCAAGCAATTGTTACAGAGTATTATGATGTTTCAGCTTCAATAAGTGCATTCCTATAATTACTGTTGTAAGGATGAACATAACCTGCCGGGTTTTTCACAAACTCAAAACATTCTGCTTGAAAATTGATTGGCTATAAAATGCAAGACACTTGTTACCAGGCCATGTTACTCGTGCAAAGATTCAGCTGCAAGCAGCTTGCTCCAGTAATTTCTATTGTTATGGGGAACATTACAACCAGCTTGCACGTTACCTCCACACGCTGCGGCACAATACCATGGCCAACAATCCTCTTAAATGTCGAGCCCATCGCCCTCGTATTTGCTGGAATGGAGCGGGCATTAAATTGAGAGAAGAGCTCCAAGCTCCTCAAAAATACAAATTACTGGCTTGCCTCTGCTCTACTGCCCTCAAAAGTTTTTCCAGTCCGTCCTACATTGAATTACTTGCCTGCTAGTTTAAATACATACATGGAATTTTACTTTGGGATGCTGAAACTCCGCTTAGTTCGCCGGCAAATGCAGAGAATAGCAAATGCATAATTTTCGGCTGGAATACAAGCCAAGGCAAGCGGCGTGCTGTGTTCCAGACGAACTCGAATTCTCTTAGGTTATGGAAAATGATTTGTTTGTATGCGGTGAGGAAGGATCTTGCTCTCTATTGTCATTGTATTTGATTCCAGTAACTGCATAATTTACATACACGGTGCTGTGGTCTTACTCCGTCGCAATTCTTTAGGGTTCTAGCCAATGCTGTATTTGCATACAGTTCTATGAATTTTTACTCCATCATCTTTCTATTAAGTTCTAGGAACTGCATGCGTTACTTATGTAATGTACTGGGTTCTGGCTAAGCTACATTTTTCTCTGATTCTTGTAACCGCATTGTGAGTATGTAGAAAGCCGGATTTCTCTTAGATTCTAGAAGCATTCAGCGTATTATAGGTTCTTGCTATATGCTACATAGTTCTCAGCTGCAATGAAATGCATTGCAGCGCATGTGTGGTGGTTGGGTTTTACTGCCTTGCATGTTTTGTTAATTACTTCCACCAGGAAGGTTATGTTTTCGTTGACTTTGTCTATCTGTTAGTGTGTTTGTATGTCCCCAAGATAACTCAAAAGTTATGAACAGATCTTTACGAAATGAACAGGGACTGTTAGACATGCTAAGATTAACAGCTGATTAACTTTTGGTGAAGATCCGTTTATCCGTTTGTTTGTTTGTTCATTTGTTTGCTGGTCTGCCTCTTTTTTCTTAGTACCATAATAGTTATGGACGGATTTTTATGAAATTTACGTGAATTAAGTATACCACAATGAGTAAATGATCAACAAATTTTTGTAAGGATCTGTTTGTTCGTTTATTTGTTTATCTCTGTGTTGATGACATGAACGGATCTTCATGAAACTTACAGGAAAGGTTAGCACTGTTGAAAGATATACCGGTAAGTAAAATTTTGGTGATGATCGGTTGTTCTGTTTGTATGTTTGAGCAATATTTATCAGAATTTTGTTAGTAACATTACTGTAAAAATTATGAACGGATCTCCAAGAAAATTGCAAAAACTGTTATTCCTGCCAAAAGGCACCAATGACCAGATTTTGGTGTTGATAAAAAGGAAATCACAGTCTCAGAACTAATTTAAATTTTTCGTTAACGTTGCTTTGCTTGGCGAAGGTATGTGCTTCAGAGTGGTCTTCTTGAAGTTCGTATTTTGTGAGGAACAGTTTTCGTCTATAGCACAGTATTTTTTTTCAGATGCTGCTTACAATGCTTCAATTCTATTCCTAATAATACAGTTTCCAGCAAGTGGGACACAGTTTTTGTTCACTCTAACAGTTATTGTGCCATCAGTTCTCGCTATTTATTAATTATTAACCTTAACGATAGCACAACAAAAACAACCATTACACCGTTGCTGCTATTATCACGGGCTGTATTTTAAACATTGCTGGTTGTAAACTAACAATAAAGGACTTCGTACTTACCAACAATTTATTTCATTTTGTCTTATGAAGTCCCTGAGTGGGGGCTCAATTAAGAATACCTGTCCCGTTTTTTGCTCGTGTCGTATGAGGTGTTCTAAGGCGGAGTCGTTTTCAAGCGACTTAAGACGTGTTCGATTAGGGGCAAAAATTAAGCATTCGAGGCTTGACTTGATCAAATCTTCACACAGGTGCCCTGGCTTCGACTTGTTGGTTCAAGTTTCAGGTGATGACTCTTGATCAGTCACCTGTGAGACTTCCATGAATTTATTCTTGCTCCATAAGGTGGACATTTCTTAGTCTTGCTCCATAAGGTGGACATTTCTTAGTCTTGCTCCATAAGGTGGACATTTCTTAGTCTTGCTCCTTAAGGTGGACATTTCTTAGTCTTTCTCCATAAGGTGGACATTTCTTAGTCTTTCTCCATAAGTTGGACATTACAGTCTGCTCGACATATTCGGGCTGTTTCTAGTACCTTGAACACGCTTCACAGCGACGAAGCTAAACTTTCTGTCTGAATTTCTCGACAAGTTACGTCAAGTGGGTTTGGTTTAGATCGACTTCGACGACCCAGTCGAACGTGCCCTAAGTCTTCAAGGCTAGATTTATTGGAAATTTCAGACAAAAGTTTTGGCTTTTCAAAGCTGAATCTGTGATTAAAGTATTAGAAGCAACTTGATTACGTTGAGCTGGCTGCAAATTTTATTTTGCGAAGCAAGATTGAGTTTCTGGAAGTCTCAAAGGTAACCGAGTTTGGGTCAACATCTGAAACTTAAAAAAAAAATCATCGGGTGGAAGCCCGCGCACCTGCCTGAAGATTCGAACAAGTCAAGCCTCTACGCTTAATTTTGGCGCTCAATCGAACGCGCCGTAAACTCATAACGCTTGTCATTCGTCCCCAGCCGCAATTTTGTAGGCGTATGATCGAACCACATCAAGATGGGGTATGGGAACCCTCATGTGAGGAAATGCTCACTGAAGGCGGACGAGCTGTTTGGAGTCAACCGCGTCCAGAATGCATAACCTGGCTCGCGCCTTAACCTTCTGTGTGCTTGGTCTTCCGCAGTTCATTGGCGGAGAATGGCCTCCCTGTGTATAACTTATAAGGTGTACAACAACGAGAGACACCGGCTGTATTCTTCTGTTCCTACACTCAAGGTCTTTGGGAGAAACACGCAAGCTATTATTATTATTATTAAAACTTCACGCTTGAGCTCCCACGGACAGGTAATGCAACTCAAATGAAGATTTGCAACACCGGGAAGTCCAAAACGCTGCTAAAGGAAATCCAGCAAAAAACCATTAACAGCCGACTTAAAAGCCTGCAGGCCAACACGACCAAAAGCCGATGCAGGTAACAAATTCCAAACTTTAGCCGACCAGGGCACGAAGCACCGACAGAACTGATTA
>LQNS02278091.1:60806894-60831913 GCA_001587735.2 Parhyale hawaiensis | reverse complement strand
CTCTGCGTTCGCTCAGAAACAAAATCGCGAATGATTGACAGAACCCTACCACCCAAACCAAAGGACTCCAGCTTGTACAATAGACCACTATGGTTAACCCTGTCAAACGCAGCGCTGAAGTCCAACTGGACAAGGCGTGCCTCAGGCCTACAATCCAGCGCAGACTGTAAATGGTGTGACACCGACAACAGAGGATTCTGCGGCATATGTCCGCTGCGGCATATGTCCGCCCATTTGAACTGAAGACTATTGGGAGGCGAACTAACCAAGTCAGTCAGTGTTTCCTACCTTAGTCTGTTATGACGTGGAATCCATAACCGGGATAAATGTTCTGATGTTTGGATCTGCAGATGTTTAAGTTTACTGTTAATAATTTGTCGATTTATTTTTCTTAGCAGCGTTTTGGGCTTCCCGGTGTTACATGAAGTTTTATTTGGTTCCATTATCTGTCCGTGGAGGCCTGGGTGTTTAGTTTTGAAAAAATCATTAGATGTAACAATAACAATATTATAGGCTGTATCGCAGAGCACGATATATTGTAATACCCACTACACCATCGCTGCTATTATTATAACACCACTGGTATTATCACCGGCTTCACGTTAGATCCTACTGGTTCTATTTGAACTATAAAAAAACGCTTGAACTTTCCAACAACGCACTTCCTTTTTTTATAAAAGATGCACAGTATAACACGGTAGCACAATAATACCCATTACACCATCGCTGCTATTATTATCATCAAGGACTGCGAGTTAGACCCATCCTGGTTGTAAAGGCCTTCTCACATACCAACAACACACTTCATTTTCCTGTACAGCCTGTATCGCCGAACACAAACTTCCATTGCGCCATCGCTGCTATTATCACGGGCTGCAACTTAGATCCTGCTGGTTGTGTTATATAAAAGCCTTTTATTTGGCCAGGACTTGCCAGCGGCCGCCCATTCTCTGCTGAAGCAGAGCGACACTACATCAAGCCTCTGCTATGCATGAGATCCCAGTTCCAATTATACAAAGTCCGTCGTAAAGAAACCCAGAGCAGACTTGATTTATGTTGTCATGACTTAGGAGGCTTTCAGCCATGTTGGTCTGCTCCCGCAAAGTCGCGTTGCTTTACAGTCCAATGACAAATCACTTCATTACGCAAAGCATCATGATATGCTTGCTATTTTTTCCTCGCAACTTTTCAGCTACGGCAGTAATTTGCTTGACATTGGAGAAAATGGACGGCGTGGATAGGAGAGACCGGGCTTTAATTTAGCTTCCGGTTGCTGCGAATTTTACATGGAAGAGAATGGAACTCAGGCACGGTTATTAAAACCTCCTTTTCCAATGAAGTTTCAAACTTGGCGTCCTCTTTTCAAGACACGAGCTCTGTTATTTGCTAGTGCTTGCAAAGAAATTAACTCTTTGAAGTAAGGAACTTCCTTCGAGTTTCTTATTTATTAAGAGATCTGATCTATGAAGCTCCGTAAATACAGGCGTCATGCTTCTCGACCATTCCTTTTATGCAGTTTCTTTCATTTGGTTCAAAACTGTCGTTTCATGTTCTCCATATAAATGTGCAATTAATTTTCGAGCATAGATATATCAAACTCCTGAAACTAAAAAAAATGAACTGAAATAAATAAAACTACCCAAAAAAACGAGATGACCTACTTGTATAGTATGGGTGTTCTATTCATAAAATACGCTTGAACGGAAACAAATAGCCGCGGACCTTGACAAAGTAATTAAAAAAGAAATGGCAGTAGTAAGCAACTACAACAGTAATGAAGAGTTCTTCTTTGATCTTTGTGAAATCTGAAGTGCAAAAAAGAAATAATGTATTGAAAACATATCATCTCCTGGTTCCATTCAGATCAGTAGCTATAGGCTGTATATTTAAAGATCCGGAAAATCGAATCAGATAATGATGATAAAAGTGTTCCATCGTTTGAGTAAGTTGTTTGTAAAATACGAGGGTCATTCCAAAAGTAATGCCTCCTACCTTTTAACTCAAAAAGTTGAAGAGCTACAAAGACGGAAGTTTCACCATGAAAAGGAGCGATATTTTGTACTCTAGAATTTATACTTCAAGGTAGTCACCACCATTCTCAATACACCTTCGCCAGCGATGAATGTGAGCCGTGATGTCTTGGTCGTGAAAGTTAGTGCAGTAGTACGGTCCATTTTTCCACGGCTGCAATTATAATGGCGTTGTTGTCGAGGAAATGCTGCCAACGTAATGCGTTCTTCAGAGGTCCGACTTAGTGGAAATCTGACGGTGCCAGGTCAGGCTATACGATGGGTGAGACTGTACTGTCCGGTCGAACGACAGTATGTCTCACATTCTATGGTCTTTAAACTTGTGTGTGGCTCGGAATTGTCGTATTGCAAACGGAAGGTTTCCCTTTTCTCTGACCTCACCCGGGCAATCATTACCTTTAGCTTGGTCAACGTTTGAACGTAACGGTCAGAGTTGACAGTCGACCCTGATTCCAAGAATGCCAGGAGGATGACGCCCTTCCTGTCCCAGGAGACGGTGCGAATCACAGACTGCAGATGTCTTCGTTTTGAACTTATTCTTTGCTGGGGAGTGTGAGTAGCGTCATTTCATCGACTGCCGTTTCGACTCCGGCTTGTATAGTGGTGATACCATCTCGTCACCAGTGATGATGCGGTCCAAAAATCCCTCACATTCGATTTCGTACCGATCCAACAAGTCCTGACAAAACATCCCATCGTTGGTGTTTTTGTTCCTGCATGAGCATTCGTGGAATTAATCCACTTAGCATACACTTTACTGTATGCTAGAGATGACAACATTGTTTCCATTGAATTGACACCCACATCCAATTCTACACGAACTTTATTCACCGTTATCCACCGATCGATACGGACGAGTTGATCTAGGCGCAATGTGTTTTCGGGGTGGTGGCTGTGGATGGGAGTCCGGAGAGTATTTTGTCACTCCTCTATCACCATTCTGAAAAGGACGAACCACCTTCTAACTATGCTGATATCAATTGCATTGGCATAGTAAACGTTCACCAGGTACCATGCCATGTAGATTGGTTCCATTTTTTTTTCTGCATTGAGGAATTCAATAACGGATCTCCGATTCCGACGCACGTCCACGACAGGGATTGCTTTCTTAGAGTGTCACACCGTCATAATCTGCAACAGAGAGATGTTACTTTCAGGTCATGAGTGCAGAAGTTCAGTCATCATAACAATGCAATTTGTTATCAGCTCGGATCCCTTCGGGTGAAAAAAAATAAATAAATAAAAAATAGGAGGTATTACTCATATTAGCCTATGGGCTGGCTTTGTAATCACAATCTATCATATTCTTATGTAGCTGCACAGCTTCTATATAACGAGCTTGATTTTAGAGTACAGAGCCTTAGATTCTAAAAGACGGATCCTGCTTATAGAGGCCGGACCTACTATATTCTGTAAAATATGGATCTACACTTTAGAGCTTGTATCATAGTTTAAAGTAAGAATCTCCCTTTTAAATCACAGATACAGCTTTTAGAGTAAGGAATACAACGAGCATCGCTGAAGACTCCAGATGTAGGTTATGGTCTACAGATGCAGCATTTGGAATACGAATCTATTTTTTAAGACTGAGGATTTACCTTGAAAGTTTTTATCTAGCTTACATGCTGCCGATTGAACAATTAATGAGGGCTTGGAACTGGCGTACAGTGTGCTTATCTTACTTTAGAACCTATGCGTGACTTCGACATGCCAATGGAAATCGCAATCCGATTTCAGATAATCAGGAGTTTAGCAGGTCACGGGAGAGTTCAGTAGCGACGTATGAATCCGGATTAGTACGATTGTCAGAAATTATCTGATGAACGAACTAAACCCGTTCCTAAGCCTATTTTTAGATGAATGAAAAGACGTTTCTAATTTGCTTCGGACAAAACGACATGGTTTTTATCGATTTGGGAAGTTTTATCGAGATAAGATAAGCTCATTGACGTCAACTTCACCGGACTATCAGTAATGGGCGTCGGCTTCCCTATTTGAGATTCACTTTCCGTCACAAGAATACAGTAGGAGTTTTAGGTCAAGTGATTGCAGATTCCAAAATTATTAAGGCGCAATAGGAGGCACTAGGTCAAAAAATAAAGATTGAGCAGGAAGCGGGGCGAATTAATTAGGATCGAGCTGCTGTTGTAACCAGTTTACGGCCAACACCTGTAACCTGACTCAAAGTAGAGAAACAAAACTCATGACTGATGACTTGGATAAGGTATACTTAATGGGATTTGCTTGGTCTCAATGGAACGAAACTGTCTCGCTCTATGACACCTAAAAATAATAAAATAAATAAAAATAGAAAATAAAATCTGTGTGGGGGGGATCAACCTGACGAAATTACCAGTCTCAGTTGTCAGTGTAGAGCAAACAACGTCTTCGAGAACGCTAAGATTAAGGCACTGTTTTTTACCTATTTCCCTAGCAGAATTTATGTGTTCACTGCAGAAGCTGTTTTACGGTTTTAGTTTCTACGGGGCAATAAACATAGTTAAGGTTCAGGAGAACAATCCAATCTTTTAAGTGCGAGCATCCAAAACTTCAGTTTAATTAATAATCACCAACCAATCACGTTTGATATGGTCGGCACAAATAGACCCTCAGTCACACACATGCTCAATTGTTCAGTCCAGTTCCGGATGAGAGTTAAGTTTATCATATGAATTTTTGTCTAGGAAAGATGCACGAAGAGGCCATAGTTTGCCCTTACGGCACAGAACCTTCATTTTTACGCTAAATAATGAAGCTAACGTGCGTAATTACTCAGCATAATGATCAATACGGTTTAAGGTAAAAGTTAAAAAATACCTTTACAATCAAAATGAACGAAGTTGAAGGGCAATTGAGTGGTGAAACAGCGAAAATTGCACTGCTTCTTCAACGTAAGTTGAAACGATAAGGCCAGTCAAGAGATACAGTACTTAGCGTACCTTTTACATCAAGATATTCATATTCAGCATTGATGTCCAGATAACATGTGTACAATAGAGTGCGTAACTATATATATGCATGCAGGTTTTGTTAAAAGCGACTGAGAGATTATGTTTGATTAGACATTTTTTAAGTTTCTCAAGTTGGCGGAAACATTTAAGGCACTGGTTATTGTTAGTGCTGTGCAGCAGACCACAGATGGCGTCTTCAACGTTTCGATTACGGCTGTAATCAACATCAGGAGGCGGTGGTGCTGGGGGTGTCTGTGGTGGTCGTGGTGGTGACGAAGATAGACGATTTTCCATGCTGACAGAAGTGTGGCTCCAGCAGTAGCTACTGATTTCACGGAAAACTGGAAGATCCTTCTATGGCTCTGAAATACGAAGAGCGGTGCTGGATCCCTTCAGGCTTGCTGGTGGCGGGCCAGTTTAGCCAATCAAAGCGCTGATCGGCTGGCCATTACGCTGGTTGTTGAAGGTGTTGATCTACGAGTAGCTGGAAGGTTCTGGCGATGCCGTCGTCGTCAACGACGTAACCACCACCGGCACCACTACTGCATCCTGATGTTGATTACAGCCGTAATCGAAACGTTGAAGACACTATCTGTGGTCTACTGCACAGCACCAACAATAACCAGTGCATAAAATGTTTCCGCCAACTTGAGAAACTTAATAAATGTCCAATCAATAACAATCTCTCAGTCGCCTTTAACAAAATCTGCATATCAGAAAAGTTGCTACCAAAGGCCATATTAAATATAATATGACATTCCCTGCACTGTCCCCTCAACTTGACCTGAAACTAGCAGGCAATTCGGCAATAAACATTTTTTACACAGTGCCTGCGTCGTACGGAAGAGTACTTATTTTATCTTCAAAACCGACATCGATTGAAAAGGAGTACAAAGGCACAGTAATAAGTGTTCTTAAAACCAAGAAAACGATGCCTAAAAACCTACAAAACATAATAACACCTGGATTCTAACACACGATGTTTAAATCCCAAACAAATGATCTAGTATAGTCAGAGGCATTGATGAGTGACTGTTGTTGAGGTTACGGGATGAAGAGGTGACTGTTGTTGAGGTTACGGGATGAAGAGGTGACTGTTGTTGAGGTTACGGGATAAAGAGGTGACTGTTGTTGAGGTTACGGGATGAAGAGGTGACTGTTGTTGAGGTTACGGGATGAAGAGGTGACAAACAAAGAAGTTGTAGTCCTCACTGCCCAACGGTCTGAGCTAGAATTCAAACAATGGAGTCAGCCAGTACACTGGATAGTCAGTGCTTTCCTTACACCAAAAGGATATATGTTACAACGAATAAGTACACCATAGACTGCGTAGCTATAGCACTCACTGCACCGCAATGTAGACAGCGAGCTACAAACGATGCCAATATTGGTACCAAGTGCTGTACGGTGCAGTGCTACCGGCACAAGATGTCAAAATTGGCACTCAGTGCTCTGTGGTGCAAAGTCCCACCGATACACGATGTCAATATTGGATCCACTGCACTGTGGTGCAAAGTGCACACGACACACGTACACGACGTCAATATTGGCACCAGCTGCAGTGCGGTGCAAAGTGCCACCGACACACGATGTCAATATTGGATCCACTGCACTGTGGTGCAAAGTGCACACGACACGTACACGATGTCAATATTGGCACCCACTGCAGTGCGGTGCAAAGTGCCACCGACACACGATGTCAATATTGGCACGGCTGAGTCTTGGGAAGCAAACACCGCTGCTGCTGCTGCTTGGACCGGCTTGCGAGCCGCCGCCAGGTACTTCTATATAGCAGATGCAGGTCTGTCTGTGCCCCAAACAGTCTTATGGAAGTGTCGGCATAGTAATTATGAGGCCTGCCGAAGTTCAGGTGAAGTGGTAGAAGTAAGTTTAGAACACTTATATGTCTTTTATTAATGATCTAAATAGTGCTTCTAGATCATTTGAATTTTCATGAAATATAAGTTATTGCAGCCACTTTAAAATTAAATACACTGGAGCTGACATTCCATAATGCTTCAAGTTGCACGGTACTTACCACAAATATTTCAGTTTTTGGAGAGGAAATAGGTATAGGGCCCTGAGAAAGAAATGTGTAATTATTCAATGAGGAACTCAGCTCAGTGCAATGCAAAATTAATTTAGTATGCGCAAGCATTGCCATGTCATCGTAGAATTTCTACTCATCGTTTCTACATTATCAATTTTGTTAAATTACAAAGGGTTTCTTAGTGGTATATCGTCCCAACATTTGTTTATTGATTTCATCAATGAATGGCAAAGTGAAACTCATTCGAAATCAAGAGACATATTCGAAACTGTGAGAGTGACATTCCTTGTATGGGCATAACTGCTTTGGCAGATAAGATTTTAACCCATAAACAGACACCGTTCAATTTTTTGCACGCAGTTGACAGCGCTGTTCTTTTTATGAAAAAGAAAGATTTACTTCGTGCGGTATTGGGTTAAGCTCTTTTTGGACAGTACAATAATGGACAAACCGAAGCTGCATCCGCGGCGCCGTAATCTTAGAGCTGGGAGGTTAATGTTCCCGTTCTCGTGTGCAGCGGGCTTTACACGACCTTAGAACATCTGACAAAAGCACCCCCCCCAACTTCACTGATATGACGCAATGTTGCAATGTAAATAACATTCAATTTCTACTATGAGACTTGGCATCTGTACCGTCAGAGAAATGCATACATATATGTAAACGCAGTTATTGTTCTACGGTAATATTACCATTATCTAGATACAGATCACCGTAGAAATAAAAACCTTTTGAAATTAAGCCCTTTGGCTTGAGAGGAACAACCAAGTCACTCCCAGAGTAACATGTTTCTTTTTAATAGATTCTTTGGCTGGAAGAGGAAGCCCAAAGTCAGCTTAAGGTAAACAATATTATTATGTTTTGGAACTAAGCTCTTTGGCTTAACGGAGGAATTACGAAGTTAATTTACGAGAAAATTTTTTTTACTAAGTTTTTTTTATCTTGAAAGAGGAGCCGCAAGGTCGATGCCACAGAAACAACGTCCTTCAGAAATTCAAACCTATGCTTTACAGGATGAACACTAAAATCACTCTCAGAGATACAGATAAATTCTTCCGGATACGCAGTCTTCAGCCACCCAGGAAGTCCACGGCAGTTTCTGGTTTCCGGAAACAAAGAGAATCATTTCTTGCGTTGGCTTCACTCGAGCACCAGAGGCTCTTCGTCAGTGACGTTATCTTTCTGGTGCTTCTCATGGTTTCTGTCCTGTAATTTGTCGCTGGAATTTATCACCTGTAGAGCCTGAAAAATAGAGTGGGGTTATTGCGAACCGCCGGGGAAGCTCTGAAAAATGCCACTCTTCTCAATGGAATATAAGAGTGATTATTCGTTGCGGTGCATGGCGGCGGGAATTAAAATAAGTCGGTGAGGCAAAGTGATAAGTGAGAGGGTAATGAACGGAGGAATAAATTGTTGGCTTTCGCTAAGGAAGATATCTAAGTAAAGCGGCAAATATATCTAAACATTGCGGTAGAGACGACATGGGATCGTTAGTGCAGAGGATTGCAGGTTTCGCACTGAAAAAAAAAAAGAATGTAGCGTTAGATTTCTCAATGCCAAGTGAACGCACAGAACAAGCACAGAAACCAATAGTGACAATGGATCATTTTGTATATTAGGGCATATCCTATGACTGCTTTACGTATGCAGGGAAAATATAATAACGGCAGGTTCTTTAACGCGGACGTGTTCATGCACGCACACATAATGAAACCCCCTTTATATCTGCAGCATTTTTTCTATCTATAATAATTTGATGACTTTCGTCCACTACTAATGCACCAAAACTAGTTGGCAAATGTTAGGTATTATATATTGAGCAGACGCGCAAATAAAAAATTGTATTTTTTTTTTATCTTTAGCATAAAGGTATGGGATACATCATACAAGCGTATTACCTAAATAAAAATTGCCGGTTTTCATAATATTAGCTTGCAATATTTTAGCTAGTAGGCTGGAGCTCTCAACTTAGTGTTCGTAAAATAATATATATTTGCTAATTATGAAAATGTTTGTACGTTGCAAGCAGTATGATTATGACTATGAATATGTATATATAGCTTGATATACCGGTACTTGTTTCGTTTATGAGAACTTTTCCGTAATCATAAGTTGAATTTATGGCGGTCAATAATGCTAAGTAGATTGGCTCATTAATCTGCAGAGCTGCGTTGTACATACACACTTCTTGTAACAGCTGTGACGCATTGATTATCTACGTCTGCATATCTGTTATAATCTTATGCATTGCATGCTTTTTAATAATGCATAGATCTCCCCTTACTTTTATCCAATAATTTATTTTGTAGATTTCATTCGTTTTATATTTCATTAATTTTTGATTAAGAATTTATACTTACTAACTGCTGATGAATTTGTTATGCGTTTGTACGAAGAAAAGGATGAACTAAATATATTGGGAGCAGGCAGAGAGCTTATGGTTCTCGTAATTAAGTAGTGAATTATGCAACATCGAATTATTAAGTTAAAAAGATCAATTTGCTTGTGATAATTTGGCAGTACATGAGATACCTTACCTTGAGATACCTTGAGAGTCTTCGGAAGAAGTCCAGGTGGCGTTTCTCACGTCACCTCACGTGTGTGGAGTCACTCTGCTGGGTGTCTTCTGTGGTGCCGCAGTTTGAAACTAAAGAGACAGCCAGCAGCAAATTATCTCCATTATCTAGAATCTAGATGAATACAATTGCGGAGTACGAAGCTACCGCAATTATCGTATTACATTGTTTACACAACCGCAATTCAGAGAATAAATTATTATTTTTGGCCGATAGGTGCGCAAAACTTATGGCATTTTACGAACCAATGTGTAGTCTATTTTACGACACAAGATTTCTAAAGATGTACTTCAAATCAAAGAATTAGGATATCTTGCTTAGCGTGAGCCAGGTTTTCAAGCACATTATCATTTTCGATTAGATTTATCTGCTGGTGTAACACAACTTTGCATAAAAAAATGTGTAGGCCATTCCAATACTGTATATAAATTTGCCTTATCCTGATTCCCAGCATTTTGGAATACTACCGTAGTTGCATAACCCCTTAAAAGTAAGGTTCAGGGCAGTTGTTTAGCCCGATAGTTTGGGAAGACATTGCACGGTTGTTGATTTTTTAACCTGTCACCCACTGATAGGTATTTAATTGTACATGACAGAAATCCTATAATCGCCATACTTCTCCAAGGTAATATTTTTTAACCTTTCAACCAATAAACTTCAATTCTTAACCTTTCATCCCATTTAACCTTCAAAACTCGGACAAGATAGTGGTTCTTAATCTATTTACCCCATAATCTCCAATACTCAGACAATACAGTGGCTATTAATCTTTTACCCTGTAATCTCTTATGTTTAGACAAGCGAGTGATGTTAATTCTTTTTCGTCCTATGATCCTTCGACATACTGTGTATAGATAAAATTCTTAATGCAAACAATCTTCGATATTATTTTATGCAGAACGACGGCTTTTAATTTTTTCGTCTATATAACGCGTTATTTTTTGTAAAGCCGTGCTGTTCCTTAATCTTTTCGATGCGATGATTTCCTGAGACATTTCTGGGTTTGTTAATGACTTCTGCAACAAACTATTCTTATCGGTGAACCTTCAATAACTTCATACGTAGACGTAAACCTTTTGTGTGATGGACTAAGATTCTCTTGTTTAGCTAGCAAATCATATAGCGTGGGCGATGTAGTGTTGCACCCTACTGCTTAACTTATGGAATCTACGTCGTTAATATATGAAAAACGTATCCGATGAATACATGAAAACACTGTATGAAAATGAACACATGAAAACAGTATATAAAAATGATTACACAAAAATAAGTGAAGGTAACTGTGGGAAAATAATATATATCACTAGCACCGTACTACTAGGGCGCAGACCCGAACCTAGCGACGAGATGCTAAAAGGCAGAATGAAAGGCAGACCGTCAAACAAACAAGCAGACTAACGGATCATCACTAAAATTTAATCATCAATTTCTCATGGCGTTCCTATAACAGTTCCTGTGTATTTCCTGCAGATCCGTCCGTAATTTTTAAATTATGTGGCCAGCAGCCAGAATAACAAACCTAGACAAAACCATAACCTCCTTGCCGGATGTAAATGTGGATGAATAAAACTGAATCATATCTTTACCTGCTCATTTTGTTTACAAGAACTCTAAACGATTCCCAGGCTATCATGACTGCAAGTTAAGCAGAAAATAATAAACAAGGATTTTCGTCAGAATAACACTGTTATATAAGTACCCGCTAATCAGGCCCTTAACGGCGTAAAAGCTTCAAGTACCGCCGGATTTCCTAGGAAATCGGTCTCAATATGGTAGTTAGCAGTAGGTAGCTAGCTGATTTCACCGTAGCCTATGTGTTAAGGGAGGTTAGAATAGGTTAGGTTCTGTTCAACTAGAACAGATGCCCAATGCTGGCGCCACATAATGCTGTTGCATTCAGAACTTATTGCGAGGATGTGCAGTTCGCACAAATGCTACCCTATCTATGTAACCGAGTTTAAATTTGCATCGAAACGGCGCGCGACAATCATATCCTTGCATCAAGTTGAGCGTACGATTATGTACTGTGCCCCGGAATAACACAATTTACAGACACAGGTAGTGTGTCTGAATCTTGGGCAGGTCATATATTTTTCGGACATCAGGGTATATTTTGCTCGGCCCGCGCCCTTCTGTCCAAAACGGTCTCAACTTCCAGTTTTCTGTGGGTTTTTCCCAATAGCCTGTGGTCCTAATTTTTCTGAGGAAATATGGGCAGGCATTGCCACGTGTGGCCTGCAAAGCTTCTGAAATGTTAGTGGTGACCGCTAGTAATTCTTCGTCATGCTTGCCATTGCTTATTATTGACCAATCAGGACGCGCTTCGTCTTGCTTGCCATTGATTATTATTGGCCAATCATGACGCGTGTACAATGTGGACTGAAGGGCTGTCGTGTACTGCTGTGTTATGGGTAAGTAATTTCTGAGGAACTGTGTGTAGTTAGATGATGGGCGCTGAGCTGCACTGCGGATGCAATGAAGTGTATATTATTTGTTTATTATAGTCTAGGTGAAGCATAAGAGGAACACAGTAGAGAAATTTATTAGGCACTGTTAAACTACTGGATAAATTCCTTTATTTAATATTGGGATACCGTAAGAGAAGAAACTTATTCCCTTCTGGTTCCTGGAAGCAAACGTCCACTTAACAAACAGCTTGCTTGTCCTTCACGATTAAATCATGGAAGTAAACACCGAGTCCATGAGAAGATATTCCTTCACTATTAAAATCATGGAAGCAATCAATAAGCAGCTTGTCTCTATCACAATTCCTGCAGTCAATACTCGTATTTAGTAATACCCACCTTGTATCTCTCGCTTACCACGATCCTTTACAGAGCCCAGAAGCAAGTTGATCCTGAGTTGAATGTCACCAAGCAAGCAAAGGAAGGGGAGGCAGTTATAAAATATCAATATGAGATCGGATGTTGCGTCAGTGCTCTAGTAATGCGGTTGCTACCGCTCCTCTAATAACCAAACTTTGATCATAATCTGAGGCTGTGATCGCCCATTGCTTTGAATTATATTAGGGTTTGCGTCTAAACTTTGCGCAAAGAGCGTCGCACTCAAGATGTTACTGCCAGTTCCCATGTCGTGTGGCCGCTGGCCTGTGGCTTAATGTACTTCTGGAAGTGGGACGCTAGTAGGTGATTTTGGGCCTTGCATTCACGCCTCCTGCCTTCCTTGACTGTAGAGCCTATAGTAATGTTGAATTGGGCGAGTGATTCAAGGAAGAGCGCGAAACAAATGTATATGCTAAAATTTAGTGAAGAGCAAAACGAGAGACTTGGGAAGGATCATGCAGCAAAGTAAGATGCAAAATTTAGTGTGGGTTTAATCGCGTGCATTGTGAAGCGTAAAACGAGGACGTAAACAAATATTTGGTACGGAAATGAGTGAGTGACTTAGAGAGGAGCGCGATGTAAAGAAATGCTCGATTATTGGGCTTAGAACCGACGGTGTAACGTAGAGAAGAGCGAGAAAAAAAGCTATCTATTTTGGAGGGAAACTGAGCGAGTGCGTAACAACGTAAGAAACAGGTACCTAACTTTCAAAGATTTGAGTCAGTCGCTAGGGAAGAACCATGAAAAAAGAAATATTCGAAAAGTTTCCGCCATGGAGAGCGAGTGACTCGGGCAATATCAGGGCACAAAGCAACTGCGAAGAATTTAATAACTGGGAAAGAACTTGCAACAGCACAACATCAATAAAGATGAATTATTCAGCTGCAAAAACTGAAGTTTGGCACAAGCACTAGCAATGACGAAGAATTTCGTCAATCCAAACAACTGTCGGAAATTTTCAAAATACAAACGGCCTGTGTTGTTAATTCCGGTTTGTTTGGCTTGACTCCGTTGAGTCCAATGCAGACGAGAAGCAAAAATTTTTGAGAGGGGCAATTCGCCAACAACTGCTCTACCAGACTCGTCGAAAAAAGTTGCATGAAGAGCGAGTTCAGGAGGATGGGTCGAGGCCAAGGGTGGACTAACCTTTTGATTCAGGGGGCCCCGTGAACTTTGAAACATGGACAGACGGGCCGGACCAGCATCCGAAACCTTATGACTCAGGGGCCCCATGAACTTTGAAGCATGGGCAGACGGGCTGGACCAGCATCCGATGCATGCATATCAAACTTAAATAAAAGGAAGAAGCACTGTGTTAGTACTCACGTTCACTTTTAAACAGAATTAAAATTTCATATTTTTGTTATAGATATGCAATTTTATATAGAAGAAATAATAATGAACGATTAAATTAGGTTAATTTTAGAAAATCCCAAAATCTCCGGCGGCGTGATAATTAAGACCCACGGGGCGGATGTTGCTCGCGGGCTGTAGCTTGCTCGATCACCCCTGGTGTAGGAACCATATCCATGTCCTAGCTTTATTGCCTATCTTATTGTTTGAATTTTTATTCAATTTAGATGAAGTAAAATAGTCGAAATGCTTTTCTTACATTATTATCGTCTTCCAATTCGATTCTGAAGTAGATAACTTGGAGCGCTGGACATGCACTCTTATGTTAAGCTGCGTTTTCATTGAAGTTAATTAATGGAATTTAAATTTTCGCATGGGTTCAAATTTCTTCGAGAAGGATTTAAAGTTTCGTTTTTCTTTTTGTCAATCGGTGGCTCTATTCTGCAGGAGTAAAGCTTTCTTATGATACTTGGAATCCTTTTTGATGAGAAGAAGACAGTTGAGACGCACATTAAGCGTCAGGTCTTTCGTACTTCTAGGGATCTTGCGTAAGGTTCATACTGTATTTTTTGACGCTGTAAGAGCTGGGAGATTATTTTACGTCCTTTGCTGGAGTATTGTTCGCCTTTGTGGGGTTTGGCTGTCGAGAATCATCTTCGTCTGCTTGACCAACTTGTCTGCTCACTGTGCTCAGTCAGTCGGTTGCGTGCCCAGAATGATTTGGTGGACTTGTTCCGTAGACGGAGGACTGCTTGCTTCTGCATGTTCTATGAGGTATTCGGTAATAAAGGTTACTGGCTACACTCCTCTGTTCCTGCTCTTAGGATCTTCCAGCGAAACAGGCGAGCTGCGTCCGTAGCCCATCCTTTTACTTTGGGAACGCGTAGGTGCCGAACGCATGAGTTGGGGCGCGGTTTTATTCTGGGAACGGTACCGGTTTGGGGATTCGTTGTCGGGATACGTGTTCGGCCGGGTCTAAATCTAGCCGTTCAAGTCAGCTGCGAGCGTTTGTTTTATGGATTCTTCTTTTTAGCCACGTCTTGGGTGTCTTGGTCTGGCCCCTGTGTACAATTATCAACCGCGACGATGTGAGAGAGGTGATCATGTTTTCGTTGAAGATTCAAGTATACATATATATATATTTGTGTTTATGTATTTTGTATATTTATTCAGGATAGACGGATGAGTTCTCTCATACACGTACGGCTCTGCCTTAATATTTTCACCCTGATGCAGCGGGCAACACAAGTACCTTGCGTGCTTACGTTGCTTTTAGCTGTTTGTGGCTTAGTGGTTAGAGTGGCGGCGTGGTAATCTCTAGGTACCCAGAGGAGTAGAGCAATGTCCATAATTTTTTGCAGACACTTCGGTGGTTTGACTTAGATGTGAACCATGCTAAAAACTAGGCCTAGCTGGCTATCAAAAATGACGGCGCTGAATTTGCCTCCACCGCCGCAGATTACCTTACGCCACGAGGGCTTGACGAAGCGTTCAATTTTTCTTGTGTTATTATTAAGGAATTCATGCTGTGCACTAACAGCATCTACAGTATATGAGAAACTAGGAGTAGCTGGCCATAAAAAATGATAGCGTTTAACTTAGCCCCAACACAGGTGATGGTCTTACGCCACGAGGCGTTCTAGTTTTGGCTACTTTCTTCTTTTGGTGCCCTGGCGTGAAATTTTAATAATAAAATAACAATGGACTTTGTCTTCTGCAGTTTTTGTCTTCAGTTACTTTTAAGGCCTCCGTGGTACTCCCTTCATGTGCTTCAGTTTCACAGTTTATATAATACTTAAAAATATGAAACAATATTCATCATTTAGCTGCTCTTCAGATCCACAGAACAACTTTCATACTATACGTACAATTGTACATGCATTTAGAATGATGATAGATTAAATTAATAGCTACCAGTTATCTTTGATTTCAGTTCACAACACTTTTTTCTGCAAGATGGATTGCTATATTTATTTTTAGTAATTTTTGCTCATGTATTTTGTTTCTTTTAGTAATATCCCCCTATTTCCGTCCTTTGCAGCAGTATGCAAGTTTCTCGAGGAGATTGTGTAATTTGTTAAGCTAAATCTACAAGAATATCAACGCATCTTTCTTATCATGCGGCATCAAGTGTGGCGGATAACCTAAGTTTGCAGAAATCGGAAATTGGATAAGCTTCTCCATCTTTTTATACTGCTATCAACTTCAATTAAAATTATTCTTCTAATCTTTCAATTGAGTTTATCAGTACTATATAATAATTCACGTCGTGTTTTTATTTATTTATATACTAGTGGCCCATGCCGTCATTATAAATGACGGCAAAAAATTAATACTTCACCAAAACCCCCGCCGTCTTTTGGGCTTCCTCATTTTCCCCCTATCTAATACTGAAGAAAAAGATTCCAAGGTACTCAACTTTTTTTTTCGCCTTTTGAAATCTGAATTTTCTCCTATCTTAGTAGTTCTATTTTTCCCCTATCTAATACTGAAGAAAAAGATTGCAAGGTACCCAACTTTTTTTTTTCATCGAAAAAAAAAAAAAAAAATTGCAAGGTACCCCACTTTTTTTACAATTTGAAAGCTGAATTTTCTCCTATCTTATTCCCATAGAGCATGACAGGAAAGATATAAATATATAAATAAATAAATAAATAAATAAATAAATAAATAAATAAATAAATAAAAACACGACGTGAATTATTATATAGTACTGATTTATATCTTTCCTGTCATGCTGTATGGGAATAAGATAGGAGAAAATTCAGATTTCAAAATGTGAAAAAAAGTGGGGTACCCTGCAATCTTTTTCTTCGGCGAAAAAAAAGTTGGGTACCTTGCAATCTTTTTCATCAGTATCAGATAGGGGAAAAATGGAACTAATAAGATAAGAGAAAATTCAGATTTCAAAAGGCGAAAAAAAAGTTGGGTACCTTGGAATCTTTTTCTTCAGTATTAGATAGGGGGAAAATGTGGAAGCCCAAAAGACGGCGGGGGTTTTGGTGAAGTGTTAATTTTTTGCCGTCATTTATAATGACGGCACGGGCCACTAGTAAAGTAAATAAAATACTTCAAACTTTATAATTAATTATCATAAAGCAAATACAGCTTGATGTTTTAATTGAGTAAAAGTTGATGATAAACTATTTTAACAGCGAAATACTGACACAGGGCTTTTGTGTAACCTTGTTGATCTGATACACACTAATCGTAAAAAAAACATTGAAAATTCTAATATTTATCTTTATTACTGTTTGTCAGAAATGACTTTAGTCTAACTAAATCATTCTGAAATGCTTATATACAAATTTAAAGTTGAAAGCATTCGAATCTATTCTACTGTATACTGTGAAGTTCAAGTGAAAAAAAGTAAAATCGACTAACAAACCTAGTCTTTCTTCCATTTTAAGTTATATTACACAACAACAAATTTAATTTGCTAATATTCTTTACTTATTATTCTAAAGTCAAAATCAACTAAAGAAATTTGAATTGCAAGCTTAGTCTACTCTTCATTCTACTCCCTTGAATAATGCAGTAAAATTCTTTTCACAAATCCGTGAACAAGAGGCAGAATTTAACACTTGTAAACTTTCAAAATTAAATTTATCCGTGACTTTTTCTCCCTTTTCGGGCACCATACATGACCCTGACTCTCATTTTATAAATCCATAACACAAAATTAAAGAGTCGTTCCCTTCCACTACACCGACACAGTTTTTTAGCGCCACTCTGCGAAGCGAAGTTCTTTTAATATCAACAGTTTCCTGAAAGTTTTGAATTTCGAAGGGTTCGAAGATCTGCAGATATTGCGTGCCACCAAAACTTTTTGTTAATCATCGGGGAGAGCGAAATTAAAAGAGTGAGTGAGAGTTTCAACAGCTTTAGTTCCTGGGCCTAAAAATGTGAAACTGTCCACCACGGCAAAGTGAAAGTCGCTCGTACTTTTTGCAGAGAACGAGAATTGGAAGCTCAAAGCCTTTTTGAAAGTTACTTCTGTCTATTTTCATCATACATGCACTTATATATAGTTTGTTGCTATGTATTGCAAGAATGAAGGCACGGAGCTCAAAACAATCACAATACTTGAGTGATTTTATCTATAAAGGATATAATATTGTTGATACTATTGTTGAAAGTATACCTATATATGTATTTGAATAGGCTGGCAGAAGTCGTTCTTTTATACAAGTTTCATTGAAGACCAAGGAATACTTTTTATTTTCGATCTTATTTGTTTTTTCGAATTGCCTTACTCACGATTTTGCTGAAGATGGTAAATTAAAAATAAAGTTTCCAATTGATGGAATTATTGAGAATATATTCCGAGGTTTCGAATGTATCTTACATTCATTTTCAAGGCAAGAGGTGAAATTTCAAAATACATAGCGATCGTATTCTAGATACTAATTAGTAAATTAGGCGTTTCTAATCAAGAAAATAATTTCAACGTCCGTACCAAGTTAGTAGATTCTAAGTTGATAGCAGGAAGTTTCTCGTTGATGAGGATGTTTTCACCTACCGATAATCTCGTCGCCTTCGGTAGGTTTATGATGATGTCGGTAGAGTCTTCCAACCTGCCACGTGTCTGACCCATGTGATGTTTCGATCTTGTGAGGTTGGGAGGGGCTCCAGCCAGTTGATGGCAGGTCAGGCGAAGGCTCAGAGTCGTTGTCGTCAGTCTAATACTCTGTAAAATGAAGCGCAGTTGTTGGTCTCATGCTTTCTCCCTCGCTCCCATGTTGGTCAGTCTCTCCGTCAAGCAGTTAGGTGTTTAATAGAAGAAAATTCATGTACTGAAGAACAAGTTGAGATATGATACAATTTCATCGCTCGGAGTACGGTGACAAATATAGCTCTGGATATCCGGCCTTTGGATCCTTAGCCTCTGGATCTCCGCTTTCATTGCTGAATGATATCGAAGTAATTGAATCTTCACGCTGAGCAGACGCCTTTTTATATTGAACTAGTGCACCAAACGCAACCCTTTTGTTGAATAAGTCATGAAAATATGTATTTGAAAACATCTTACCATCCCGTCGAAAAAGTTCACATTCAAAATTCACAAAGTCCACAAAAACCACATTGTCCACCAAGTGCACAAAAGCAACCACGTTCACAAAGGCTTCGGACAGGCGGATGGACGGACGGAAGGAATGACAGACAGCTCATTTATCAGTACTACATAATAATTTACGTTGTGTTTTTATTTATTTATTTATAACTATATTATTATTAAAACTTGACGCCCGGGCCGCCACGGACAGGTAGTACAACCCAAATGAAGCAGTTTGCAACACCGCGAAGCCCGAAACGCTGCTAAAGGGAATCCAACAAAAAACCATTAACTGCTGACTTAAACGCCTGCAGGCCAACACGACCGAAAGCCGACGCCGGCAACGAATTTGAAACCCCAACAGACCAGGGCACAAAGTACCGACATATCTTTCCTGTTACGTTCTATGGGAATAAGATAGAAGAGAAGTCAGGTGCCGAAGATGGTATCTTGGAAACGGGGGTCGCACTTGGGCGCTCCAGCTGAGGGGCCTGAGCTCGCCTGCATGATCGTGTCTGGACATCTTCAGGTGCCGAAGATGGTATCTTGGAAACGGGGGCCGCACTTGGGCGCTCCAGCTGAGGGGCCTGAGCTCGCCTGCATGATCGTGTCTGGACATGTTCAGGTGCCGAAGATGGTATCTTGGATACGGGGGTCGCACTTGGGCGCTCCAGCTGAGGGACCTGAGCTCGCCTGCATGATCGTGTCTGGACATGTTCATTGTTGCTACGGGAGATGTCATTTACCTACGCCTCTTAATATCTATTTAATTTTTTAGGCGGAATTCTGATTTTCATTAAAGACGTCTTCTAAACAGTAATAAGCACAGGAGACAGCGAGGGTTTTCCTGAGGTGCTAATTTGTACCGTCATTTATAATGACGGCCCGGGCCACTAGTTATAGTATAAATTACATAGCATCCAAATTTCGAGGCTGGAGGTTTAGCAATCAGTTGGCATCCACAATACGGTGAGCCCTGGGCATTTCCCTTGAGTTCTTTTGACTGCACTATATTTTTCTTAGTGCAGTGCAACTTAACGCTTGATCAATTCCAAGCTGATGTTCACTCCTTATCTTGCAGTGGGGATATTTTGCTATCGCAAAACTCTTGGTTGCACAGCTTCCGTTTCGCTAGTGAAGAATCAGGCCTGCAGGGATGAGACCTGTACTACAGCAAAACCTATCCTAGGAACCGGAACAATAAAAAGGGCAATCACAAATTTCTTCCGTCTTTTTTGACTGCTGCAGGCCCTCTAGTTCATAATATTAGAAAGAAGTTCACAGCCTTCTTGTTCGCACTTGAATTTATAAATTACGTTGGACTGTTGCAGCTTCTCTGTTTTCTTCGCTGGGTTGTTGCACATTACAGGGTTTTTCAACTTTCTTGTTCTGGTGGTAGATTATCAGTTTCAAGACAGGATTCTCTTGTGGGGTTACGTTGCGATTTACTATTCCTTTGAAAATTCTTTCGTCTGCTCTGTAAGCGTCGCTCATCTGATTTTTTTTTTTAGAAAACTCGGTGGATATTTTCATTTCTTGATTGTTCTTCACGGTTGGAGTTTTGTAATTTAGTCTTGAAACATGAATATAAATATATGTTTAAAAAAATTCATATATAAATATATAAACATACCCACACACATCTATATATATTTTTTTAGCTACCAGAAGATGATCATTGGATATACGTTTATAGTACTCCTACATTAACGAGCTCACTAAGGAACAAATATTTTTCTCAACCTTGAAATCGATAATCATCACCTTCAAAATCTATATTTTTATTCTGCTTGTCCCTCAATTAGTTGGTACGACCGTAACGCTTTCATCAATAATTTAGTATAAAGTATAGGGAGAAAATTAGGGCTTCCTTGATACGACCTGGGAAGGAATCAATAGCAAATGGGATCAAGTTCGAATTGAAGTTGCTACTGCTCGCAGGTCATATGTAGAAGATTCACTGCCTGACTTGGAACATTTTCCACCCTCCGTACGTATGATACGGGTCCGGGGGCGTCACAGTTGAGGAACAATGCCTTCAGTATTAGGTAGGAGAAAATTAGGATGATACGTACGGGTCTGAGATATCACTGAAGAACATTGCTTCTGTTCTGTGGAATTTCCTCAGGTTCCGGCTAGTATATATGTATATATAAATGCAGAAGTTCGGTGAGGATACGACGCTCTATCACTGAGCTAATTCAGTTAACAACAAAGCAAACACACATCCAGTGCCTGGTCTGACTGCTGTTCATGACGATGAGTGACAACCATATGGCACATTACTATGAATATATCGCATGAGGAAGAAGAAGTGAGAAGGATATACAATAATGCACTGATAAGAGCTTCAAGTTAGTTTGAAAAATTTATCTATGTTACTACTGTTATTTATGACAGCATTGAAAGAGGATGGCAGTGATTTACAGGTTGTTTATTTCTACTATTCACTGTGTTACGTTGACTTAAACGGCAGTCAGTTATGCAGGTGCACTTTAATTAATGCCGCTTCAAAAGATATAGTCTTTTGTCCTGTGTTTTCACTTGGCAGCGTTCAAAGCCGTTGCTGTGTCTGTGTAAACAAGAAAAAAAGAACACTGCTTTTTGATACGAAGTTCACTAAAATTTTATAAAGCTACATGACACTGCACAAGTGACAAGGGCTAAGCCAGAGAATACGACGGTAAACATTTTATCGAAACATTTGGTAGACACACAGTCGTGTTTGTAGGGTAAGGACAATTCAAAAGATTCAAACGTGGTAAAGTAAAAATACAGGACAAAAGACTATCGTCTGCAGCGGGCTTTAGCTTGAGTAACCGAATCATCATTAATACACGGAAAAAAATATAATAAAAAATAATAATAAATGAAAGAGCGTCAATGTCAGTTCATTGTTTTCATTTGTTATTACGCTGGTCTATATTATAGAAAAATAGCTGTTCTTAATGATGACATTGCTGCGAAAATTTTGAATAAATATCGTCAATAAATAAGATTCAGTTGAGCCGATGCCACACGCTAGTCAAAAGAACGAGTATCTTCAGCTTTTCGTCCAAATGGGTTGATGTGCTCATTTAAAAGTACACACATGCAATGAATTTTAGGTTATAAATCCTTTCAGACATAATAAGATGCACGAAAATTAATTAACGGCACTTGGGAGCATTTTTACACAATTTTTTGGCAATCTCAAAGCTGTGTTTACAAGCTTTCTACATAACGTTCAGACGAAAAGATGGCGATACTCGTTCTTTGGAATAGCATGTGTTATCGCCATAACACTTAATTACAGGATGAACCAAATGAACCATGGCTTATTAAGAACTCGAAAAAATTAAAGTGAGGCAAACATATTACCACAAAAACAAACTTGATAGTTGCAGGGATGCATAGCTGACTATCGACTTTAATAACGTAATTACTAAATGTTGTCATTATTTTTCTCGTGGTTAAGGTGTTCGTTGTTTTTGATGTTAGATTCAAGTGGTGTTTTTCACCCTATGCGCATTTACTTATTTATCAGTTTAAGATTTCGTAGTTTTACTGTTCTGTTCATGAGTTGTTTACCACTCTTTACATATACTCTTATGAAAATTTAAAGCACAGTATTCGTAAACTAGGTGCTATATTTAACAGTTTTTCTATGCCACCCATTTTTTCCATACCTCACTATAACGCAAGCCAACAGGTGCCTTTCTTCCTGTTGTGCCTGGCAAAGTAGGCTATTTTCATAAATAAACAAGGGGAAGCACAGAGCACTCCCTGTGTTGACTTCACCATTGCTATCAGTCGTGTGCGATCAAACGGTTGACAGCAATGCGGCGGCTTCTGTCTTATAATGTATGCCGCGAGTAAACTCCGGGAACCATTGTGCTCCACCGGACTTTTTTATGTTTGTTTATTTATTTATTTTTGCTTTCTGAGTATTCTTTCTTGTCTGTGAAGAAAATTGAACATTCCGTTAAAGATTTAATTGATTCGCAAATTCATTGCCTATATATTTTTTGGTGTCAGCACTATGTAATACTTTTTTACTATTTACTATTTATTCATATATACAAAAATTTATTTGTTCATATCCTAATATATTGATGTTTTTCCTGTCACGCTGTATGGGGAGGGGAGCGAGAGGGAGAAATTCTAGCTTTGAAATGACATCAATAATACGATATACAGATGGGGGAGGGGGGCAAACTTTACACTTACACTTTACACTTTATTGCTCTCAAAATAACATTTAAAAAACATTGAGCATGATGCTAGGTAAAATTAAAAATGAGAACAAGCCTATTAGAAGCAAAAATTGCTTATGAGGCATACGTCAAAAGATGTCAATTATTGTAGTAATTCATACAGTCATATCTATACCTAATTTTAAAACATTGATGGGACATGGGCTCAACTAGTATGTTAGGAAGTTGGTTATTCGCCTGGATGCAGAAATACAACAAACTGCTTCTCTATTTCCAATCTAACCACTGGTAAGTTGAATCTATTGTTCCTAATATTCTAATGGTCATCAGGAAGAAGCGGTCCGTAGTGGGAGTAAAAAATTGGTTTTCACCAGAGATGGACATTCGCAAAAACTTGATGGCAAAATACTTATAAACGTCTCTAAATTTTAGGAGAGTTAGCCTTCTGTACATCTCATCTCTTGACCTTTGGGGAACACCATTATAATCTTTTTTCACGTGAAGGATACTCCTCAGAACATCATTCATCAATACCATAATACGTTTACTATAAAGTTAACAGAGCGGTTTGTAGTTAGTACTTTGAGGCTAAATAAATGGCTCCCTTTGCTTTACGGAGTCTGTGACAAAGTTCAGACACGTGCTGTGAGAATTTCAATTTGCTATCAATTATAACTCCAAGATATTTGAATGTTGTAACCCATTCCAATTGAACATTGTTGAAGGGTACCGGAGGAAGATCATTATATTTTATGGGGCTCAAGCCCATAAGTTTGGTTTTAGTAGCATTTGCTGTAAGCCTATTATTGTTCAGCCAATTTCTAATGTTTTCTATTAGTTGTTCAATTTTGGCAACAGCACCCACCTGAGAAGCATCATTGACGTAAAACACAGCGTCATCTGCAAATAGGACTGTCTCGGCACTATGGAATAAAATTATGTCGTTAATAAATATATTGAATAAAAGAGGTCCGAGTACAGATCCCTGAGGTACTCCTACGTTCACATTCCGAACTTGCGACCGATGCTCCCCGATGATTACATACTGCTGGCGATTTGTAAGATAACTACAGATAAGTCTTTTCAGTGCTCCTCTTATGCCATAGTGATACAATTTCGTCAACAAAATATCTTTATCAACGGTATCGAAGGCTTTCTGTAAATCTGTGGACTACAGCGTGTGGCCGCATATTGAGAGTAAAGCATGCAAAGATCGCCACAACAACATAGAGGAGCTGAAAGCCTCTGTGAACCGCACTTGGGCCCAGATGAGGAATGACTGCGTCCGTAATGGGTGTAAGAACTTCTGACCACGATTAGGGCGTGTCATTGCTGCCAATGGAGGTCCTATTGAATAGCACTGTTGTTTAGATCATAATAAACTAATACATTACAAATCCTGTATTATTTCATTATAAACAAAGCTTTTACGAACTTCGGTTGGCAAATTATTTAAACAGGTCAGGACGTTTGCAAAGCCTGATAAATGGATCTATAGAGGACAATCCACTTGCCGTGGCTGAGGAATTCATTCAATACTTTTCCAGCATTGCAGACAGTCTTGAATGCAAAATCCCTGTAATTGGCAGTAGCCCATTATTTTATATCATTTATAGTTCACGCAATCAATCATTTTTTGCTCCTCCAACCTCACCAGATGAAGTTGCTGAAGTAATATCTTCGTTGAAAGCTAAGGGGGCTACATTACATAAAATTCCTACATTTGTTTTTAAAAAGGTTTCACATATTTTATCGTCACCTTTAGCAAGACTTTTCAATGATTCACTTACTCTTGGAAAATTTCCTGAGTCCTTAAAATGTGCGAGAATGGTCCCAATTTACAAAAGTCTTCGGAAGAAGTCCAGGTGACGTTGCTCACGTCACCCCACGTGTGTGGAGTCACTCTGCTGGGTGTCTTCTGTGGTGCCGCAGTTTGCGACCAAAGAGAGAGCCAGCAGCGAATT
>LQNS02278091.1:60742193-60804388 GCA_001587735.2 Parhyale hawaiensis | reverse complement strand
GAAGAGGAACGGTTGTCTCGGTACTGTCGCTTTCTATACTACTATTGCCCTAGTATTTTCTTTATCAAAAAGCTCTAAGATAGACTCTGTGAAGAAGTTTGCAGGTTATAGACCCACCTACTGGAAAAATTATAGTTTACCAATAAATTGATAGAAGTGTAGCAGCAAAACAAACTATTACTCAGAAGCTTAATTGATACAAAAATTGAAACCAACAAAATGCTTCCATCAGTCTTTTGTCATTTGCTCACAAAATTTTAAGAAGAAAATTCGCACTAAACAATATTAAAGAGCGCTGGAAAGTTGTTAACGAATAAAAACTTTGATTCTACATTATACCCTTAAACAGCTCTACCGATTTAAATGTGCTGCATAAGGCCTTGTCATATGATAAAATTTCAGTGCAATGTAATTTAAACGTAATTTTTGTAGTAGAATATTGCTCTAGTATAGTTTTCTGCTGCGTAAAGTGATTTAGCATTTGTAAGCATTTTCTCGAGAATCTAGCCGGAACACCCAGATTTCATTTGGTAACACTATAAATATGTGATCTTATCTCGACTTATACGAACGTATCTCGAGTATTACGATTTCATCCGGTCCCCAGCTCTCGTAAAAGTCGAGAGTTACATGCATATTATCCACATAAAACAATAATTGTTATCAACCGGTCATAATTTCGTCTTCCTCATATCTCCTGATGCAGCAAAGATTTTCCTAAACAAAACTCCAGTATGACGAGCTCGTCGCATGGAGGCGCAAAGGGACATTTATTTTGCCTGATATAAAATGTAGGAAACACTTAAATTTTCCCTTGTTTGGGTCAGCGTTTGCGTGATTTATCGCGTCGAGTTGTTGGTTCGTTTCTTAACCTCACCAAATGTCAAGTAAAGGTGAAGCTTTGTTCTGTGGCTGAAAAATAGCTCTATAAAAAAGATAGCGCTTCTTCAGATTGGTTTTCAGTCAAAGCAGTCGATGCATTGTGTAGTGTTTGGAGGCCGTGGGAGTCTAGCTATGCAAAAGGAACCTGCATCACCAATTGTACTTTCATTCTTCTTCTCCTATTCTACTGTAAAGGAATCACTTCGAATCTTCAACTCGGAGATACCGAGCAGGAAGAAATCTGCATCACCGATTGATCTTTTCTCTGAAGCAGTTATTGTATGGGGCAGGAATCTGTACTGTAAATTTAAATATTCTTATAACTACAAATCCGAGTATTTAGTTTTATAGGATATTGGATCATGTATAGTTCTATCTTGTTTTTCTTACATCCGAATATGATCTTTACTGTTTTGCGTAAATTTGTTCCTGTGTTTACTTTTCTTTGCAAAAAAACATTAGCCTCGATCATTGAATAATATTTTTTGTCATCTTTTGTAAAATCCTCACAAAGAACCCCGTCCCGCTACTATAGCACGACCATACCGGACAAGAGTATGACACACACTGAACCAAGGAGGGCCATTCAATCTCCATGTATTGAACCAAGGCCACCACAGGGGCCACGACACAACTTTGACTCAGACCCGAACAGACATACCGGACACACCAGATGTTACTGCCTCGACATAATCGCTTTCAGTTCCTTACAGCTAGCTGTAAAATAAAACACCTAACCGTTATTTTGACTAGTTGACATTTTTCAAACTTTGTTTGATTCAAGGGAGTGCAAGAGTAAATACTTCTCGTATTTTCATGAGCAGAAGAAGTTGATGTTAGCTTGGCCTATAATGTAGCTGGCATTAGCCGTCCTTATTACAGTGGATTGTAATATAATGTTACTTTAAAATGCATTTGTTTCTTCATTTGCTGCATTATTTCTTATTACACTGTTAGTTTCTATTATTTTAGTGGCTGGTTTTGTAGTATCAGCTTTTATTACAACGTTAGTAGTTACCATTCTATAAGCTGCATAGTGCTGGTTATTAGTGTGGTAGCCCTTAGATTGAAAGTATTAGCTGCATTTGTTAGTAGTATGACGATCCTAACAGAATATTTGGAAGCCCGATAAGCTATTCTATAACTTTATAGCTAATGCAGTGGCCACTAATTCTGCTAGGGTAGCTGTTGCTGTAGAAGTAGCTCATTAGCAAAAGTTTCTATGAAACATACTGCACTTACTAGCGAACAGCCTTTCTTAGTATATTTTTAACGCTTATACAAGATTCACAATCGAATAGGAGTCAGTCTTTGTCTTCTATCAATACACCGATGTCTGCACTCGTTGTGCTGTCAACAAAAGCATCTGTGTATTGACAGAGCTCTCCGGGGCGGTGGAACGCGCTTCATTGATCACTCTTTGAAGTTTTTTCTTGGGCTTTGCAAAAACATCAAACAGAAATAAACTTGTTTGTGTTCACGACAAAGACATGGGAAAAAGTTAATGTTTGAAATGTATTCGTCAAGTCGAATTTAGCTTCTCTTGCATTCAGCATGGAAACTGACAAAAGATTGTTGTAGAAATTATTATCACGTTTAATTTAGTTCTACTTGACAGAAACAACGGAGACGGGTACGCACATACTCGTCATGAGTGGGGAATGTAATATACGTAAATATATTTAAATTTCATTTATATATATTTAAACCTATTTTTCATTTGATTCATTCATTCGGAACTAGGTGACAATAAAAATCAAACAACACCATAAAATCACTGCCACATTTTATGATTTAACGCTCTGGTTTCACGGTTTTCGAAAAATATGCCAATCTGATATACTGTACATAGATGACAGATGAATGAAAATAATTTTAGGCAAATCGTATAACTTAAAATTTCCACGTTCTTGATATTTGTAGGTTTGACGTTAAATTTCAAGGAACGAACTTATGTACAAGCATTCGAATAACCACGTATCCATTTCGTGGCTCTACCGGGCGTGCCAATGAAAATGGGGAAGTTGCCAGCATGGGCTAGTGCGTTGAAGTAAACATAATTCAACAACTAATGTATAAAGTGCGTAAAGAGCAGTGGAGATGTGAATAATAATAATAATAATAAAAAAGACTGAATAGTGAATAGGGAGACTATGGTATAGGTACAATGGTACAAGTGTGCAATCGTAGTTCTGGTTCACGTTTTCTTTCCGTGGACTCCCAGGCGATAACCACACAACGTTGAAAAAATGACGATAGATTCGTTGGATTTGGTAGCAAGAGTTGAGATACAGGAAATTTATAACAGCCATTATAGGACTTAGTTGTGAAAAAATAAATAAATCAATTATAGTGAACGTTATACAATAGCTACTCTGATTAATATACTGAAATAGAAATTTGCCATGTTACCACCCTCTCAAAATGTTAAAGATATTCTTTTAGAGGACAGTATAGTGCACCATAGAAATTACAGTAATTAAAAAAATGAAAATTGGGTGAGCACGAAGATAACTCTAGATTCCTCAAGAAAACCCACAGCCCGCCTTAGAGTGCAACCGCGCCCGACAACAGACTAACAGGCGCTGCGCCCCTAACAGACTTTGCACTATAATAGGGATGTGGGCACACAAGTAGAGCGCCACACTGTTGCCTATACAACCTCGCTTTCGCTGCACTACAGAAGGCTGCATATGATACTCAAGTAATGCTAGAAATAAATATGATATAATTATACAATAATAATTATTGATAGTTATGTTTACATTAAATAATGAAAATATACTTAAAATTGTTTTTGAGGCTATAATAGAAATGTTCCATTTTAAATTATTTGAAACAGCTTGGCAGTGATGCAGTTGCAAGAACACACGTCGTAATCGTAAATAATCAGTTTATTAAAGCTGTAACGTATTTAGAACGTAATTAATGCTGCAAAGAGAGCGTGGTGCGTCTGCGTCTGGGCCTCCTAAAATTATGTCTACACGAGGCTTAGCGCCTCAGAGGTTTTATTTACTAGAGAGGTATTATTTAATACGCTGCGTGCTGTGGGCTTTCACGAGGACTCTAGTTTATGTGGAGTATCTCTGTCACACTCCCGATGATATAAGGAAAGAACTTGAAGCACGATCCCTGAAGCTTGATCATTGCAAGATCTTTTTTTTGCGTACAGATCCAAAATTTCGGCAGTCTATTTTTTACGTTGGATCCACATAGTTAACCCTATCAATACTAGACTGTAGTGCTTCACACAATGGTGTTTTGTCCTATTGTAGTCCTACGGGGGATATCCTTTGTAGCGAGGCAGCACAGCCTGGCACGGATAGGGTTAAGATAGGTAAGTTACTTATTATAGAAAAAGGGAAATCAAAGGAAATGGTGGAGTACTGATGTATCTTATTACCTCTTGTGTCGTCCTAATACCTGTTGTTTCATGAATGTTTATATTAATTTCCGTACAATAGGTGAGCCAAGTTCCCAAACATAAAAAATTTCATTTCGGCGAATGCTGCTTTTCATTGCAAATCTGATTCTCAAGCGCTTGCTGAAACAAGCACAAGCAACAATCATGTGCCAGTTTCTGTTCGTATCTCACGTATCAAATTTCAATTTAGACTAAACCCAACTTAGTGCAATGGGAAGAACAAGTGAAAATAGATTGAAAAGCATGCCAGTTTTGGCACTGCATACATGATTGAGACGTATGAATAATACATATAGGCCACTCGCTCTTTGCTCTGAAAATTTCAAAATCGAAAAAAAAACTTGGCCGGTACTTGCGCCTCCCACACGCATGACTGAGATCCATGAATAACACATCACTGAATATCCTTTCCCCTCTAACGCTTCTGCATTTCTATAGCGCCCTCTTACAGTCTCTTCATTAGTATGAAGTACCGTAAATTGCTCATGATTCTCTTCGGTGGACACAAAGACGAATTAAGTTTAATTCTTCATTAATGCAGTTAGTATTACTAACACAAGTACACTCATGCAATTTGGTGACTGATTTCCCTAGCATGGCTATTAGCTTGAAATCTTTGGAGCCAATTAAACATTAAATACCTCTAATGGTTTTGTATTATAAAACGAAACATTGTGATGACTCATATTATGCAGAAAGTGTTCTACCGATTTCGGATGTACAAAGGTGTCTCTGGTGGTGTTGCCATCATTGAGGTTACCGCTGGCGGTATTGGGATTGCGAACGTTGCCTCTGGCGGTTTCGGAGCTACTATGACTATTTTAAGGGGTTTTTAAGCATCAGAGAGGATTTACTTGTGAACCCTTTCTCCCATTCTGCTGCGCATATGTAACGCTCCAAATAGTTTTATTCCTAAAACAAAATCAAATTAATTCATAAAGGGCCTCCTTATGTAATTATTGCTCAGAAAATTTGAACTAAAGCGGCAAATAAATTCGACGCCGGGAGTGAAATTCTGCACTGTCAAATCGAATCAGCTTAGGCTTTCTCGATCGAAGTTGGCGAATTGAACACGTCCCCCTTCTCCCTGTTTCCACTTCTGCCAGCATAAAACACGTAGCGATCTTGCACAAATTTAAATGTACAATGCAGTATAAACCACTACAGGGTGAAGCTTGACGTCACTGTGCGGCTGGATTAAGTTAGATCCAGGCTTTGAGAAAGATTCCTCTCTGATCCAGTGCAAGTTCAGACGATTCCCATTGCAGCATTAAACCCATTTTACGGAGCCAACTCTACGACAGTGCACATCTGGATTAAGTCTGACTACTGCCATTTCAAAACCCATCATGATCCTACCGTTCCTACGCAAGTTGAAACACACACAAACACTGCAGTATTACAACTTTCAAGGCAGGGGTCAGCACGACGGCTGCGTACATCTGGATTAAGTCAGATCCAAGATCTAAGAAAGACTCCGACTCCTCCTCTCAAGACAAGCATCAAAGCGACGTGCCCGAGCCACGGTAGACCTCCACCGCAGACCAAAGAAACGAACGGCTTAGAAATGAGAGACGATAAAACGGCTAGCACGAGAGCGTCCAATTTCATTTGTACTCAAGCCTTTTTGATCTTACCTTAATTGGATTCCACGCAGAGCAGGTAATATATTGAGAATGAAGTTTAGCATTCGTTGCATGCATTACTTGTTTAGACGGGCTGGCAATATCCGCTTTCCGGTATCACAAGAGATAATTTCAGCTGAGCGTTCTTCGCTGCTGCTGCAGCCTTAATAATAATCTCGACTAGAAAATATGGCTGCGTTAGTGAGAACACAAATAAATAAAAAAACGTATCTATATATCGTCCTGATACTGCTGCTGTCGACACATGGTAAATGAAGAATTTAACTCCCAAAAGGACTATCTGGTTCAGTTTCATATGATGCCACTCCTGCAGACATTGATTACGTAATAGGTTAAGTATTTTTTGCTCTACGACGGGAGAAATTTTGTGATACGTACGCACCCTAAGCCAAATTTTCAAAAGCCTTTACTCTCATGCTACGAACATTTTTCTCTGTAGGAACACAATAGGGTGAAGCATACTTGTAGTAAAGTAGCACAGCCTTATTATTAAAACTTCACGCCTGGGCCACCTCGGACAAGTAGTACAACTCAAATGAAGCATTTTGCAACACCGGGAAGCCCGAAACGCTGCTAAAGAAAATCCAACAAAAACCCTGAACAGCTGATTTAAACGCCTGCAGGCCAACACGACCGACAGCCGATGTCGGCGATGAATTTCAAACCCAACAAACCAGGGCCCGAAACACCGACTGTACTGATTACTTCATCATCTAGCACTCTCCAAAGTGAAAAAGTGCGCGTCAAACGCAGCCCGTGTAATCCTCGTTGAGACCTTGAGGGCTGGGACAGACGAAAACAAACAATAACTTTCATTGTTGTAAACCTTATAAAACATACAGTGTCTGGCCACCTCTCTCCTACGGGACAGATTCACAAGATCATTTTCGGCGCACAGCTTGCTGGCTGGACAAACAAGTCGGTCCAGCAGAAGCCCAAGCACAAAATTCACCTCACGCAGGAGCCCAACCTTACTGAAAGCACGAGACACCAGTCGCTTAATATGCTATTCAAAAGTTACTTATCAAAGACAACACCGATAATCTCTAAAGAGCTAAACTCCTGAAGAAAAGTGTCATCTATCTTCAGATGTGGATGCTGCGAACTAGGCGACATCATTACGCATGTTGGGGGCAGGTATCACTGCTATCCAAGGGGAATTGTGGGCATAGTAGTTGATCATCGTGTTCTCTAGCGAGCAGAGCATGTAACTAGTATACAGAACAAACAGCAGCCGGCCAAGTACGCTACCCTGAGGGATGCAAGGCTCCACCGCGACTGAGGCACTGAAAAAACCGTCAAAGCACACACTCTGCGTTCGATCAGAAATAAAATCGTGAATGATTGACAGAACCGTACCACCCACACTAACCGACTCCAACTTCACCCTGTCAACGATTTGTTTCTCAAAATTTGAATATTTTTGCTCTGTCATAAGGTTTACTCGTTTGATCAATATAGAATGTTGATAATTTTTTTCCTCTTACCTATGATCGGAAGCTAAAGTTTCTCATTAAAGAGAGAATCACGTTGCACAGAAACGATGGGGAGCATAGCATTGAATGTATAGGTAGCATACTGAACGATAGATAAAAAAAAGTTCCTAAGGAGGGGAAAAAGCCAACGTTTTGCTCCCTTCCTACTTTTATAAAGCAGGGGCCACACAACGCTATCGCGCACTCGACTTCATGCTCGGACGGTGAGCTAGTACGTCGCTCACGGTACCGTATCTATGCTTCCGACTTTAACTATGTATCGATACGTGCGAGCTGCACATCCTCTTATCAAGTTGAGCTTGCGATGGTATACTGGGATCTCGGCACAGTAACACTAATGGGTGTCTATTGGCTGTCTATTGGCAGTCGATCTGGTGAGCTAAGAGAACCAAGCCTCCCCTTAGAGCTTAAATTTACTCTATTAAATATATCTTTTTATATGGGGGTAAACTGTCCCCGAAGATTTTTGTTGCTCTGTGCTACACTATATTTACATGATGAGATTGCGACGCAATCATAAAATGTTTGAAACCTAATATAATAAACAAGAGAATACGTAAACTAGTAGGTTACTGTATTAAAGAGCACTACATTTCTAACCCACCATGAGTATTTCGCTATAATGTATCTTACTGCAACATGCGATGCTTTTTCTACACTAACTTGTTAATGAGACCAGTTTTCATACGTCGCTCATTCAGAAATACCGTAAATTTGCCTCACCATGATCATCATTCTTCGTGGCCAATTTATAAAATTCAATGTCACCGTCTACAACGTTTATTTTATAAACTGCAACGGCTGTATCCGAAGTGGTTGAGTTAGAAAACACATTTCAATGTTTTGACAGAATCAAGAAAGCGCAAAACTTGGCCACGGTCTCGTCCTTGCTTACGTCACCGAGATCATTTCCTTAAAGGTTTGTCCCTCAAGTGCGGAATCATTTTTGTGTACACCGCCAGGCGGTCCTCCCTTGCGACTCGCTGCAAAACTTGAGCAATTATATCCGTTCTTTGTGGCAAAGAAAGACGCCCTTAAGAAGTTACCCGCTCAAGTTTATGATAGAACGGTCAGCAAGAAGCTACGACAAGAACTCATTCATTTCAGGCAGCTTTGTTATGCCAAAGAGAAAAAAAAACCTGAACTTTCTTGTGACTCTTGTGCTTCAGGTCAAAGGAAACTACATATGAGTGTATTATGACGGGGAACATAATGGGGATAGATAGCAAAGATATTCGAGGAACTGAAGAAATTGAACGCACATTTGAATTTTCTGTTTAAGGTCAAAGAAAACTGTCGGTGAGTGGATTAATTTGCTGAATACAATGATCACTTCTAACTCAAATGATTCGTGGGGTTGATGAAATTGAACGTACACATGACATTAAGGTCAGAGAAGATTTCCAATAATATTTGAGAATTTCGTAATGCATATTGTTCATATCTGGTACAATGATTAGAGGAACACAAGAAAATGAACTCAATGATGAAAGTGACTTTTGCAAATTATAAGGTGAAGCGAAACTATTTGCCTTTGCTTGCGAGTATAATAGTCATGTCTACTACCTAGTCTAGTACCTAGTCTAGTGTAGTCTAGTACCAGTCTAATACCTAGTACCATGTCTAGTACCTTCCACTTGAAAGGAGAGCAGTACTTAAGGGTATCACTATACAAAGCAAAAAATTGGTATGTTAAAAACTTCACATGAAACTATGTGCAAGCATAAGTTGGGGAACATATATTTAAATGTATTAGGTTATTCTTCTTGTTACTTTGCAATATATACACATATGTATAAGCAGCTGTTCGTGTTACGCTGAGGAATTTCTTGTCTGTTTTTAATTTCAGTCGGGATTTCTAGTGCACTGCAGAACTGAAGTTTCATTTAAGTTTTGCCAGACACGATCGTGTTCCCACGCTCGGGCTGATGTCCTGGTCCAGAAAAAACAGTTATAGTTTTCTGCACCGACGTAGCGAACATGGTCCAGACATGAATACTTTTAGTTCTGCCATTTCGTAAGCTACACGCTCATTGAAAAAAAAAAAAAAATGGCGTTTCTTTCAAAAATATTTCTCGTAACAACAAGCTCCCCTTCCTTGTCTGTCCCTTCACTCGAGCGTTCCTTGGAACTTCGACACAGTTGTTGGAGATAAGAGTTTTCATCGCTCTGGCCCATTTTGTATACACTGCAAAGGTGCTCTGGAGGACGAGTGGGATAATAATTATAATTCATTCCATGATGCAGCCTCTACCATACTTAGCTCCTGCATCAAAGCAATGTCGAAGCTTGATGAAGCGCTTCACCAAGTAGTACTGGCGTACAATACCTATAGAAGATCGCTCGTAACTCAAAATTAACTCGTAATGCTAAAAAAACGAGCAATAGCAAAAGCACAGAATAGTGAAAATAATCAAAAATCGATCAAGCGGCAGCTTCAACTGGGAAAGCTGGAAAGTCGGTCCACGGGCATCAAAATGTTCTTTAAATACTAACAACTGCTGTGTACACCACAGCACAGTATGTACTATCACACAGCATAGAATGAGCTTTCTGCATAGTCTACTAGTTTTCACTCGCGACTGTTTACCAAATACAATGGCTTAAAACCCACGAGTTTACCACAGTGAGTCTCATGTCCTTTTTAATATCCAATTTGATGATGAATACAAATCAGAATTTTCTCTTGCCACTTCTAACCAGAAGATGCTATTCTCGATCCTGCCAAGACTTTCCCGCCCTTCGATCGAGGATCTCGTTCCATAAGTTTGGGAATCAGACCGCGTTCGATTTGCCAGCACAGCTAAAAGTTTGAGGCTCCACTTTTCTGGAACGTTAGACAAATGTATTGGCATTACCACTTTGATTCGTGCATCAAGATTTATTGGTTTAAGGATCCCACCTACTCTCAAGACAGGTAAAAATGCCACTTTAGGGTGGTGCAGAATTGAGTTTTCAAAGCATCAAGTGAAATCGATTATAGGTCAAAGCCTGAAAATCGATTCGAAATTGATTCAACTTGTTGAGCCCAGCTGGCCTGTCGGAAGTTGCTGACAAGTTCAGTCTATTTCGTTTAATTTCATTAGCCAATCAATGGGCCACAGTTCAGGTTTCTTGATAGGTGCTTTGCTTTGCTTCCAACTATAATAATCCTACGGTTTGAGACTTGCTAAACCTCCAGTTAGAAGTCACGAGCTGCCACAGATTATTATTATTATTTATTATTATTATTATTATTATTACTGGCAAATGGTAAAATGGTACCAGACCAACTAGACAGGACAAACATCCGCTCATTTGGTAGAGCGTCAGAGTGTTGACTGTACCGCTGTATGCTCATTATGATCGCTGACTTTGTGTCTCACAATCCAGTACTGTAGCACCTTCTTCTTTACAGCCTCAGTGATCGAGTGGTAAGGAGTGTTATAGGGCAACCTGCTCATTACCGGAAACTTCGGATGTTCTATTCCCAGCCCAGAGAGGAAGTCTGGCTGCGCAGCGTTGCAGCATCAGCATTTCTGCCCCTCACAGTCCAGAGTGAGAGGGGGCGCCACTGCGCAGAAAGTAAGAGCGTAACGGCAAAACTCACGTGATACCACCATCGAAAAGTGATGTCATTTAATGACGTCACATCGACTAACGGCACAGCTGACCAGCTCATGAGCTGATTCTATAATGTCGCCAAAAGTTGTTTATTTCAAACTTCAAACCCTTAAATAGTTGAATGATGACAGCATATATACATTGAAAAATTAACACAATACTCAAAACGTGCAGCAGATACTGGTAGGAGCTTTCATAGCATCAGTGGCTTATTCTGGGCAAGTATGACGCTCTGATTAAACGCCTTCTTAGAAATGAAGCCTTATTACACTTCCTAGTCAATTAATTATGCTCTTTCAATAAACATTTTTTTAACCTATCGTCGTATTTTTCAATTCAATATAGCCAGCCTCCCGTTCTGACTGGCCAGCTACTTGAGCTGCATCCCACAAACAATGCGGTCAATTGCTTGTCGTCTTTCTTTGCCTCCGAATATAAAACACTTACGTAGTTAGTTAAGCGAGCCCAACCAACGAAGGCCTGAGGTCCCACTTTCAAATTCTCCGACTGGTCGATGTGACGTCATTCGCCAAGGCTAAATTTTATTTCAGTCCCGGTGAGTCCTCCCGTTACGCTTTCTGCTTCCTGCCACTGGCCTACCAAGAAAAGGGCGCTGTCAGAGGAAGAGTGAAATCTAAACCTTCGATCAAGAGCAGTCATACACTCTCCTTTTACTTTAATGATAAAAACGTACCTATTTTCCTGATACCCACGGTAGCAGCAGATGTTGCGTGCTGCACAGTAGTACTGAGGGCTCCGAGAACGACCTCCAGGCCAGCTACAGTCTTACTCAAGGACGCTTGGCGAGCTCTATCAGCAAATTTTCTTGGTGCGCATAGCTATCGTAGGGGTACTTACCTTAGGGTAGAGGGATGGCGGGTCATTGAACCTTTCTTTTCGGCGCCATAGTTCTTAGCAACTCGTCATCGGCTGCAGCTGCACTTTCTCCTCTGAGGCCAATTGGCCTATGTCTGCCGTACGAACGAACCAGTGCGTGAGGGCTTCCCAGAGGGGGGGGGGTGCAGTCAAAGTTGACTTTGCCTTTTACTTTTACTGTACAAGCAATACAGCTAACAAACTCCTGGGTATAAGGTAAACTGCTGCACAATTTGAAGAAAATGGCCTTCTGCTCACAGTAAGGCAACAGTTGAATGTTTTTTGATACTTTCATTTAGGATTTACTTTTACTTTTGTGATGCAACTTTCTTGCTTACTATGCAGCCTCCAGAACCAATCATCTTCCTCCTGCAAAAAAAAAATAAATAATAACAATAAACAAAGAATAAATAAATAACAGCAATGGTAATAATAATAATAATAACTAGAGCACTCTGAGAGCGCATACCTCCGCCAAGTGAGCCAACAGTAGCAAAAATTCAAATTGGCTCTGAAACCATAATTTTCTTTGCATAAACTCCAAAATCTAATCATTTGTGCCTTTTTATATTAATAATAGCTTGTTCAATTTTTCTGAAGATCCGTTCATAACTTTTTGAGTTATACTGTTAACAAATGTTATGACAAATATGAGTCAAACATACAAACGAACTAACCGATCTGCATCAAAATTTGATCATTTATGTCTTGTACCATTACTAACAACTCCTATAAATTTCATAAAGATCCATTCATTATTTTTTGAGTTATTGTGCTAACAAGCATAATATTAAAAACAGTAACAGACGAACGAACAAAAAAAGGGACCATTACCAAAATTTGGCAATCTACTCTTTGTTATGTACCTAACAACTCATGTTAATTTCATCAAAATCCATTCATAACTTTTTGAGTTATGGCATAAAGAAAAATGACGCAGACAAACAAACAACCAAACAAACGGATGGACATATCTTCACCAAAAGTTAATCATCTGTTAATCCTAACCTACCTAACAATCCCTGTAAATTTCATCCAAATCGGTTCATAACTTTTTGAGTTATCCTGGTGACAGACAAAGGGACAGACAAACACGACGAAAACATAACCTCCTTGGCGAAGGTAATAATAATAATAGTATAGCACTTAAAATTACCAGCGCGAAAACCAAGAAACTCTTTTCGGAGAATCTGCACTTAGGACGCGTGCTCCGCTTGGTAATACAGCTGCCCTGACGGGCCCTACGTACTCAGCCACGCCCGTCAGCCGCTTTACCGTAAAAATAAACCAGCGTGGGCCGTTTTAACTCTTTGGCTCGGTATATCCAGGCAGCTTTGCACCAAGAAAGAAACAACGCCAGGAGATTCCCTGCAGCAGAGCTGGCCATGAATTACTCTAATTTAGGAAAGAGGCGTCAGCAAAGAGAAGAATTGCCCACTTCCCTTGGCCGGAGTGACGAATGCCGCATACACTGCAGGCTTTGTTCACTCAAATGCGCTGTTCTCAGTAAAACATAAAAACTCTAAGAAATTACGCCTGGAATAGGACTCCGGACACGGTATGCCACAGAAGTAACCATGTGTGTAGTTAATTAGTGAATTAAAAGACTTAGATAAGAGCGAGACGATATTCTCTAAAGACCTGAACGACATTTCGCCTGGAATAGTACTCCGGAAACGGCATTGTGCAATAATGTAGGTCACTTGCATTTAATGCAGCATTTGAAGAGCTTAGATTTGAATATGAAATTATGTTCCGTAAAAGATGAAAAAAATTACAACGGGAATACGACTTCAGAAAGACATTGTGCAAATGTATGCTTTATTCATGTAAAAAATGAATTAGAGAAGGCTTTGATATGAATAAGACGACATTATGCAATTAGAAATTAATAGGCATTTATCGGCTGCCTTCGAGTAAATAGTGAACGGTATCGGATAACATCTGATAAATGTCTAAAAATTTTCGATTGGGTATCATAAAAAAGCTAAAAAATTCAGCCCTTACTTCACACAGGACATGCCTTGGAAATAACTATCCGTATATTTTTTTTTTTTGAGGGGAGGGCAATTCAAATAAAGTGATTAAGATATTACCGGGGGTATTTTCGGTAAAAAGTTGCAGTGCTTATCCTTAGCGAATTGTTAGCGTTGCAGAAATATGAGTAGTGATAGCTCAAAAAGCTATGCACGTATTGGTTGAATATTGCGATCAGATTAGATAGCTGGTAGAAGACAACCCAAGACGCCCCTACCCATACAGCAATGTATCATAATATATGATTTTTGTGTCTACCGTAAAAATAGAGAATTAACCATAGATATTTCGTGGAAGTATTGTGTGCAATGGCCAGTTAAATAACTAAGTACAAAGATTATGATTGAAAGTGGCTCTATATTTAGGAACGAACCAGACTTTTCCCGCGATATAGATGACTTCAATACATAAATTTCAAGTAATGACGTTATTAAACTATGGCATCCGGTGACTTGCCCGTGTTGCTGCCCAGGGAAACTGGAATAGCCTCTTGACCTTCCACAGGTACTGTATATTGGTGGAGAACAGTTACTGTGGCCTCCCATAGTTACGTATACTGAAAAACCCTGTAGATTCCCACCAGTACATTGCAAAAGCCTTGTGCCTATTACAGGTATAATGGAAAAGCACTGTATCCATGGAAGTGGCTAGACTATTGTCATGTAGCGGCCATGGTAGCATCTTCATCGTTTTAGAGACTAAATTGGAGCCGTGACAAATGACTTTAGGCAATTAGCTGGAGTAAAAAGCACCAAGGTGCGGACTATAAGGCGAACCTTCAGCGTTTAAATTTGGATCCAGGCTAGGCGAATTCTACTGAGCGATAGAAACACTTCCGGGAGTAAGATTTTTATATTTAGTACAATATTTGCATATCCCTACCAAGAGTAAGGATATCCACTAACAGTTAGGTATTGAATTTATTTAAAAATGCCGCACTCACGCTAGACTTCTTATATGTACATGAAATTGAACATAAATGTTATAAAAAGACAAAAATTTTCGTACTAGCGTACTCTTTAGCACACAAACAAATCTTTAATTTTAACACACAAAACGTTGATATGCATCCCTCGAAATATTTAGATTTAGTTCCTTGCAATCGTAGTATCTTGCACAAACACAATGCGCACCTTCAAAAATATTCACTTACAGAGGAATTCATCTTCCAATCTGGCGAGAAGAATTGTTGATTCTACGGTAATAGGAGGTCAGTCTTTGAAGCAATTGCCCTGCAGGTATATAGGAAAACGACAAACAACATACAAAAAAATTACGGTATCATAGAAATAAGTTCTTTTGAATGTACACTCTTGCAAAGGCCCTTACAAAATTCTGGACTACCCTGAAGCTCAAACGGTCACGCTGCGTGGCTTCGATGGGCGCTGCGAAACCGAGGCACGCTAAGTGCAACAGGACTGACTTTTCCAGAACTTGGGACAAGTGCGTTGAGGTCGTGCCATTGGAACGAGTCTTCGGTGTTGATACTAAATCGACTGAGACTTCGAAAACACGTAATATGAAGCTTTTCAGCCGTCGCAAGCGTAATTGGGTTGCTTCTCAAACTTACGACACTATCCAAAGTTGCAAAACCAAGGCTCCTCTGTGTAGTTCTGATAACCAACGTAGCAATGTTGACGCAATGTTGACGCAATGTTGGGTGAATGCTGGCAATTTCTAGACAGATACTGGACCAATGTTTTAGAAACATTCGTTAAGATACGAGTATCTATACATTTGCAAAAATTTGTTCGGCCAATATTGGGTCACTTTTGGAAAACGCTTTGTGGAAAAGCGCATGAAAAAGAAATTATACAGTTTGTTTAACTTACGCATTAATTCGCTACAAGTATCAGGATATTGGGCAAAATTCTGTTGCACATAAAAATGTACCAATGTTAATAATGATGTTGGTTAGTAATATTGGGCAGATAACAATTCCAAGCATAGATCCAAAACCCTATCTAGAAACGACGACGTGTTGAAATAATTAAGAATAAATACTGATATATCAAAGGAAAATTTTATAATATGATGAAAACGTATCTTATTCATATAATTGTCATCCTTGAATGAAGCCCAGAAATTTTTGCAAAGAAGCTTGTTCACTATCGTTATAACTTTGTAGTTATGTTTACGTCAAAGTTGATTTCCTCATTGATATGTTAAGAATAATGTTCGTTGCTGAATCAATATTATCTTTATAGTGTGCGGAGGTTCCATTGTCATATAGGTAGAATATCCTATAGCTTCGTTGGTTGAACAGTCATCAACAATATTGACCCTGGATTGAAAAAAACAGCTTGGGTCGACTTCCCAAAAATGGACAGTGGGCCAATGTGGAGACACCACATTGGCCCGACCTATGTACAAAGCCAAGGTTCCATGCTAGGTCAAAAATCAAGCCTTCTCTATTTCACTTAACTCGGCCTAGTTGCACTAATCGATGGCACCTTAACTAATGCAACGCTATTAAAGTTTTACAAACGAACGAAAGAATGCAAATTGTTGGTACAATTTACTTCGCTACTTTTTTTCAGGCTTAGGAAAACTTATTCAGCTTAATGTCGTTGAGAAATTGTGACTAGAATTATGAAAGGGATCAGTTCATTTCACAATTACGTTTTTGACAAAGAGCATGCAGCGCTCCAGGGAAAAATACAACATCTATTTCGAATTTAGAAAGCAAATTGATAGCAAAAATAGTTTCGCTACTTTCTCTCAGGTGTAGAGAAGCTCATTATTTTATGGTGGTTGATAAATTGTGGCAAGAATTAATGCGTTGCGCTAAGTTATTGTTAAATTTTTGAAAAGTTACAGCCTTTTCGGAGTATATGAAATGTTAATATGAAATTAATGCATATCTTGTGGCTTGTATGTAGGCAGGAACACGAGCGTTGAATCATATTTTTATTTAAACGTGGCAGTGTGTCCGCTTGCCTGCAACGCAATTATGTACCATTATTCCTTTAAATTTTATAAGTATTTAGTGTTTACATTAGCTTTCATTTTATTACATTAACTAGTTTACAACTAGTTTATTGACACACTCCACTGTCTCCGTGGATCTCAAGATCCACTTTAGACTGGTACTTTTTTAACCGAAATGCATGCTGCCCATTGAGCATGATAAAGCGTTAGAAACAAGCTATTTCTACATTAAGGCTTCAGTGGGAAATCAGCTTACATGCAAACTTAGAAGACAGCCATGCGCGCATTTTTTAATCTTACGCTTCCGAGTAATTTCCTTGTTGGATAATCGTCGATCTTGCTGTCTTTGCCAACGTACCGCACTAGTTTGCACATGCTGTGAATAAATTTAAGTAGCTCAAAATTCTTCGTAAATGCTGTATTGCTCTCCTAGTAGAGAGCACAACTGTTCTCTGTCGGTAAAAATGGCAATGAATATTATCTATTGACGGCTCTGCGTTCATGATGTCCGAAATAAGTAAACCTATTTACTTACTCCGGATTATGGAGTTTACTCGATATTTAGTTTCACAATGTTTGCCCTCCTTTATATGGAATTGGTGTTTCTGAACGGGTGCTTTCGTCATCGTAACCCGTGTCGCAATCGTTACCACCTTTCCGGTAGTGAGCAACTGGGCCACCAGCGTAGGTAACACCGGTAACCCTAATGTTGCGATTACAACACGCCTCTGCTAGACCGTCTGTGTCTATATGCTTCTAACTTGCTTAGAAGCATATAGACACAGTCAGCGAAGCTCTGTGTAAGTGCAGAATAATGCCACACAAATTTTGCTATTTTTATTATCACCCGCGAACGTAGTGAGAGAGGTGATAATGTTATCCTTGAAGATTTAAGAATATTTGTATATTTGTCTTTCCACCCAATAAGTGGTCGAAGGAGTTGAGCAATGTTCATAATTTTTTGCAGGGAGTCTGGTGGGCTGTCCTCAATGTGACCCATGCCAAAAAAACTAGGATTAGCTGGCCATCAAAAATGACGGCGATGAAATGTGATCCTCCCGCGGGTGATGATCATATGCCACGAGGCGTTCTAGTTGACCTGTGTGATGGCCAGTGTCGGTAAATCTGATAATGGCATAATTTACAAGAATAAACAAGCAGTTATATAAAAAAATAACTTGAATAATGTTCCTAAGATCGAGTGAAGTTAGTCGGTACAGTAGAGCAGTTTTGCCGTGCCTGTGTGTAAGTATACATGAAGGCGCCACTATTGATACCTAGTGTTCAGGGCGTATATGATGAGTATATACGAATAGAAATTTTAACTTAGAAGTATTTTTATCAGCCATAATCCGAGTTAATAAAATTCGTTAGAATAACGTAAAGTAAGTTGGTAGTAGATATTTTCAGTTTCCTCTCTCTCTGGCATCTACTTGGCGCTCTTGTAAGATTTCAGCAGAGGTGGGCAGCTGCGGCCCAACTGCGGCTGAAGAAATATTTGAGGACTGCGACCACCGGCCACTTTACCTCTTAAGGCTGGACTGCGAGTGACAGAAAATCACTGTCCTTTTTCATTCTACCAGCTGAGCTACGAATGGCCGCAGATCATCGGTCATATTTACTCCTGAAATGGAACGGCAAGGGGTTGTAAATTCCAAAGTGAGGCATTTAACCTCCCATTTTCACAAACACACACGCGGGAATGCGCACACTTTGTGTTGTACATTCTTTATGTTCATTTCATATTTATCACTTACTAATACTACACCGTCGCTCAAATGCCACCCCTTATTTCTGCTTCATGCAAAGCTCTTTCTACTTTCCCCCCCCACAGTGGACAAGGTGGGGGACGGGATCTCCTACTTTGCAAAGAACAATATGGAGCGCGACATAGTTGATGATCCAAAGTTCCAGTATTCCATCGTATTCCTGTTGAGGTGCCCTGGTCAAGCGATACATGCAACATTTTTGCAGCATCGGAGGTAATCTAGAACAGGCGTTCACCGTTCCAATAACTGCAGGGCTTGCCATGCAATAAATATTCTGCATTACTACATTGAACATTTTTCATTTGCATTCCGGCCCGCACGACGTTCCAATGATTTTATTGTTGTTTGAGCAGCATCAACAAATGCATTTTAATTTCAGTGAAAAATGAACCAACTCTGAGGTACGACGCAGCTTTGTACTCCTTTACAAAATGTAAGACTCCTTTGAATAACTCGGTATCTGATGACGGTATGCTCTGTGCCCCGACTGAAGAAATTATGCAATCTTGTTCTTGTGAATTTGACTAATTGGTTGACCTATTCGAGCAACGCTTCTAAATATTCACCCGTTGCTCTGTAGCAATTTAATGCGGGCTGCTGGAACTTCAAAGACCCAAATCCCAAAGGTTATTTTCCATGCTTTACGTACTACTTATTCTGTCGCTAGGTGTTCCATTTTAGCTGTGCTCCAATGCACGTGAACTTCTATTACCCAACCCTGCATAATTTATAGAACAGTGGAATATATTAGCCTCTATTATGTTGTGACTCACTCTCTAGAAACTATTTAGAACCAGCGTTAAAATCACACCTAGTATTTCAAGGTGCGTCCCACCAAGTCTCACTTCAGGGGACCACACGCAAACATACACACCACCTTCGCCGCCGCAATAGTGCGGGCAGCAGAAAAAGAGATGTGGAAGGACAGATACATACACACGCCTACACGCATACGTTGAAAACTATATATTCCCGCGGATCGTGAATTTTACGACAAAAGAAATATCAGTTATGTTACACATTCATTACGAGAATTTTTGATTGCTCCAGAAGCTTCTTCACGGTTTTACTTTATGGGGTAGTCACGGGCTTTGTTTGGGTCGTGCTGTCCTATAATAATTACTGTTTTAATGCAAACGATTGAGCTGTACCGAAATAATAGATTGTGTTAGATCTTGAAAAGATTAAGCGGTAAATTTGCATGTATGAAAAGTAGGAGAAAAGGCTCCCTCCACAAAACCATCCCGCAGGGCCAGGGGGATATGCGTACCCGCATCTATGAACTACGGCTATGTTGCAGTGTCGCCCCAGAGACACGCTGCGTTTTACCTTTCAACATTTCTTTCACATTATGCCTTGTTTTGATTCTCCTTTGAAATTAAGTGCTTAACACTAGAGAACGTTATCTGGTTCAAATTTATTGAATTACCACAGGTAATTGCGTTTGCATACATCTTCTGTTCATTTTCAACTATATATCAATTCACAACAGTAGAGCTCAATTGCCTACCTATTAATTTACATAATAGATATCGGGTATATATCTTATGACATTTATTAACACATGCTGCATTGACACAATTTTGTATAAATCGTCAGAATAAATGCAGTGATTACACCTGAAAGTCATCCGTAGCGTAGTAAATGAGTAGCAAGAAAGTATGTTATTTTTACACCAGAGAGTTGCCACTGCCAATGTTGGATGCCCTAATAGGATGCCCTAAGATGATAATATTTCATCGGCATCGCAGTTCCTTGCTTGCATTTATCAAACAAGCCACATGCTCCACAATTGCAATGCAGTTCTGACATGTGCAATAATCATTCAGAAAATGCGATAAAAACTCATATCTTCGTTGAACATATTGACTTTCGGCAACTAGCGGCCTTTGGCAAAGATAGGATTGTTGCTGCCTTTGATATTCGAGGCGAGTCAATGGTTCGGATGTGACCGTACAATTGAGCATAGTTGTTTTGCGACACGAAACCCTTGAGTTGGGCAAAATTCCTTGTGTAAATACGCAGTCAGCATTATAGCACAACTTCCTCAATAGGGGTTTGAGAGGCATTGAACCCCAACCCGAAATTACTCTCAGGGCGCAGACCCACGCGCGCAGAGCCCCACAGGCCCCGTTCTTACATGTACCACACCACACCACGCAACGCCACAAAGCAACAGCGTTTGTATCCGTGCCTCGCGCTGTGCTATTCCTACCGCGTGCGACGGGAGTCGTTCGCACTTGTCCCACAACACACGATGCAACACCGCTCAACACGTTTGCTTGTAGACAAGACACGACACACGCAGCAACAAGGCTTAACAAGGCGTCACAAGACAGAGATCTAGTTCAGTGTTACATTTTCTCATGCATTCATAAAACCGATCAGCAATTTATGTTGTTGCTATTGAATTTATAATTACCACAGCCAAGGAGGTTATGTTTTCGTCGTGTTTGTCTGTTTGTTTGTTTGTCTGTCTGTCACCAAGATAACTCAGAAAGTCATAAACCAATTTGGATGAAATTTTCAGGAATTGTTAGGTATGTTAGGAGGAACAGATGATTAACTTTTGGCAAAGATATGTCCATCAGTTTGTTTGTTTGTTTGTCTGCCTCATTTTTCTTGATGCCATAACTCAAAAAGTTATAGATGGATTTTGATGAAATTAACATGAGTTGTTAGGAATATAACAAAGAGCATATGACCAAGTTTTGGTAATGATCGGTTGTTGGTTCGTTCGTTTGTTACAGTTTTTAATTTTTTGCTTGTTAGCACAATAACTCAAAAAATAATAAATGGATCTTTATGAAATTTATAGGGGTTGTTAGTAATGTTAAAAGACATAAATGATCGAATTTTGGTGCAGATCGGTTCGTTCGTTTGTATGTTTGACTTATGTTTGTTCGTTTGTATGTTTGACTTATGTTTGTCATAACATATGTTAACACTATAACTCAAAAAGTCATGAACAGATCTTCAAGAAAATAGAACAAGCTGTTATTAATATAAAAAAGGCACAACTGATTAGATTTTGGAGTTCATACAAAGAAAATTATGGTTTCAGAACCAATTTGAATTTTTTGCTACCGTTGCCTCACTTGGCGGAGGTATGCGCTCTCAGAGTGCTCTAGTATTAACAATGGATTTTCAGTGCTGAATGGAGGCATCTGACAATTCCTGACTGGACCTGACTGGTATTATTGGGAAATAAAGATGTGCAGGACTACATTTTTTATTCAACTGTACCGGACACGTAATTAGCAGTGTGTGCTGTTTGTAAGTAATATGATAAACCTAAGTTTATCCAAACGATGGGCGCTAATGCCTACAACGGCGATGCGCCACATCTTTAAGAAATCTTCAAATGACGTTGGATTCTTGTGTTTGAGTGTTTGAACAAAATTAATACAAATATAAAGCTGGATTTAAGGAGTGAGCGCTAGCATGTTGTGTGGTGTGGTACGTGTGGCGTTGCTTGGTGTGGTGTGGCACATGTGTGAACGGGGCCATACTGTCGCCAATATGACACAGCTTACGTCGCATTTCAGCAAGCTTTAACCCTTTAGCACTTCAATGAAACATCACTTTCCGTACAAATAGCACAACAGGTAATGTCAGCACATGTGTACAGTAGGCACTAATGGGTTAAATATCTATCTTTATGCATATAAATTTCTGATAACGCTGTTTACTTTGTTGTCACCGTGCACACAATCTTCGCTGTTATATTTAGGAAATAAACTGAGAGGAACTTGGCGATTTCAGAAAAATAATGCTTCAATTTATTAGATTAATTCGTCATTAATCTGGAAAATTTCGGTGGCTACTGCATCCTGGATACTGCTTGGCAGTACTTTTATTTCAGAATTATATCCATGTCTTTTGTTTTACAGTTTTAGTGCATAAAAAAGCTCACATAACCCACTCCATGTCTATACTGTATATATGTATATCAGTAGTTGTAGTTTATATTGAGACAGCTAGTATTGGAGATAAAATGAGACCCAGACACCATCACTGCACGATGGTTAGAGTAATCGCGTGATCAAAATAATACCACCTAAGACACTGAGTGAAAAAATACATTAAATTAATTGTGCCTTTTTGTATGTACGACTGGTAAAATCGCTTCATAATAGTCTGCTCAGGAGCTCCACTGATGTTTTTATACCCCCGAAAAAACTTACAGGGGGAAACATACTAAATTTTAAAACGCCAAGAGTGTTCTTACGCCAACGTATCCATCACTAACGGCCATTTCTGCGTATATATTTTAAACCAGAGTTGCGTCCCCTATACACCAAGCAAGTGAGACCTAGCTGTTTTGATGACTGTGTTTGACTCGCAGATGAATTTAAGCTCACATATGTTAACAGGATAAGTTATGAAGAAATCTGCTGTCATCTCTGGAATTTTTAACCAGGCTACATCAAAATCCGCCTTACACAGTCACACTGGTTAGCAGTAGCCTACTCAATTTGGGTTTGGTTAGCGACGGTTTTAGATTATGATGAATAGAATAAATTCAGAATATTGTTATAAAACTTTTGGTATTGGCAGCTGCTAGTGTTTAGTTATGTTCAGTAATACAAAAATATTGCTTGGCTTTAGTGAAGATGCCTCTAAAAATATCTACTATTTTCACCTTTTCAGTCAAAAAGATTGCCAACCCCTGTTCTCAGCTAATGAAATGTAAGGAGCACAATGGTCACAGTTTATTTTTATCCCTATAAGGATGAAATGAAGCCTTGCAGTGAGGCAGAAGTTTGTTTTCATTATCACCTAATGGCACGCCGTGCGCTGCGACCTGTCGCCTGACGCACCCTGAAGCAATTCTTCATCATTACCCTGCCAAAATAATCAGGCGACTTTCATGCCAGCAGACAAGCAATGTTCCGTTATCGCTAATGTCTAGCTGCCGCATTACCAATTTCAGGCGTGTTTTCACTTAGCCTCCATCCTTTGAAAACTGGTCAATATATATCGCATGTGTCTTCCCACAGAGGTACAACACGGATAATAGGGTTAAGCCTCTACGCACGTTAGTCAAAAGAACTGGTTTTGTCATCTCTGTATCCGAATGCGTTGATGTGTCCATTTAAATAGCACACATGTTTGAAGAGATCTCCGAAACTTAACTAACAGCACTCCTTGAGCACCTGGAAATGCTGACTAATATTTTGACATTAACAGGTTAACCTTAGTCCAAGAATAGGCTTTCAGAATTTCATTGCTTCTTTGCCCTGTTTGGCATTATCTTTTTTCTTGCATCTGCTAACGATTTTTGCTCCGTTCTTTCTTTTTTCTCCTTACTAACTGTTCCTAAGCTTGGTGTACCATTCTCCGAGCTTTTTTTTTTTGACACACGATATGTTCCTTCCTTTTTCGTCTCCTAAAATACCGCGTAGCTTAAACCAACTTGCTAACAAGTTAATGCATTCATCCAGTGGCCAGAAGTTTAGGCAAAGTGAGTTTGCCCATTTTGAGTTTCGGGAAATTTGCTCAGTGTTGAGGGAGGGGAGTCCATAAGCGTACTTAGCCTTATAGTTGGGTCATCGGGATATTTGTCTCTCTATGATAATTTTTTCATTTCTTTTATTGTACTTTCACGAATAGTTTTTATTGTGTTCTCTATTGCTGTCTTATCTATACAGTTAACCTTTACCATATCCTGTGATCCTCCGTTCCTGAGAACCGCCTGTCATCTCGACCTCCACATGTCACTTTCCTTTTATAAAATAACATAGCAATGTCCTTGGTTGCCCAACATAGCTATCTACTGCCCATAGACACCAACAGTGCTTGACTCTTAGGTCAGACGTTGGCGGCCAAAAGTCGGCTACGGAAAAATGGGATTTTCTCAAGAGCCATTCTCTTCCCCCTATCTAATACTGAAGAAAAAATTCCAAGGTACCCAACATTTTTTTTTTGCGGAGAAGGTATCTTGGATACGGGGGAGACTCACTTGCGCTCTTGCCTGCATGGCCGAGTCTGGACATGTTCATAACAGCTCTTGAGAAAATCCCATTTTTCCCATTTTGGCCGCCAGTGTCAGAGGCCACTTGGACCTAAGAGTCAAGTACTGTAGCGGTCTATGTAGTGCCCGTTGTTATCCGTATACGCAGATAAAAGCTCAACAATTATTATTGCAGCAGAGCAATTTTCTTAGAAAGTATCAAGCAGACGTGTAGAAAAGTGACAAATCTGAACTTCTTTTATCCAACACTAATAGTTTCGTATATTTCCCCACATAGTAGTGAAGGTTTCAATTTTCCAATAACTAATAACGTACAGTCTATTAATCAAGTTGTCCGCGGAGGTGCCAAAAGATCGACACGTTCCCCAGCTCTAAGATGTTTGAGGAAAAAAAATATATATATGTTCACCTTACAACTGAAGCGTAAAAATAATCATAGAAATAAGACACTATTACCTGGACTATCTACCAATGAATGCATAATATAAAGGCATAAAAATGATTGTAAAAACTCGATACATTTGCAATTTTGGCAAGAAGCGACCTATACTGTACAGTATAACATTATGTACTACTGATGCGAGACTATTGCAGATTGTTTAGTTGACTATAGGGACGGTCAGGTAATTCATTGCAAGGCTTATGAACTTTGTGAGATACCTGTGAAAGAAAAATATCGTTGTAGGCAGACTACTAATTAATTGTGGAAAATATACGTATAGCAGGCCCGTGAGTGGTTTCAAAAAAATTAAATAGTGCAAAATTTTATCAAAATCATGCCACTTCCTTCATTCGTACGCTCCAAGCATCTCCGTTGCCAAGCTTTAACCTAAAAATAATAATAAATTATGATGGAGTAAATTGTGTGGTATTTCATATATGAGTCATCCACGTAATATTCTCTCAATGCTTAATGCTGCAGAAAAGCTTAGGATTTTTTTGATCTGTTCACAAAATCTTCGTCTCCGAGGCTAGCTGATTTGTAAACAAAATAATATATTGTAATATTTGCCTTCCAAGTTTCACGACTTTTTAATACGTATATACTGTAGTAGACCCAGATTAAGCATGGAAAAAATCCATTTTATAGAAGAATTGCAAAATATTCAACTTCATTTATCATATTTTCAAACTGAATTTCTGTTGCCAGGGCTCAAACCTGAACAAAAGAATCACGCCATAATTATTTGAACGAACTTTATCGTGTGGAATGATAAAACGTGGTGTTCTAATGAAGAGTCCCAAAATACGGAACTTCTTTCATCCACGCCCTAAATTTCTGTTTCCATCGCTTCGCCGTAAACAAAATAATTATACCGTAATTGACCGGATGGCGTAATTACTTCAGTCTCGAAAGCCACTTGGATTCGTTCTCCATCAAACTTAATTAAAGGTTGGGATCTTCACTTTGTTTCCAGAGTGCGCTGCACTTTATTTTGGGACGCACAGGAGAAACTACTGCATGGAGAACATTCCTCTTGAATTTTGTTGCTTTTTTCTATTTTTTTGAATGGATGACATACGTTGCCATGAAACACGAGCTCGGTGGCCTCAGTTTTTCGAACCAATCCATATCGTCTGTAATCCGTTAGTAACAAAAGTTACAGGGATACTCGCTCTTTGCATGTTATGGGGAGCAGCGCCTCCAGGGGGTTTGTGTAGGTTACCTAAGCCATTAGCTAGGCCTTCGGGATGTCTGTCTTTCGTGCTCACTTTGCTTCCTCCCTGATTTCGTAGTCTTTTTGTATCTAGGGAGGCTTAAACAACTAATTTTATAATAATAACGTACAGGGATACATTAGTTTAGCTGATTCTGTGTTGCAGGGAATCACACTTCCACATTGCAAAAAATATTCCATAAAACGTAGGAAAATATAAAATATTATGGTAGCAAATATGGACAAATTCCCTTAAAATTATACTTTCACAGTATGGGGGACTGTGAAATTTACCTGGCTCTTGATCAAAACTTCCTGACTTGTATTTTTACTTTCTGTTGTTTTCTAGATTTTCATCTTTTTATTTTATGTTGTTGGCTCAGCAAATACTTGAGCTTTTGAGTGTCCCTTTTTTCTTCTCTTGACAATGTAAATCAATTCCCTGTGCCTATTTTGAAACGTCTAGAGAAGTTTGCACTAAGTCATTAAGTAACTAAATAAAGGATGAATTTAATCTTATAAGTACTAATGTAGTTTTTGAATTACGGCTGAAACAATGCTATTCGGATAAGACAAATCAGTGTTTCAATATTTTTTTATCTCTATAGAGTTAATTGTAATATAAAACTTGGTTGGGTTTAATTATATTCAAGTAAATATTCGCGAGCCAGTATGGGCGCTTTCACCTTAACTTTCCCTAAAATTGGTCTCGGGATTTTATTCCTACCCGCCGTGTTTCTCGTAGGCAGTTCCTAATTGTTCGTAAGCGCTGTCGAGCCCGACGCGTGAGCTCGTTTGCGGTTTAGTAATTAATCTAAAAGTGTGGTAGGAAGTTGGCCGAAGTTCCTATAACTTTAGCTTCTGTTCACGCAACGGCCTAGTGAACGGGCGAGAGAACGGAAGAGCGATAGACTGTGAATAATGTTGGCCGCTTATCCTATACACTTCCTATATTTCTTGTTCACTTTATTTCAGCGCCTTTTCCTACTCCTACTTACGGCAGAGTCAGAAGAGGGTGTTTCATTTCTTAACAGAAAATAATCAGCTAAGCCAACCAATAGGAGAGCTTCATTTCTTCTGACGTCTCTAGACGCACGCAGAGCAGTGACGTTGATTGGAGACACGTACGCTGCACGGTTCCATGATAGAAGAGCACACGACAAATGCGCACAATAACAAAAGCGCACACGACAAATGCGCACACGACAAAACCATACACTGACAAATGCGCACATTGACAAAACCACACATGACACATGCTCACACAGACAAACGCGCACCTACTATTCTATCGTTTGACTGCGTATACAAGATTTCCTGTAATTCATTTTAGTAGTGTCTAGCTTTTAGTTAACTTTTATAACTTTCATTATCATTACTGAACGTTTTGACACTTATATTCAGGCTGAGTCCATTTAGAGAAGTCGCTTGGCAGCACTTCCTAGCACATGTAAGGATAATCTTTACTGTTTCTACCGATAGGAAAGGAAAGAAATGACCTGAAAAGGAGAACAACTCCTCCTCACGTCATAAAAAAGTAAAAACAAGCCTATCTGATGGACGATACGAAAACCAAATAAATAAATAAAATAGTCCACCACTGTAGCCGCTGCTGCTGGCGATTTTACAACCACCCACGCCGAAATATATAAGCAATTAATCGCTGCTAATATTAACTAGCCTAATTAATTAATCAGCTTTATAGGGCTTTACCTCTAGTTTATTAATAAAACTTAATTCTCAAATCTAAGCTGGTCAGAATATATGTATGCGTAATATATAAACATTTAATAATGAAAACCTATATACGAGTTACCAGAAAATCACGATACAAAAATGATGTCCGAAGAAACAAAACATGTTACTATATATAAGGGAACCATATTGTTAGGCGTACATTCATTTTGCGATATTCAACTGGAAAGCTGCCTGACTTTCGTTCATCTGAGGTTTCTATTTAAGAATGCATAATGACTATAAAATGCGCAGTGAAGCTTGGCAGATGCACTCCCCCAACACTTTCATATATCATTGAGCTTTACAGGGACATTGCAAGATCCAGTGTGTATGCGAACAGCAGACTGAGATGGATGAGCTAAGAAGGAATTATTAAGTATGCTCTTTCCAGTGTACTGAACTACTCTATTACTGTTGAGATTAGAGGCTTGGAAGGAACAACCTTAAATTTGAAAATGATATTATAGTAAACTCATTGCTAAGAATGGTTCCAAAATCTATTTAAGCGCGGTGCTTGCGAAGTCTAAATGGAAGTTCACATTTAAGTTTTTCACTCTTTTTTCTAAAAAAAGCAAAACCATATAAACTTTGTACGCTCCTGAGGCAATTTATCACGGTTATCACTCATGCTGTTTAAAATCTTCTAACATGGAATTCAAACAATTTGCATGGGCAACCATTAGACGAAATAGTTAAACATTTCAAGCGAATACACTAATTGACTGGATCAACAACACATTACATATATTTAGAATGTATGTATATTTATTTTTGGCCTATTCAATTCCCCACAGCCGACTACACGACCTCTGACGAAGGGTAATAGCTCTAGAATCTCTGAAGAAGATTATAGCAATTCTCTGTAGTCATAGTACTTCAATTCGCAGGGCAGCGCCATCTAGGAAGCAGTAGCACGATAAAATAGTAGGTGCGTATTTGTCTTCTACGCATTTGTTGTGTGCGGTTTTGTAAATGTAGGCATTTGTCAGTGAGCGCTTTTGTCGTGTGCGCTTTTGTGATTGTGTGCATTTGTCGTGTGAGCATATTTCCGGTCACCACACTGCACGCTGAACGAACAAGTTTGAGATCTATGGGGTCAATTAAACGAGGCTAGTTTATTCTCTGCTAGCAAGCTAGTTGACAAGCTGGCGAGTAAGCGAGTGAGATAGTGATGATTACACGTACTCTCCCAGGATCCAACTAGACAGTGAGTGTAATTGTCATTGCTGGGCATCGTTCCATTAGCCCGACACCTACCTCTTTATAGAACAGTTATAAATTTTAAAATTGTAGTGTTTGTACATATTGTTGTAATGAATATTTTGGTGCCGATCCAATACCAAAAATCACTTCAAATGATGCAAAAAAAACAAAAAAAACAGAATTTTCTGGGGCATTTAGGACTCACTCATTTTTAAAAAATTCTATTATGTAATTACTAAATAGATATGAATAATATTAATGAGGCAGTTGAATATTTCTTCAAGAACAACATTTTAGGGGGAATGCTTAGTTTTCAATTATTTGACTATAAAGTTATTTCCTACGTAATACTAGAATCCGCATTTTAGGGATGGATGCCGCAAGTTACTCGCTGCTAGTTCACTAGCAACCTCGATGACACTGGACAAGCTTAGAAGCTAAAAGCCAACTTGAAAGCCAACTTGCCAGCGAGTAGCGAGCAAAAGTTGTACATGTTCAACTTAACGCGTAGCTTTTTTACAAGCTGCTAGTTCACTGGCCAACATGATGACACGAGGGCGAATTTACTAGCGGCTTGTAAACTTGCTAGCTTGAAGCTTGTAAACTAGCCTCGTGTAATTGACGCTTGACCGATGCTACTGGTTCATCATGACGTCATTGCTGGTGGTGTCCCATTGGTGATACAGATTATAAAAGACGAGTTTGAAAGTTGGCACCTTTTTTTAGCTTTAACGTGCTCTTATTTTTCAAACAGTGTTTCACTGCTCGAGAATTTTTTATATATACTGAATATTCCTTCTTTCTTACTGCATTCCAGCCAAAGAAGACGTCGCCATCAGAGAGAGGTATTAGAGATGCAGCAGTGGAGGGTAGGTGCTCTGGGTTACCAAGTTCTGTATTACACGTTGGATCAAGTGCATTTTGCACATGAGATGTGAAACTTGGATAAAAATGATTGAAAGTTTTAGCTCAGAGGCGATTTGATCAGAAGCATATGAGAAAAAAAAAATTTCAACGATACAAGTTACAGTACTTGCTATACATGAATCCATTGGAAGATTTGACGTTAACGCCAATAATTGCAACCAGTCACTAGCGCATTACTTTTCTTTGGAATCACTAATTTTCCGCTTTTCCATGGTTGCTGTTTGTATTTGCCTAAATAGCGCCAGTTATAGAACATATGGCGTAAACGTGTTTAACTGCACTCAAATACCACAGTTTTCCATGTCGAACCGCAGTGAAAAATATTATCTTAATTACCACGTTGAAAGAATTCTCCTATTTTTTTACGATCCGCAGTTAGCAATTTAGGTTATAGATAACAGCGTAATGTACAGAGCTGGGCGCGTCACTCGTTCGGGGGCATTGCGTCAACGTCAATCCGTCATTGTCGGGGAGAGGCGGTGGGGATGGGAATAGTGTCGGCGTCAATCCTTTTTATTCCTGTTGAAGTTGCTTCTTGTTGGCGTCAATCCCTTTTATTCACGTTGAAGTTGCTTCTTGTTTTCGGGCAATGGCACCAATTCGGCGCTGACGGATACGGTACTCTTTACTAAAGAATCTAATTTAAGAGAAACCTCATATATTAGTCTAAGTTAATGAAACATCTAATACATGTGAAAGAAAATTCTATAAAACTGACATCTCATAATTCAGTTGATATATACTTATATTTATCTTTTTAAGTTATTGAAAAATTAGGCTTTGATATCATTTGATTATTCAATTAAAAGTAAAATTTAGAATCATCTATCTTTACTTTATGATGCATATTAGTTTCTCAGTTTAGTTGATTAAATTTATTTTTGTTACTGTATCGTAATAATAATATCGCAATAGTAGACTGAGATATACGAAACATGAGAAAAACATACAGGCACATGAGACAAACTTGATAATTCGTTATTGCTAAGTTTGCTCATTGCTCTGTGTGGTACTAACTTTAGCTACGATATATATTATTTAGTTTCTCCTACAAATTATGCCTGGAAGACTGCGTTTTTTATATGGATAATTACATAGAAAATTTGGCTTTACTATAGACGTAAAATTTTATGTGCGACAAGGTGCTTGTGCCAGCGTCATTTCGACTTTTTTTTTAACTTTAGTCGATGAAATTGTCGTTCCGTTGCCGTCGACGCAATGACGCAACTGGTGACGGAAGGGCCTAGGGCCGCTAAAGTAATTACCTTCCAAAAATTCGCAATACTTGGTGCTAGCACCTGGGTTTTCAAATAAACAAATTTTTTGCAGGGATCCTGCTAGTGCCGCTCTTTATGCTCGCAGTTTCATTACAGTTTCATTGTACTTTTACTGCAGTTTCATTGCAATTTCATTGTACTCTCACTGCAGTTTCATTGCAGCAGTTTAATAATTATTGTTCTTTCACTGCAGTTTCATTGTACTTTCACTGCAGTTTCATTGCAATTTCATTGTACTTTCACTGCAGTTTCGTTGCAGTTTCATTGTACTTTCACTGCAGTTTCATTGCAGTTTCATTGTACTTTCACTGTAGTTTCATTGCTGTTTCATTGTACTTTCACTGCAGTTTCATTGCAGTTTCATTGTACTTTCACTGCAGTTTCATTGTACTTTCATTGCAGTTTCATTGTACTTTCACTGGCGTTTCATTGTAGTTTCATTGTATTTTCACTGCTGTTTCATATCGAAGGGGATTCCACTGCGCGCTACACAAACCATTGACGGAGTCTTATTTTCGCCGGGCTTGTGAAGTCAGCTTCCTTCATAATAAGCCGCTGCCTTGACTGGAGCCACACTCTAAACTATATGCCATCCTCGAGTTATGAGACATCTACTTGTATGAATAAAGCACTCATACATGTGTTCCTAAAATTGTGTTATGCATAGTATAAAGATAGAGTAACTGTAACACGAACGATGTGAACGCCTTGAATAAACTTTCACTGTGGTATGAGTGATGTGGTCCTGATTTACCGTGTAACTCGGGGATCGCCCGTTTAAATTTATGTTACACGGTCACGTTAGCAATCTAAGAGTTACTCTTGGTTCATGATGGCGTCTTTGCCCAAGACGCCATTTCAGTAAACCCGAGACGAAATGGCTTGTGTTCAGTAGCCTCCTTTACTACCTACAGTGGCAGAATGCTTAAATCACTGTGCTTGTTGTCTTGAGGTCCGAGATTAGTTTCCCAGCCAAGAGGATGATCGAAGTATTGCGATGGTTGAGCAGCCTAGGAATGGCATCGTCTGCGAATTTGATACACGAAGTTCACTGCGAGGGCACTGGGCTAACCGGTAATGAGGATGGTTGGGGGCTGCAGTGGTCACAGAGTTTTTTCGTCTCTTGTCGTCGTAGCGTATGTAATTTGCTGTCGACTGTAGCTGCGCGCCCTTATGAGGCCTATTAAGGTCCTACTCGTAGCAGGAACGCGTGATTAAATTTCCTGGCTGCAGTGTGTTGTCACAGCGACTCTACCTTTACCATGAATGACGTGTAAATGTAAGGCCAGAGGTGGGCAAACCTTTTGAGTCGGTGGACACATGAACTTATAAGAACTGACAAACGGGTCGGACAAACACATGATACATGCATATCAAACATGATCAGAAAAAAGATACACCGTGTCAAAAGTGGCATTCACTTATAGTCGGAGAAGTGTTTTTGCTCACCTTTTTTTTGCCAGGGCATCACAGTCTGGTGTTAGTGTTGTTGTCACTAGTATGATAATTAAAAAAAGACAAAAGGGCCGGATGTGGCCTGCTGGGCGTAGAGTGCCCACCTATGGGTAAAGTTGTTACAACGACAGCGACTCGTAAGCTAAAAACAGCCGGTATATGTAGGAGACGGAAGCCGTATTATGGTATGAGGGCTTCAGCCTCCTATAACGGCTGTTTTGAGCACACGCGTCCCTGCCGTTGTAACTGCTTTGCCTGTTGGCTATAATCTGCTGATGTACCGCGTTCATTGAGTACTTCCTTCTTTTTGGACTTAATCCTAGCGGCACGTTCCTCGTTATTATTTCATTATAAAAAGTAAATATGCTTCACAAGTTATGGCGGCAGATGATGTGGCGTATGTGAAGAGAGACATATACATGTAGATGGTTAAAGGGGATGCCTTAAGCAATGACGCCTACGATGCGGTGTCGGTGAACGAAAGAATGCGCCTACTCACCTGTTAAGGGATGACCTCTGATGACGGCGGACCTACCCTGATGATGGCAGACCTACTCTGGTGACGGCGGACCTACCCTGATGATGGCAGACCTACTCTGGTGACGGCGGACCTACCCTGATGATGGCAGACCTACTCTGGTGACGGCGGACCTACCCTGATGATGGCAGACCTTTTCTGATGACGGCGGCCTACCCTGATGATGGCAGACCTACTCTGGTGATGGCGGGCTTACCCTGATGATGGCGACCGTAATCCGATAGTAAAAAAAAAAATCAAGTGCGCTGCGTATACTCACTTGATGAGAACGCGCTGCTGGTCGTCCTACCTATAAGCAACTTTTAGGCGTAAAGTACGCTCATAAATCACACTATTCCTGCTGCCACGTTCCTCTTGATACATATTACGTGTCTTCCTTTGCAGGAAAGTTCTCTAATGAAAGAAGGGAATGAGGATAATTCGGAAAAATATAATATGATGGGTAGTAAACAGAAAATAACAAGATTTGATGCTCAAAAAATCGAACTAGTTATTACATCAGAGTAAAGACAGACGTTTATTATTATTACTATTAAATCACACCAGGCTGGCGACGTAGGAACGGAGAAACTCCATGAGGTTAACAAACCCCCACGCAACCAACCCAGCGGGTGGAGAAAACAAAAGAATGTTTCTTTCTTCTAGGCTCTAGTGTGAATAGCTCTGTGTACAGATCGTTTAAAGCTGCCAATACCAGCACCAGCAAAGACAGAGCCATCAAGACCATTCCAAACATCCACACATAGCGATTACTATGATTGTTTGAGGATAATAACACCCATCAACTTCTATCTTTGGTTTGACGTGTGCATTTGTTCCATCTGTTTTCGCGAATTAGATCTTCCTTTTTCTTTGCTTTCTACTTGGTTACTTTTCCGCATTTTCTTACATATTTAGAATAGCGCATTCAAATAGTCAAATCTATGCCGCTGTAGAGGCGTAAGTTTCCACTGGGATATAACCCCATCCGGTTACGAGGAGTCGCACCAAGGAGAGGGGTCTAACCATACCTGAACTACGTTACGTATGTCAACCGTGGGTCTAACTACGTTACCTGAAGCCTAGTTGTACTTCCGACACGTCTTTCTTTCTGCGACCATATCATTACACTCCATAATGATTAAGAAAAGGACATACCATCTACCACTGAGTTATCATTCTTATACGGTTAATCTTCTGTGAGGTATACTGGTCCATCCTGCACTTTAATTTTTTTGATAAATTTTATGGCGCTATATTTCCTCTTTGTCATATGAAGTGGTGACAACTAGTGGCTTCAACTAAGGTGCACTTCAGCTTACCCCATCTTGCCTGCATTAAGCATAACTCTTCGTATAATTAGTATGCACTAGTTGTGACATCCACATGTATATACGATTTTATGATTTCTAGCAGATCTTGGCGACGCAATTGCGTTTCCCTCCATATCTTGTTGACATTTCTGACGACGACTTGCTCGAAATTGAGCTAATTAAGTGGTAAGAAACCTACGCATTTTTTATAGCAACAATGTTTGAAATGTTTGATAGAGATTTTTAATCTGAAGAATGGTCCACGTCTAAAGAAACCAAAGTCAATCAATACGTATTAGGGTGGAAACAATTTATTATAACGTTACTTGAATAAAAATACGGGAATACTTGCTGAGATGATTGGAAGATCAGTAATGACTGGGCCTGGTTACTTGCTATTATTTTCTTTCTTCTAGAATTGATTGGAAAGGTATATTTGGCACAATGATGGTTTGTTGAATTAACTGTGCATCAGTAACCTTGACAATATGTTACTTTCTATGTTTTGTTTTCTCAGCAGTGACTACAAAAGTTCTGCTTGACACAGTTTCCATTTCTATTTTTTTTACAGTACTTCTGCTTGCCCAAATGTTCATCTTGGCACAAGTCCAAGAGAGTAAAACTAACATTGACTAGACAAGCTGAAGTGAAAGGGCTTAGCTGGAACTGTCCCAATCAATGACGATTCGAATATCGATATTTAGCCACGCTAATACTACTGACACCCCTGAACAAAAAAAGTCATACTTTTCAGGGTGGCAAAGGGACAGAACACGACACATAGCGACTCACACTTGGTTCCAGATATCGACCTAGGCATCAGCAACTCTTGTCGACGGACAAGGGCAAGTAACTTCATCATCTGGCAGGAGATGAGGTGGCCTTTCTGCTAATTGTAATATCCTTCCTTCGAAATGGCCTCATCGGCCGGTAATTGGCTTCTGCAAAATCAGCGGCAAAACGAATGGAAAGCGACGGGGGCTCTTGATGACCCAGGCTTATATTCAGTGAAATTCATATGTATTTCTGCCAATGACATTGGTTTTTCTGCGGTAAGACTTTGAGTACATTAAAATTTAAATGGTTTCTGGCAGTGAGTCGAAATTTTGTATGGCCTAATTTTATATCTCTACTTGTGTATATAAAGACAGTGATAATGAAACACATTTCTGCATGTTTCTTTTATGAAAAACAAATTGCCTTTCATAAAAGAAATATGTGCTAAATAAGCATAATTGCAGTTATATAGGTCCCTAGGAAAGGTAATAATACTGTGTATTATATATTCAGTGCATATAATTATACCTCGAGTATACCTCCTGCTTTTGAGTTAGCTTAAGATGCAATGACGAATAGTTTTAACGTGACAGGTAAACGCCGTAAGTTGTTGCCACGGCAAAGCAGTCAATGTGAAAAGTTGAGTGACTTGGCAATTTTTGCGTTAGTGTGCACCTGCCATAAGAGAGACACTTTGTGTAGCCGACACAGAGTAATTTAATAGTTTCTGCACCTATTGAAGACGTATTCACGCAACAAACTTCATTGCTCTACGACAACAGTAGAGTCCTGCGTAACATTTTTAACAAGCTTTAGTTTTTTTTGCTCAACAATGCCGACTTTTACTAACTTATTGTATTATCTAAAGTAGCTAATAATTCTTCTTCAGATATTAAGTTACCATACGTTACAAAGCGAATGAAATTGTTCGTTAATCTATAGTACTGAAGGGTAGAAACAAGTTGAATTGCTCAAGATTAAGGCAGGTACTTACAGTTTCTCCTTTCGTTTTCCGAAGTAAACTTTCACTTAAGTGGCAGCTTGGGAGTAGCTGAAGTTTACTGCATGGTAAGAAAAGGCGCAAATTAGATGTTCATCGGTTTCGTGGTGCGTAAAATTTAATTTATTCTGAATCTGAATCAGAGGTGATTCATGACTCGACTCCCTTCTGGAGGCATAGGATCGGCCATAGGCCAGGTTAGGTTAGTTAGCTTCACTCATCCTATGTTATGGGCAGCAAAGGCCCCATGAAGTTCCCGTAGGTTTTTTCAGCCTTAGCCAGGGCTCTGGGCGTTACTCCTTTACGTGCCTACTTTGCTTCCTTCAGTTTTCTACTCCTTCTGATGGATTTGTAATTCTGTACTTCCTCGTCTTTCCCGAGTTGCTACTCACATGCGCGTTGATTCTGTTTGGGAACACCCTCTTGCATGGCTTCCACGTTCCTCTTGGCAGATATTATGTGTCTTTCTTTCTAGGAGAGTCGATTTGTGCTCGATTCGGAGGCTAAACTAACTTATATAATAATTGATGAATCTTGTCACGGCTGTGCCAGTTTGTCTAAATGCGAGGGAGAACGAAATTATCAGCAATTTCAGCAGGAGGCGAGAAAAGGTAAGCGCTGGCTCAGGATCATGCTAAAATTTTATTGTAGGATATTTTTTTAAGTAATGTATGTTTAGCACCGGCTAGCGGAGTCCGACGGATCAAGTCGTACTTCTGCTCTTGGGTCCCGCCCGTATCCGGATGAATTCTTCGGGCCCAGATCCCCTGACTTCTTATGACTCTGACTTCTTATGACTCAGACTCTGAATTCTTCATGACTCTTGACTCTTTATGACTTTGACTCCTTATGACTTTGACTCCTTATGACTCTGACTCCTTATGACTCTGACTCCTTATGACTCTGACTCCTTATGACTCTGACTCCTTATGACTCTGACTCCTTATGACTCTGACTCCTTATGACTCTGACTCCTTATATGACTCTGACTCCTTATATGACTCTGACTCCTTATATGACTCTGACTCCTTATATGACTCTGACTCCTTATATGACTCTGACTCCTTATATGACTCTGACTCCTTATATGACTCTAACTCCTTATATGACTTTGACTCCTTATATGACTCTGACTCCTTATATGACTCTGACTCCTTATATGACTCTGACTCTTTATGACTTAGACTTTTTGTAACTCTTACTCTCTTAATTCCGACTCTTTATGACTCTTACTCTTTAACTAGATAGGTCTATATTTATATGTCTCCGACTTCTGTCCCCTAAAAAGAGTCTAAACCAATTTCTGCTCCACATCCCTGCGTAGCAAATGGAAGATTAGCAACCAAAACTACCACAGCGTATGTATGGTTGGTTCTTCTGATTTCATGCCCTGCAGACTTGGTGGCAGAGCGACGAAGCTACAATGAGAGATCTCTAGCTCGATTTCTGCCCATACTTCCTTTATTTGTATAATATAAATAGCAGAGAAAAATTTTGTATATCGTAGGAGCTCGCAGCTAGCTTACTTTCGGCAGGGACAGCGATGGATTGTAAAGGCAAATAGTTTTTGCTTCTTTCGCTGAATTTTATGACGGAAAATTCAGTTATGATGAAAACTTTCTAACCCATAACTCAATGCAGCTTCTGATATTCATTAAATAAGTGTATGAACAAAATATGTCTATGAGTAGATTACTTGCATCACGATTTCGAGCACATTTAACCTATATATATATCGCTCCTGCACAGTGAACAATGCCATATTAATTCTGTAGCTTCCATGCACGCTCAACTCAATACACCATCGATTCAGGCAGCGGACAAAAATAAGTCAAGCTCATTAGCTTTCGAGCTTAGGAGCGATTAAGCATTAGTCAATCGGAGGCCTTCCGCATTTATTGTACACATTTGCAATGAGATAAATTGAGTGGCTACAGAAATGTGTATATATCGTGTAATTCAGGAAATCGCTACTTTGAACTATTCTCAGAAGAGGGCGCTCCAATTTAATTAAAATTATGGAACTATAATCTTCAGGGAGACACTAGCTTAGCTTGGTACATAGAGGAGGTACATTTCACGAAAGAAATTTAATAATAATAATAATAATAATAGTTTATTGGAATCATTTCTTTATAAGTAGCTGAAAAAAATGATAAAACCAAGTTTACTACAATCGTACAGCAGGTAAAATGTTTCAAGCCCACTGATTAGTCGTATGACTATTTGGGGCAACAATTGTCTCCTAGTCCACACTCCAGCTAATCAAGACATAACGTATAATACTTCAGCGGTTATTCGAGCCACAGAGAGAACTAAAAGTTCAGAGAAGAAGAAAGGAGGGACACAGAGCATATCAGGAGAACCGTGTGACCCAACGCACAGCGCGGGTCAACCCAGCGCCCGCGCGCACCGCATCAGCACGCCGGGAAGGAAGAGGAGAACAAAGGTAACCGTCACCAGCAGAAGCGCTGATGAAAACTGAGGCAAGGTAGACATGTAGAAAACACATGATGAAGGGCCAAGCTGTGACAGCCCATAAGCCCTGCAGTGCACGGACATAGGACGCGCGAGCCTAACTAGTAAACAAGCCCAAGGCCTAGGGATATTTTTGTATATTTTCTTCAACCTCCGTAACCACAACTCAGGAGTTTCAACAGAGAAACTACTTGTGCAGTATTCAAATACCGCACATTAGGTAGACGTGGTGGCCACGTGCGCTACTACGGGCAGGGAAACAAGGCGCAATGTATAGTAAGAGACACTCAAGTGGTCGGCCCCTTTTGTGTCCTTCCACACGAGAGAGACTAGAAATGTCCCTCGTACCAAGTCGGCTATCTCGATCGACAGCCCACCTCACGGGACAGAAAGAGGACAGTAGAGAACTTACCTAACTTTACAAAACTAACCTCATCAGCAGGAACTGCCGCAAGCTGTAACATCTGCGGATAAGGCACTCGTGAACAACCTTGGGTGCGTGATGCCCAAATATATTGCGGCAGGGATCGGGCCCGCCAGAATATACCCCTGAAGGCAGGCCTCAGAGGGACGTAAGGTAAAACATACACATCTACTGAATTAGGCACGTTACAATGGGACTAGCTGTTGATTGAAAACGTAATTTTTGATGCTAGATTTAAAGTGGCTCGGTGAAGGTGAGGTCTTTATCTCAGGTAGGATAGTATTCCAGATTTTGATAGCTTGATAGAAAAGAGATATCTGACATTTAGATTTCAAAAAAAGAGGCGAATTTAGGTTAGCATCAAGTTTGAACCGAGTGCCATAATGGTGGACTATTTCCACTTCTCGAAACAATCTCGCAAACTCAGAATCACGACCAAGAGCAAAATAATCAAACAGCTTGGTGGCTACGGACATTTTGTACAGATTATCCATAGTCATGACACGGCAGGTGCTAGAGGCAGCCTGTCAATCTATAGTGCGGCCCACCGCGAGCAGCCTCACACATCGGTCCTGCAGGCGTCGTAGCCCACGCAGCTGAGTCTTGCTACTCTGGCCCCACAGGGGAATGCAGTACAATAAGTAAGGGTAAACTAATGAAAAGTACAACCTATGCAATACATGGGGCGGAACAAATGAAGAAATACGAGCCCTGATACCGTAGGAGCGAGATAACATTGATCTAATGTTATGAACATGACTGGCAAATGATAATCTGTCGTCCATTGTGACTCCTAGAAACCTACACTCAGAGACTCGTTCGATATCGATGTCACGAATAGTTGTTTTTCGTAATATACGATAAATATGGGCGCAAATCCACAACTCTTATATGACCGCCGTAGCTGCTTATATCTTAGAAATCCTTCTTGTCGACTTCACAAACGTAAGCCATTTTTGCTTAACCTTTAAACTAAAGTCAAAGTTCCCAGTCGAAAGCTCAGGATTGAGTTAAGTCTAAATTAACCTGGCGAGCAAGACATAACATTGATTCACAGTGCCAATGGAAGGCACCTGTTACCCATTGCACCTCACTGAGCGAGTCTTCCAGCCGTCCAGTATTTGGCGGCTACAACTTGGGAGTAGAAATGATTTCGAGGACAAAATAATCTCGTTACAAGGTTAGCGCATAAAGTATACGTTAATTTCTCTCAAGTATATCACTAGACTGCGTCAAAAAAAAATAGATTAATAAAAAAAAAATAAAAAAATAGGAAGCGTGTTCTAACGGCTAACTCTGTTGCTCCCGTCACTGCCCTTATGGCGTTGTCGGAACGTGTTTGCTCCAAATAATAATTTCATAACTCTAGGCTGCCCACCGATTGATTTTTGAACGAGTTGCAGCGGCACAACGTTTGGTATTCCGGTCTTGCGACAGAACCTTTTGCTTTTATAAAACAATCTGAATTTCCCTGTCGTTTGACAAATCAGTCTTCATTTTTGGGATTCGGGAGCAATGCATACAGAATTCTTCCTGCCACGCGGTCCTCACAGCTGCAGGCGTGAACTTTTGCAGGGCGTTAGAAGGTGTTGGGCTTTAATATTCAATACTTTAGCGTTTGAATATTTTTTGGCTCGTTGCTGCAATGCATGTATGTGAATTGCGGCCTGTTGGGACAGTAGAGCAAGCACTGCAGTGGTGCTGTACTGCAATGATGCATCACTGTAATGGTGAATTGCTGCAGTGGTGCAACAGTGCACTGGTGCAGTACTGTATTGGTGCATACTGCGCACGTAACGATAGCACTACGTTAAGGTCCGTAGCCCAGCAACGTCATCTCACAACAACTGTCCCAATCGGCCTGCAACATGGAAGGTAAGTTTGGAAGCCTGCGGAAATGGTAAACATATTCTGTGGATGCAGTACCAGAAAGTCTGCGTGGAAATGTGAGGAGATGCAATGCTTGTCTTAAGCCCGCAGCACACGACAACGTCTGGTCTTGTGGTTATACTTCACAGCGTTTAAATGCGTTCGTGTGTTCGTTTGAAAATTAAAAACAAGGGTACATCTTTCAGAACTGAAAGTCACCCAAACTTTGTAGTTATCTGAAACTTCATTACTAACAGCAGTTATAAGCAAACTGACTCACTGTCAACATTTGAATTCTTTATAACGCCGGATGTAGACATATGGCTACACTAAGTACTGAGCTTATTAAATTGTGTTAATTTTGCAGTTTTTTACATTTTTTTACGGTTAAATCTTATATTGTCTGGTCGCTCAGGAATTAAGCGTTAGAGCAAAGAAAAAAAAAATAGCAATATCCAAAATGACTTACACTTCTACAAAAAAAAAAAAAACATAAATTTTCAATGAAATAGCGCCGTGACTGGGTTAACCAATTTTTTAGTGTACACGCAATTGGGTGTTCACATGAGTAATTCAAAACATTCGGACGCTGTTGTGAAGTAAAAACAAGCAAGTTCGCTTTCGTTTGGAATATGAAGTTTCTGTAGGTTACCTTAACAATTGGCTAAGCCTTCGTGACGTCTCTCTTTCGTACCCACTTTGCTTTCTTTCATTATCATGCAGATGATGCTTTGATCTTTTATTTCTCTTATTTCCCGATTTGGTGTTCTCATGCTCGCTGATTCACCTTCGTGCAGAGGTTCCTCGTTTCTTCCGACATATTACATGTCTCTTCCTTTTCTTCTTTTGAATCACCATAGTTGTGTTTAAGGAGGCTTAAACTACTGCTATAGGCGTAATTGGACTTTGCAGTTCAGCGTGTTTCACTTCCGCTCTGAAGAGGTATTGATAAAATGGAAAGAATCCAGCGTAAACCGACATAAAAAAAATACCTAGCTTAGCTGCAGAACAGTCTATGCAAGCATGAGCTCGGATTCGTATTCCCACCAAAAATACGGCTCAAGGGAACCAATTACAAAAACAATGAAATACTTGAAGGGCTTCAGCGATTTACCGTTCAAACTCACCCGATGAAGGTGGTGATGATTTCCTCCAAAATTTATAGGTGGTGAATGTTCAAATCTTCAAATTTTGTTATTGGGGAGAGTGTGCAGTTCTTCCTGTGCTTCATTTTAAATTTTTGAAAATAAGGACAGTCAAAACGTTTAAAAATCGCATGAGCAATCGCTGTAAGCCACAACTTTGGATTCCATATCATAGCTCGTAAATTTACACATAGCCTGTTTCCATCAGCCGCTTTTAACAATATCGCCTAATCTCAAACAGTCGAATTACGTGGCCGCACTATGCAATTACACGCTCAACTTGATGATTGGACGTGTAGCTTGCACGTGGTTTATAGCACCGTATGTATGCTGCCGACTTCTGCTCTCAATCGGTATGACGTGCAAGCTGCACACCCAGTAATAAAGTTAAACTTGTGATTGTACATACAGTGTTCCCCCACACTCTAACTAGTAAACCTATAGGCACTAGTTTGTGCTGCAGTTGTTTACTTGGACCCAGAGGTATATTCGGCTTCAGTCGGCGACAGAATGTCTGAGTTTGTTATAATAGACGAAGGACTAGATCGAGAACTGCCCCCCCCCCTCTGACCCTACATAGTCAGTGGCCTCCTCCCACCCTCCCTCCCCAGTGATAATGAGTGAACAAAATAATATGCTGGCTCTACATTCCCGAACCCAAAAACTTCTTATCCCTGACATGGGATGGAACGTCCAATCACCTGATAACGACCAAGTTCGTAATCTTAAAGTCTGAACAATCGTGACCTACGCGTCACTGTTACAGCCAGTACTTTGGCTTATCGTATTTGTTGACACATTCCATCTGCTGTTTCTTTTTGTTTGTTACCTATGAAATTTACTATTTGAATCTCTCTTTTGTAGTAGCAGTGGTTACGAAGGATGCAAAACGTAGGCTTCGGCTCCTGTCCAAGGATGACCCTGTTGATCCTCTATATTTTTAAATTTGATGCAGGGTTAATGGTGTAACACTGTTATACTGTTGCCTAGAGTTGCTAGACATCCTCGCTTTCGCTTAGCTACACTGGGCTGAGAATATGCAAATCCAGTATACATTATACATAGGTGGCAAAGTCCTTTCATGGGAACATAGGATCAGCCATAAGTAACAGGGTGAGGTTAGTTAGCTTCGTCCATCCTACGTCATGGGAGTCACGTCCCCTGGGGAACTCGTTACGTTACTTTGGCGTTCAGTTTGGTTTTCGTGACATCTTTCTTTCATGACCACGTTGGTTTCTTCGTTTTTCATATTCCTGCTAATAATTATTTAGTTATACTCGTCCTCTTTTTCTTATAACCACAGTGCATAATACTTTTGTGAACAGGTCAACATTTCTACTGACATACTTTACGTTTCGTATTCCTAAAGGGCATAGCTGTGTCTAGCGAGGCTTAAACTGCAACGTTTGATTTCTAGTCTTCAAGTACTGAATTGAACGTTAGGAAAGGTTGAGTTACGGTATTAATTAAATATAAATTCCGGAAGTAACACAGTAAATATTCCCCTATGAGGTCAGTCACATCAAAAATTTAAATCCAGAATGCAGTGCAATGTGAGAGAAAGATAGGTGAGAGCTTAACTAAACAAAAATTTAGATCTAGATCCATGGTGGAACCCATCATAAGAAATTACACACCAGGGCTAAGGTAACCAAAAATGTAGTTCCCGTATGGAACATATATAATGTGAGAAAAAATATTTTGTTATGCGTTACTTTAAAGAAAATGTAGATCCACATTGGAACACCACGTTGATAAATTCTTTTGCAATATTAACTAAAATTTAGATCTAGAGCGAAAGGCAATCATGAAAACTTGTTCAGGGATAAACAAAAGGAAATTCCTAATCAAGAAATTAACGCACTGTAAGAACGTTTGTGCCCAGTTCGCTTCGTTGCATTTTCATACTCCTGCTGACGGTAAGTTGTTCTGTTTCTCCTGTTCTTTTCCGACTTGGTGTTTTTCTGTGCTTTGATCTTGTGTAGGAACACCATCATGCATGAGTGCCTGTGATCTATAAATATACTACATGTCCCTTTTTCTTCTCTTGGAACACACTTGCTGTAGCTTGGAATGGCTTAACTTACATAATAATTATAGTAACAACGTAAAGTTAAAAAGATTATATCCTTAAAAAATATTATACACACAGCATAGCAAGGCCTTCAGGTGAGGAGGTGTCTTATCAGCAGGACGGCGCGGTGAGGAGCTACCGGCACATCGATCGTCTCGCGTGGAAGCCGGTCTAGATAACGTCCAGTGCACGAGTATTTTTTGCCTCGCGCACGTAAAAGCTAAGCTTGTGTTGGGCCAAGTCGCTTGCAAGGGAAAGTCAGATACTACAAGAATGAGCGCCGTTGAGCAAGATTATGACTGGGTTTGGATTGCTTGCAAGACGCTTGTATATATAGTTGAATGCTACAGGCTATATCTGAAGGTGTTGTCACCCCCTACGTATCATATTCAGCTTCCATTAGTTTTCTGTTGGTAAATTATGATATGGAATAAACTAAATGTTGAACATAAGCTTTGCAACACTATATTGCTTATTTGCGATCGTGTTATCAATACATTTTGATAAGAAGGCAGCATGCCTTTATGATCACCCTGTCAACGAATGAGGATCGTTGAACAGAAAGACGTGATTACTTGAGTTGGTGGTAAATTTAATTAAAGAAACATTAGACATAGTAAGAACCGGAAGATTGATGAACTGAAATGGGGCAATGGCGTATTTGAGTTTGTTACAAGATATTTGAAGGAAACGGCAGAGACAACTCTAACAGACAGACCAAAATGATGTGATTATCTTTTGGTCGGTAACAAGCTCGAATAAAACGACAGAATCAGAGGACTATGCAGCATACGCAGTGACTGCTCAAGTCCTGCCAAGAACAGCAATTCATTTCTGAGCAGTGAAAACACTATATTATTACTTCCGTACCCAGGGTAGCTCATTTCTCCATTTCTCCATTTATTACTTCCGTACCCAGGGTAGCTCATTTCTCCATTTTCTGCTGGATAAAGGAGGACATACACTGTACTGGCAAACATTGGGGCAGGTTTTCCATTTCTCTGAATAAAGGCAAAGTAAAGGTAAAGTCAACTTTGACTGTACCCTCCACTGGGAAGCCCACACACACTTGTTTGTGCTGCAGATATAGGCCAACAGGCCCCAGAGAAGTAAGTACAGCTGCAGCTGACTACGGGTCGCTAAGAACTATGGCACCAAAACAGAAGATTCAACGACACGAGCCCCCCCCCCCCTAACCTTCCATTCCTGGTCAGGCTGGTGCCCCCACACAGCTCCGCATACCCAGCAATTGCCGACTCAGCACTCCGGATGCCACAACGATCGCCCGCCCACAGGCTCGATCCTGGCACCTCTAGCACAGAAGTCAGACATGCATGGCATGCTGATGTTGTGGGTATATACACAGTTTACATAGACACTTCTCCTACGTGGAAAAGTTTCTATTTTTTCGGTGATCTGAAATTCGTCACGGATTTAGGAGACCGGGTAGTCCACCGGATTAGTTTATTTAAATTCGTTTATACTTTGTTGTGAAGAGTAGAGCTTCCAGGAGGTACCTGATGGGTTACATTAGTCGTAGTTAGGCCTTCGTTTATCGTGCTGCACCCGAAATGGATGAAGAGGCCTCTTTGCTTTCCTCCATTTCTCTACTCCTACCAATAAGAGTTTATTCTGTTTTTTCCATTGATTTTAGACTTACTGTTCCCATGCGCGTTGATCCGGCAGAGAACAGTCATACATATAAGAATTTCTCTCGACATACTTCCTATTAGGGTGGTGGTAACGGATGGCTCAAGTCTGACTCCGACTCCTGGGCCTCCAGCTTTTCCTACTCCGACTCTTGACTCTGACAATTGGGACCGTCGACTCCGACTCCTCGATACAGTTAGTATTTAGAGTGACCGAAAATATTGTCCAACTGCTTTTCACCAAAATACCTACGGTAGATGCACAAGTTAAGGTAAAGAAAAAATTTTTTCATATTAACAAAATTTGGCATTATTAGTCCATTTGGGACCTGATATTCCCATACATTTATAATGCTTAAAATGTTATCATAAAAAAACTGTTTGTACTAGCTACTTTCTGAATGCCAAAAACATACACCACCATTAAGAATAAGGAAATATTTTGCTTGCATTTGCCATGGAATTCCTTATTATTTTCACATTTGGGACTGAAACTATAAAGTTATTTTATAAATTGTGAATAATTCGCTTCAGGCAAGACTGTGCTTGGGGCTTTTAGGTCCTCACCGAGAGTGGCAAACACATGGATTAAGCTAAAGAAAATAATATTTGTTCACAGTTGCAATATCTTTCCTCATTTTTACATTACAATATGTACCAATAATTTTGAGCAATTGCTATAAAATATTAGATATTTTGTTAATTACTTTCCGGTTTAAATTCTGTCTCTGACTCTCCCTGAAAAATACTATTTTCGGCTGACTTCGACTCAGCAGCCCTGCTTTCTGTTACTTCTTCAATTCATGGAACATCTTTGTAATGGTTAGTGAGGCTTAACTATCTTATAATAATATTTTTGGGAAATATTTTGAGCTTATTTCTATTCTGTAAACCCACAGCTTTCCCCAGTAAGTTGGTTCTTGAACATCTCAAAAAAAAAAAAAAACTCCGATTGTTCGAGGCTGCTGCGCATCTCAGCAGCGCATGCCCGACAAAAATCTGTCATTAACTGGAGATTTTCTATTTTTTACTCGAACGGATTAAGTCCGAAATCCAGTGGAAAGCTCGTAAATTTACGTTCTTACTTGCTGACAATTCCGTCAATATGCAGAAATGTACGAACTTTGTCATCATGAACTTTTGCACTTTCTTCCGCAACTTCTGTATAAAACGCAGAGTGAAGGAAAAAACGTTGTCGCAATTGGAAGACTTGGAAGTTCGTCAGCGCTTGAACATTTTTTGGGGGATAACAGTGATGGGATACATAATGGGAAATGTGAAGGAGGGGCACAGTTTTAAGGAGAATTTCATAGGAATAATGATGGGAAGTGTGATTGGAATCTGTATAGAAAACATAACAGGGAAAAGAAAGGGAGGTGTGACGGAAGTTTCATGGTAAAAATAATGGGGAATGTCAAATGTGGGGGGAAAATGCTAGGGCAAAAATAGTGGGGAAGATAATGAGAGATGCGGTAGAATATGGATGCATGTTTACGAAATGCACGTATGTAGGTGGAAGTAGACAAGAGATCTCTAGCACTACGTACGCCATATCGAAACCAAGTGTTACTGGCGATCCTCCATTAATGCGGTTTGTCCAGCCCAAGACTAGTCGCTATTATTGGATTTCCGCACTGTTGGGTGCTGCTCAGATTTTATTTCGCAGTGCTAGTTTAAATGTTATTTGCACAAGTTTTAATTCGCTTTTCATTTGCTTTTATTGCTTTAATTGTGCTTTCAATAATGCTAAAGAACTTTGCAACTTCTGACACTTTTTACTTTCATCACATTTATTAAAAATGCTCATCTTTTTTACTGAGTTTATTCCTACTGTAAATAGAAGTCACTGCTGTTGGGGGAAGTTAACACACAAACCAAAGCATGCTGCCTCCACTGTGAAATAACCGGCCAAACTTACGTTTTAAAAGTGATGCTCCGACCGAAAAGTTGCGTTATGTTACCGCGTAAAGGGATTCAGTGTCGCATACGCGGAATACCGGGAACAAAATTTTTACCGCATTAATGGGTGATCGCATGAATGGATGCCGCATTAATGGGTGAAGTGACAACGGTTCGGCATCGCATCAACAGAGGCCCGGGTTCGATTCCCTGGACGGCACGCTACGGATTTACACTGCGTGGAGCACTCCAGCACCGAGAGGCCAGGCGATGCACGGTGAGGGATCCTAAATTGACTCTCAGCACGGACTGCTTCACCTGCTCTTCACACTACTGGATCTTCAAAATTCTAGCATTAAGGCAAAAAGAAAACCTCGATAGGTGTGTACGAGATAATAAATTATATTTGTTTTGATTTGTTTGTTTGATCGCATGAATGGATGCCGCATTAATGGAGGATCGTCAGTACTGTGATAGAGATGCATGGGGCAAGTGCATCGGAACTCAGTGGTGTCGTAGAAGACACTATATCGAAACAAAATGGCGTAAGAGAGACGCTATAGCGAAACAAAATGTGCAAGATTCGCTACTATATATATATAGTATTATATCTATATAAACAAAAATGTATCCCTTCACCAAAAGATACGCTTTCTTGAAATGAAAAATAAGGTGTCACACATTAATTCAAAGCTTTAAGTCCATTATATTTCAGCAGAGACAGGTCGCTTATAAAAATAAAATGGTGACAGCACTTGACACTCGTTGGTTCTTAGGCGAGACGCAGCAAAAAGAATTAATACTGGCAGGATTATCTTAGGCCTGGCGCTTTGGCCGCGTCGCACGGCGCACTTTAGTCCCATTAGGCCTGACTTTGAAGCGATTCTAGCCAAAAGAAAGGCAGCATTGAGGGATTTTTTTCTTATTCGAGTCTATACGAGCTGAGTCTGGGAAAATACCCGTGCAAGATTAACCGTAAAATGGAAGGTTTGAAGTTCTTATGCGTTCAAGTAATTATCCACCATAAGACTGTTACTCCCTGACTTGTTTTACATGCTATGCTGAATGCGACATTGCTTAATGAAATGTTACGCAAAATTTTCAACTAATGACTATTATAATATCAGCAAGTTTAAGCATCATTTCCGCTACCTTGGTGACATACACACTATTATACAGCATAATGGTTTATGCTAATTAATGAACCCAGGCTTCATTTGCTGGGAATATACGGTATATGTAGAGGTAAAGGTAAAGTCAACTTAAACCAAACCCTCACCTGCAAACCCACATGCACTGGTTTGTGCTGCGGGTATAGGCCCACTGGCCCCATATGTGTAGGTGTAGTTTCAGTCGACCTCTGGTCACTAAGAACTATGGCGCCAATATGACGGCAGGAACAAATGACTCGAGACCCCCACCCCTCTCATCTTTGAGGAAGGCAGTTCCGCCACGGGCGTGAGTAATAGGTTTGCGTAAGAACATTTTGCACCTTATAAAATTTACTACTGTTTCCCCTTGCAGGTTTTTAAGAGTAGAGAAGTCATAATGTGTAGTGTTCCTGGCTATGCCCACTTTTGGAAAGCGGCTTTAACAGTCGAATTTCGGAACGCGCGCTAAATATCTTGTTCGTTTTCTACTCAGTGTTTTAGGTCTCGATTTTTATTGCTGGAAATGTACCCCCTCTTTCATTCAATGATCAACGGCAGAAAATTGGTACAACATGGAACCTCCACTGTTGTCTCTGTCCACTGTTGTCTCTGTATAGTCAGGTTACTGTCCCTCCCACCTTTGCGTTTAAGAACAGGTTCATGAGGAGGAGTTTCACCTTATAACTATTTTTTTCTGAATTCTTGACGGTTTGGTAGGAAAAACATACAAACACTAGGAACGGCTGGACGAATATAATCGGGTTAGTTTGTTAAATTTATATTATAATCAATAAGCTGTTCCTGGGTTTCCCCAATAGCTAGACTCTGCATACTGGATACAAATTAAGATATAATTTTTAAATGAAAGGAACTCAAGTCAATGAATTATTTAAATAGATAGCCGCTCTGAACTGAGCAATTTGGAAGTCTTTAAACAGAGAGACAGACAGACAGCTCTGTTATTTTAGCAAAGAGTATAATTGTGGTTGTTCCTTCTCTAGTTCCTTTCTTCGACTTTTTCTTCCCTCTTGTTACTGCCGTCATGCTATCAGGATTAGCACTCTGAGAGTGCATACCTACGCCAAGCAGGGCATCGGTAATGAAAAATTCAAATTGGTTCTGAAACGATTGATTTTGTTTGTACAGTAAAACGAAGAAAATTCACACCGCGCGGTTGGCTTAATTTTCGGCGTTAAGCTTAATTTTTGGCGTTGAGAAGTGTCTCTAGTTTCCCCTTCAATAGATACATTTCCTTCAACCGCACAAAAAAAAAAAAAAAAAACGTGCGGAGGGCTTACAATATTATTTTCTAAACAACATATCAGAATTATCAATAGGTACGTGAAAATGAGAGTGTCTGATATTTTTTCTTCTAATAAAACATATGATCATTCATATACATAGCATGAAATTGACAGAAGAAAAGTAAAATCTTAAATGGCAAATTGGAGTTTTAAATAATATTACACTTACTTTTAAGTCGAAAATGATAAAAAGCCACTGTTTGCATATTTATATACATTCCAACGTGTCTTAAAAATTGCTTGAACATTCGCCCAGCACTTTAGGTGCAAGAAAACAGTGACCAAAAACTCGAAACCTAGCAAAAAAAAAAAAAAATAAAAAAAAGAATGAACCTCCAAAAATGACCCCTAAAGATTTCAACCGACAATATACACCAGAGATCCCACAAAAAACCTGAATGTTAATTAAATCAAAACCTTTTCCTAATAAATTCTATTGATTATTACAGTAAGAAACAACTTGTAGTAGAGAGGAAGTTTAGACCCAGCCAAAAGCTTGATCCTTCATTACGGTAAAAATCTCGAGGTTTATTCCAAAACCTGAAAGCGATAATCAGACTGCACACAAAATCGAATAATTTGTTACTTGTGACCAGACTGACAAATCTTGAAAATGTAAAGAAATATTGTCCAGTAATTTAAGCGTAATGGTGCTGACTATAGCAGACATAAACCCAAATGGTCACATAACCTCTTTGAGAGGTAACAATAGTTTCATACTAAGTATGATATTATTTACAATTTGAATTTGCCAATTAACACTTTTTATACTTTTACTCTGATAATTTCATATTATATTTATGAATGATCATATGTTTTATTAGAAGAAAAAATATCAGACACTCTTATTTTACGTACCCATTTATAACTCTGACATATTGTTTTGAAAATAATATAGTTAACCCTCCGCACGTTTCATTTTAGCACGGTTGAAGGAAATGTATCAATTCAAGGGGAAACTAGGAAAACTTCTCGACGCCAAAAATTAAGTCCAACGCCGGAAATTAAGACAACCGCGCAGTCTTAATTTTCGGTGTTTAACTGTATAAGCACCAATATCTAATCATCTGTGCCTCTCGACAGTGTTAACAGTTGCTGCAATTTTCGTGAAGATCCGTTCATAACTTATTGAGTTATGCTGCTAACGAATATTATGACAAATATAAGTCAAACACAAGCGGACCAATGATCATCACCAAAATATAATAATTGATGTCTTTTAGCATTACTGCCAAGTCCTCTAAGTTTCATAACGATCCATCAATAACATTTTGAGTTATTGTGCTAACAAGCATTATATCAAATACAGCGACAAATACACAAACGAACGAACAGATCATCACAAAAATTTGGTCATTTACTCTTCGTAATATACCTAACAACTCATGTAACTTTCATGAAAATCCGTCCCTAACTTTTTGAGTTATGACAGTAAGAAAAAGTAGGCAGACATACAAACAAACAAATAGCTAAACGGATATTCACCAAAAGTTAATCATCTGTTACTGTAAACATACCTAACAATCCCTGTAACATACAAATATTTCAATAATCTTGGTGACAAACAAAAAACTCGACAAAAACATAACCTCCTTGTCGGAGGTAATAATTAGGATATCGTTGGCACGATCTTGTGCAAGAACAACGGGAGAGTCAAATTTAATACAGCACGCATGTCAAAGGTACAAAATTTACTCACTACACTGGAACATATTTCACATGTCGTACGAATGATACGGTTCTGAGATATCAAAGAAGAACCATACTTTTGTTCTGTGATATTTCTACAGGCTCCAACTGATTACATAATTGGAAGAACTTTGCACCTGCCCCAACGCCGCTGTTTCTTGGCCCTCAGCCCGCTCTGTGTACTCGTAAAGCAGGAGCCGAAATAATGCTTCATGGCCAAGGCCGGAAAAGGATCATTAGAGATTGCAGCTGCGCGTCGGCAGCCTTGGTCATTTGTAGCGATGCAGTTGAGATTTATACGTCAGTTTGCTGATGGTATCATCAGCGACGGGCGTTGTAAATCCTGCGCTATGTACTACTTACGCTGCTACATTTCTTGCTGCAGCCCGTGGCGAGTCTGCGGGGATGTATAGTTTTGAGTGTGTCTGTGCGCGTGTGTCCGTCCTTCCGGCTCCGGCGTGAGGTGGGTGGGTGTAAGCCCGGCGGTAGTAAGCCCTTTTCCCATAGTACTACTACTACTACTCTTCAGCCTTTCCCACCTTCGTTTTACTGCTGCCCAGGCCTCAGTGTTACAGAGACCGTCGATGGTGTGGGAGGGTGTGTGCATCTGTCGTCCTCGGAGGTGGGTGTGGATGGGCTGCGGACTGGGAGATCCCAACATGTTTAAAACATCGGTTTTAGCTGTAGTGAAAGTTATCGAAAAGTTGTTAATTCTGAACGCCAAAGCAAATTTCTTTGGTAGAAATTTTGCTAGAATACTCGCAGGAACGCACAGCCAGCAGCACAGCACAATTAATGCAAGCTAACAAGAGCGTAATTAACCGGCAGTGAGCATGTGAGCCCTGTGGCTCGAACAGACTCTGCGGATACACACGGTCATGCAGCACCGCTTGGCTCCGTTGATTGTGAAAATGTGAAGAGAATTTGACGCTTCGTAATACAGGGTTAAGCGCACTATCTCTTTTACAACACTGACCGTGAAATACTTTGAGGTTATAAGGCACGTTCCACTGGGCGGCGAAAACAAGCCATTGAGACTTAACTTGTCCGAATCTGCAGGCCGGTGCGCTGGCTTCGGCCCGTTGCAGTGAGTTTCAGGCATTGATTCTTTATTGGTTATCCTTGAAACTTCCAGAAACGCAATCTTGCTCTGGAGAAGAGAGACTTCAGCCGGCTCAACGTAATCACGTTGCTTCTGGTAATTGCCCCAAGATTCAAAATGGCAACTCTGAAGCGTATGTCTGAAGTTGCTTGCAAGTCAAGCATCGAATATTTAATTCTTGCGCCCAATCGAACGTGCACAAGGATCTATTGGTTGCCAGTCGTTGTGAATTGAACGGTTAGGCAACGCAGCACTGACAATAACGGTTACAGGTGACTGATGGTATATACTGTATATTCGAGAGGTTCATATGAGAAGGACGTTTAAGTGCAGTGATTTTTGTTCATTATTCATTGCACAATAATAGATTAACTCTTTGCGCCAGGCAAAGAGGCAACGACAAAACAGAGATTATCCAGTTGCTAGATAAAGGCCTGAAATCGAAAAGTTTCCTTAACAAAATTTGGGGCCACCGCGGCCGAGTTACGGTTTCAGCTTCTGCGACGGCCCTTGTTTTTAGGAGGGTTATAGTTATCTTGTCCGTTTGTTTCTACAACGATATTCTTTGGGCAGCTTCGGTATGCTGCATTCGTCATACGATAGCGTCGGTAGCCACTAAACACTAGTATGTGCACGGCTATTCGCATTACTGTGTAGCCGAATACAGAATTTTTACAAAATTTAGTAGTCGCCCACTGCACCGTTCACACTCCCATCCATCATTATCGCTAGAGCCTCTTCAACCTTTGAAACTTACTGCTGATCCATCACGCTGCCTCCTCGTCGAAATAAAGAAGCCTTTATAGGTAGCTTGAATTAAAGAGAGGCTCTAGGCGGCCAATATAGAACCTTTTAGGCTGCAATAATAAGAAAAAGTGTAGACATAAGTACAGCATATACCTATTATATGCAACGTGCTACTATTGTACGAGCTGATACAGTACTTTCGCGTAAAATTATACAGAAAATAACCCATATCGTATCGTAAAACCATAATATTTGGTTTGCAGGGTTTCTTAGCATAATTTAAATGCTTAATATTACTTTTTTGTGATTTAAAGATTGCAGTGGCTATATGAAAGCGTGATGTCACTGGCTAGCTAGCCATAAACAAGGTTAAGCCTCTCGGTATTCACGGTAACTGCAGATACCAGCATCGCTTTTTGGTTCTCCAAATCGGAACAATGTTTCTTTCTCACAATTTTCTAAAATATTCAAGAGCCTTTCCAATATGTTTGCTAGCTTTTGTGCATTCTTTAAAGTTAGAATAATGCTGAGTTATTGTCACCAATAACGAGTATTTTCAGTCAGCATGTGAAAATGTATTCTAGCATAAGCAGAGTTTCGGCAACGGAAGTTAAGCAGTTCGGCTGATATTGAAGAAACGAATTATTACTAGTGGCACGATATTTGCCAAGATCAGCTCAAAGTAAGCACTTATGTGCTGTGTTTTATCAGGCAGTATTTTTTCTTCTGCTGAAGTCATTTGTGCAGAATATCCGTGCCGCCGCGACCGAGATCTTTCAAGTTGATGTACTCTTGCACGCTATCCCTACACGCGCCTCTCATTGGCTCTCGTGCTGAGGCTTCGGTTTTGCATGGTAGCTTGCGGTTTCTGTTTAACGTATCCGTAATTGGAATTTTCTCACTTGAGGTGAACTGTCAGAACTGCTCCGTAGGGATCAGTCGCTGAGTGGATGCTCTGGTAAATCTATGACTATGATATTAATATTTGTCAGTACTAATACTGTAGGTTGCTTGCGGTTTGTGTACAACGTATACCCGTGGTATTATCCAAATTGAAGTGAAGGATTAAAATTGCTTTGTAGCATACAGTTAGTTTCTGTGTAACATATCCATTGACTTTGATCGATAATTATTACAAGACGGATCGTAAGTGTTTGCATGAGGGCATTTGTCTACATACATGTACATTACAGTCTTGTTTTTGATGAAAACTGGATAGTGAAATCATCAGTTAACCTGATGTATTTGAGAATGTTTGAAACTTATGCTTAGAATAATTATGCTGTTTTTATTTTAGATTTTCATCAGTTCTAGAGGCCAAACAAGTCGGCAAATTTTTAATAAAAAAAAATTATAGCAATTATTTAAAGAAAGATAGCAACGGTATTTCAGGTGGCTGAAATTGTGAAGCTAGTCTATCTAACGAACCAAAAGTAGAAATTTCAAAAATTATTACACATGATCATCGTACGGGAAAAGATTACCAACAATGTTACAGTTGAGCGCCGAAAGAATTAGTATAGACCGAAAGCAACAAGAAGCAGAGAATTAAGAAAAATTAACCCATCTTTAGTCTAAAACTCTGACTGCTCCAGAAACTATATTTTCAATAACGCCGAAGTGATGGATTTGTCCAAACGAACCCGGAAGCGTATTCTGAATAAAATATTGAGTCAGAGGTCACCGATAGAGTGTCCCCTTTCGGGTGAACTCTATTGTCAGAATAGATTTTCTGGGCAGCAACATATTTAAACACAGATTTCCAAACTGTCATCTGGAACGACAAGGCTCGAGCCATACATGACGGCTTTACCGGATGGAAGCGACGATTGCTAGCTAAGAGCGCAACTGCCCGCTTGCTTTACAAGCGCCAGTAAGAGGGGGGTGAAGCTATGTTTGGGAATGAGATTCTCTGGGACCAATTATATGGCTTTTCTTTACTCGTGCTGACCTGGAGATGAGCTTTGCAATTACTGCGTATTCCTCCAAAATAGCTTTGGGTATAGTTATTTATAATTCGTTTTATGAGTTCGTCTGAAATAAACTGTTTGAAAAAAAAAAGAAAAAAATTGCATAGAAACAAAGAAGAAAGCTACATAGACGCATTTATTCTGTGGGAATAGTATATTAATGGTGAAACTGTCTTAATGTTTGATTACTATTGACGTTCTTCTAGTAGCAGCCACACGCTGCTCGCTCACTGTTCGTCCGTAAAATGTTTACCTCTAAAAACTGTGAAGTCATTAGCAGAACTCCTACGCTCCCATCCTGAGAAAGCAAGTATTTTCAAATGTAAACTTGTAGATTTATTGTTCGCAACTTTAGCAATAGCTTTTTTTATGGTAGGTTAGAAGTTTGGAACTGTTTCAGTTATTATTACTATTATTTTTTCTGCAAGTTGCATGGCTACATCAACATCGAGTACCGCAGCTACCGCACCACCCGCATGCCGTCTCTGATGAAATTCTCTTTTATTTTCAAGTTTTGTAGAGAGTTTTATTTTACTATTGGTTTTCCGGAAGGCCAAAACGTTTGTTTTTCTAATGTTTTAGTGTGTTCTATGCAAAAATAAGTCGGAAGAATTTTATTCATGGGCACCATAAAACGAACATTAACCTAGGTTTGTGCCCTAGTCCAGTATTCAAAGGGTTGACATGAAGTCTTCTTGTTTTTGTCACTGCAATTTTCACCTAAGTAAAATATAAAAACAAAAAGAGTTGATTATATGTAGTTTGCGTCCATCATCCACGTGATATTTTCCAAAAGAAATTCAAATATCAGAATTGTTTAATCGCAGACAGCTTCTGTACAGTCAGTCCATAGTATTTTACTTCAGTTGAAATGAATTATTGGAACGAAAGTGATCGCGGAAATTCTAAAAGGAACCCCCTGGAATTCACTTAGCTATACTCAATAATTGTAGGAACTAATTGGTCGCTTGTTGTTTCTATACTGCGTACCTATATTATTATTATGTTCAGCGCCAATTATCAGAACTAAACTGTCCGTTGGGCTGAATTTTAGCCCTATCCTTCTCTCGTTCCAGCAAATTTCGGTTGCAATTTTGAACACAACGCCAAACTAGTATATTCACTGTGATATCCTCCGCTGCAAACCATTTACTGTCAATGTTTTCATGCTCAATATTAGAGACTTTTGCGGGCATATTCTCCTAATTCGTTCTGATAAATTTTTGTTGGAATTTTTAACACAACGCCAAAGGAGCAATTTCACCATGACGAGCAGTTTACAGGCTGGCAACGTCATTCTTCGCGCTCGGACTTCTTGGCGCTTTCTCATTCCTCACATTTAGAATCTGGGGAAGAAGGCGCCGTCACACCGACAGAGCTATTGCAGGGTGATACAACGAGCTTTATTACCTACTCCTGAGGGACCAAATTAGGTCCCAGACTGAGGGAAGAATGCGAAGAAATTAGGCTGGTATTCAGTGCCTGCACGGGGACTTGCGTCACATGGTGGGGGCCAGCGACCGCTTTTGACAGTTTCTATTACGTCTCGCGATACATTCGGAGCTAGTGGGCGAAATTAGCTGTCAGATCATCGAGTGGGACATGAGGAGAGCGATAGACCTTACTGGCTACAATGGTCCGCACCGAAAATTCGCGCGGGTTTAAATCAGGACTCCGTGAGGGCCACTCGCCTCTGCAGATTGTGGCGAGGGATAGTTTTTTTTTGTCACTTTCGATCACTTCTCACGATTTAGTTGGAATTTATATGTATATGTAACATGGTCAAAGCTAATCATGGGTTAGAAAAAGTGATTATTAGTTGCATTTTTACAAAACCGAAAGGTAAATGACACAAGGAAAGCCACAGGTTTTTGAGAACACTTGCCTGCGCTTGTTTTTTTTTTTTAGTTGTATTCTAATATTATTCTTAAAAAAATAGTCTGTCCACTCTTAACCCGCTGTTCATCATTGTTCCACCCATCAGCAACTTCATGACCGTTACAATGATGCATGAAAATGTCTAAGTACATAGATCAGTGTTGCGTATCACAAGGAATATGGAAGCATGAAATTTAAACCCCACATTACAGTGTGTTGTGGTTTCCTACATACCACATCAGTACATACTGTATATAATATCGCCCAATGAAACACGAGAACTTGTCCATTTCCTCATCAAGAAGTTTGGCACTGGTGTTTTTGGTTCGATTTCCCGTTCTGCACTGAACTAATAACAACAAATTATGCAACGAAAATGTAGTTGACCTTGTTATTTTTTGCAGTACTACTATAATATCATAATAGTAACTGATGTTGCTTCTTTCAGAACCTTCATTTTGTTTCGCAATTGCGTTTCTGTTTGTTTCCCTATTGAGTTATTTTTTGGTTTATAGTCTTTCTTGGCAGAACCAATTTTAAATTCTCTCTCTCGTTTAATTGTACTAAATTTCGATTTCTCTTGTTTCCACAAGAAACTACTGTTTTTCCTTTAACCTCTTTTTTTCCCCTTCGGAACGACTTCTTTCCTAAATTGTTTCAGCCTCCCTTGTTGTCTCCGCACAGAAATATTATTTTTGATCTGCCCTGCTTATTTTTCCTGCAGGACAACTGTAATTCTACTGTTAATTTTTTATTTTGTTTTTTCCTTGTTGTTGCATCAGGTACTGTGTTTTTCTTTATTGTTCTCTCACGTACAATCTCTCTTACAAGATCACGAGCAGTTTTTGCCGCTTCTTACCAAAATCAAAGCTTTACCGTTTCAGTCTCGATCTTTCCATCATTTAGATACAATATGAAGTGAAGTGGGAAAGTTGGTTAGCGGGGGAACAATTTTTTGTGTTTTTGTGCGGTCGGCCAGAGCCATCATCCACTTTGGCATCTCGTATGTTCTTGTCACCACTTCTCCTGGGAGCCATTTCTCTGTCCAAGTCGGGCGCTGGCTGCTTGTTTCAGCCAAACTAGAAAAAATGCGTTTGAAAGGAGCAGCTTCTACTTGCCACTGCCAGCAAGATCAGGCCGTTCTGTGTAGCTTCTCTATTTTTTTCTAGAGTAGTTAATGGTAATAGGATTTAAATCGAAGAGCTAAGTTCTGCAAGCCACACCCCACGAGTTCAAATAGTAAGTTTGATGATTTTTGTCTTGAAATTGGTTTTTCAGTTATCAGAGTTGGGATAACGAGTTACCATTATTGCTACTAACAACACAATCTGACAGCTCTGTGAAGTATGTTGGTGGGTATTTTTCCTAGTTATTCGTAAAAGTCACAATTATGGAACTGTGTTAATCCTTCACAATAAGTAAAAAATACACATGCTGGTAATATTTGTCTCGTTGACAAGAACCGCATATACTTAACAACCCTCAAAAGTCAACGTGGTAGATCCGTGAAATAGGCAAACCTCTCAGTTACACATAAAATAATTGTGCCGTTCGATTGGGTGTCGAAATTAAATTTTTGAGGTTGGACTCAGGGTACTGCACTCCAACATGTTGAGCACTACATCCATATGAGAAATAAGATGTTTATTATTATTTTGTTTGAAATTTCAAATAGAAGCATTGGCTTAGATACTCGGAATCTGTACTTCACATTACAGAGAGCCGGGCTGAGAATTCCTTCTTACGGAGCAAGATTGAGTTTCTGGAAGTCTCGACGGTAACCAATCTAAGGTCAACGCATGAAACTCATTTCAGCGGTTCAAAGCCAGAGCACCTTTCTGAAGTTTCGAACAAGTAAAGCCTAAAAGACTCAATATTGGCTCAATATTGACTCAATATTTGGCTCCCAATTAAATATGCCCTTCAAGCTGTGCATATCAGAAGCCTAGACGAACCCCATGCGGGCGTCATGGGCTCCATGACCACTCGGTGGATGTCAGAGGGCTGTACTAACACTCTGCGCAGGATGGAAGACATATTCCTAAAACTCCTCGCGGAAGGCAAAAGTTTCCACATATCTCGAAGTTTTTGACACACGATCAAGACCTCGTACAAGATCAAGTTCACATTGTAATCTTTTGAAAATGACAAATTACTTTTTAAATTCAAACTACTCAACGTCTGAGTTTTGTATGCGTCTCGCAAACTCCCTGAGATGGACTTGACCACTCACAGAGGGTCCATGCACCCTAAATATGAAACTTATGGTCCAGTGAGCCTTAACCCTTTTAGGAACAGTTGAAATATCTGTTTTATGCACGAATAGCTTTGTTGCAGCGTCGCTTATAAAGCACGCTGCTCCTTAATAGACATGGCTTACCATCTTATATTGTAAATTTCTTTTATACAGTGTTCACTTTAAGTACACGCTATTCAGTTTTCACTGCGAGTAGAATGCATCTTACGGAAACACTTTACCTTTGGCGTAGCGCTGTAACGAATACTAAAGGGGAACGCGCCGACGGCCTCTGACTGACTTGAGAGGAAAACTTTTAAAAGGAATATCAAATACCACGGCCAAAAGTTACTGAATAACAAGGACGACCACCAAACTTGGGAAAATCAAAGGGAAATTGTATAGTTTTCGTTGCAATTCTCGTTATTATGGAAGTGTACAAAGTTCACTGTCGAAAAAAAAAAAAAATTCTAAAGTGGGCGCCTGGTTGATGAATTTCTCAAGAACAACGCATAATGGTCAGAAAAAAGTTGTGTAAGGATTGGCTAGTTCCGCTTTATGGCCCCTTCTGTAATTTTAATGTGTTAGAATCACCTTTATTGTGTCATGGAGGAAAGTCAATCAAAAATAGCATGTGTATTCTCCACCAGTGTTACACTTCAACATGTTATTATAATCTGTACTGACTGTAACACTGCACGTGTACTTTCCCCATGTGTTACAGTTCAAAGTATTGCTGCAATCACTGTGCATGATAGCTTACATACTTTCCACATGGGTTGCATGGTAAATAGTACTGCAATCACTGGTTAATTAGATTTGCACATACTATGTTATGGGGAGCAGCGCTCCCAAGGGGATTGTATAGGTTACCTTAGCCATTAGCGAAGCCTTCGGGACGTCTGTCTTTCGTGCCCACTTTGCTTCCTTGCACCTTCATACTCCTCCTGATGCTGCTTCGTTTTGGGTTCTTCTTCTTCTTCCCAATTTGCTGTTCCCATGCATGCCTTGACTCGTGCATGGGTTCTACGTTTGTCTTGGCATTCTTTATGTCCCTTCTTTCTTCCTCTCTTTGGATTACAGTGTACTCTGTGGGTGGGGAGGCTTAAACTAGGAGAATACTACTACTGCTACCACTAGTACTACTACTACTACTACTACTACTACTACTATTACTACCATTACTACTACTACTACTACTGCAATAACTAATTCTATCGACATTGTGTACTTTCCTCTTTTGTTGCGTTTCTGAAAAATTTCTGTAACGAGAGTTGCACTCTGAGAATACAGAGCTCCGCCAAGTAACGCATTGCTAATGGAAGTTTCAAAACGGTCCAGAATTCAAGATTTCTTCTGGATCATCACTAAAATTTAATTATCAGTTGATCGTGACAGTTAAAACAGTCTCGGTAAATTTTATATAGGTCTGTCCATAAAGTTTTGTGCTCTGCCGCTGAAAGACAGAATGCTAAGCAATTAAGGGTTGAAGCACAAACTCCTCGTCGAATGTGGTTATGATATAATTTTTTACAACAAAGCAAAATTTCCCTATGTTTTAATAGCCCATTTTCTATCATGCAGCCACACTATCAGCGCAAATAAAAATTTAAAATCTCGTTTTTCGATCGCCCTTTACATTTTCAATCGAATAAATGAAAAAAAATGCAGGTACAGGAAAAACAACAGCTCTTTTTATATCAAATTGCTACTACAGTTTTTTTTTTCAAGAAAATACTAATGCAGTGTCAACCCGTAGCCCACTGCATAGTATAACGTCAGATTACAACACTCTGATAGATACTGAGTCCTCAGTCCCGAGCAGGCATTGCCTCCGCTGTGGGACGGACAGTACGGACACACACGCACGAAACATTGTCGCCTCGCCATCATTGCTTTCGCTTGGCTATAAAAAAATGGTTACTGAAGTAATAATTGCTCACTTGTCTGTCAAATATTCCCGCGCTGTTACTGTACCCAGTTAAATATTCCCGCGCTGTTACTGTACCCAGTTAAATATTCCCGCGCTGTTACTGTACCCAGTTAAATATTCCCGCGCTGTTACTGTACCCAGT
>LQNS02278091.1:60715117-60740420 GCA_001587735.2 Parhyale hawaiensis | reverse complement strand
CTGTTACTGTACCCAGTAATTATTCCCGCGCTGTTACTGTACCCAGTAATTATTCCCGCGCTGTTACTGTACCCAGTTAAATATTCCCGCGCTGTTACTGTACACAGTCAAATATTCCCGCGCTGTTACTGTACTCAGTTAGCTTCTGTTCTTCCTCCTTGTATCAGAAACATGACCGCAGGCATGGACACTGAAGAGGTGCAAATGCACATTCTTCTCAAGTCATTATTGACCGCAGGGAAACGGTAGCATTTTGTATATACTTTCTTGCAGTTATTTCTTAGAAGGCATTTCTCGAGAACAATATTTATGAAATACAAAACAAAGCACGGGAGTTGCCTCCCTTTTTTTCCTGAGGGGATGATCTCTCTAAGTGCTTCTTTTTTCTTAGGCTGTAAACAATGGCAGGGAAACGGCCTGGCCTATGCGTCAGGAGCAAACGTAGCAGCCTTCCTGTACCTCTAGGTCAAGTTTTATGGTACATGCGCTTCGTGCACGGTGCGGATTTTCTGCCTCATGATTTTGTCTCCCTCTTCCGCTTAGACTAGACTAGATAGCGAGCAGTCGACGGGCCCTTTCCCAGTGAGGAACCGGGGCTCGCGCTCCAGCCCCCTATGAGTGACCTATTGCCACTATGCTAATATCAGTTAGACGCCTGAGGAAGGAAAGAAGAAGAGAATAAACTGAGCCAAAGAGTTGATCGTACAAGTGGGATTACTTGTTTCAGATCTGTGGAGCTAGAAGACGTCTAAGTTTCTTGGGGCATGGAAGATAATAGATTACGGTGGCTCTGAATCTTTGGTCTTCAGGAGTTTGTGACTCCTGGAAGAGTTCGTAGCTATGGAGGGTGTTGCTACCAATATTTGTCAAGGCAATTTTTAAATGCATTGGCTGTCTCTGATCCGATACCTTTAAGGGGTGTCTATTCCAAACGTTCTCTTTGCAGTACGAGAAAAACTGCTGCCTTAAAGGAGTTCTTCGATCGTTATGTTTGAGCTTTCGTCTGTTGTTTCGGAGCTGTTCATCAACATTTCTGTCAGAAAGCCCCGTTGTACTCAGCTTGGCGCACGCAGCTCAGCACAGACCCTCTGCCCCAAAAGCGTCTGACTCGTCCGCTAGGCGCAGGCAGCTCGGCACAGACCCTCTGCCCCAAAAGCGTCTGACTCATCCACTAGGCGCAGGCAGCTCGGCATAGACTTTCTGCCTCAAGATTTTTCCACGGAGGCTCAACCAAACATCAAACGCCGCCAATTTTATCCAAGTTAGAATTGAAGGAGCCTTCTGAAACACAGCTGCGTGCAAATGAACGTGGAGTTTTTTGAAGTTCGGTGTTTCTTGACTTAGCTGAATGAGGAGCTGCGGTAAGCATAAAATGTATTTACAGATTTATGGTGTAATCTTAAAATGTGGCATCATGTGTTTTGTCTGTCCTCGGATTTATTGAATGAGTATGTTTATTATTTATCTAATCCTCTAAAGTGGCAATGATTATTTCGTCTATCCCAGAATTTATTGAATGAGAAAGTGTATTGTCAGTCTAATATTGTAATTTGATACTAATCATTTGGTCTGTCCTAGACTTTGTTTAATGAGAAAGTATATTATCTATCTAATCCTGTAATGTGGAATTAATTATATGCTCTGTCCTCATTTACTGACCAAGCAAATACCGCATATTATCTATTTAATAGTGTAGTGTGCAATTAATTATTTGATTTGTTTCCGCCTCTGACTATTAAGCCGGCACATGTAAACGAAAGATCCATGAGCGGGTTTTATCACGTAAGGTTTTCAAGTTTTTAATGTGGTACTTCCTTTGGTTCCGCCTGTACTGAATAGCTATGCTGTGACATACCAAATAAAGATAAGTTTCCCATTATGCTGGGGCCACATCCACACGTTTACTGATATCCGCACCGGCATCCGAGGGTGCTAAGATGGTAACATCCTCAATTGCATCAGCATCCATGGATGTAAGAACGCTTAAGGATCCGCATCCGCGGATGTCCAAAAAATGACATGCGACCCATCACTAGAGTGGTCGTTCAGCTCGCCCGTCGTTCATATTACCGTATCGATGTTAGTGACTTCTTTTGTGAATCGGGAGGACGCGGAGCTGTATATAGTCGCTCATCAAGTTGAGTCTGCACTTGTAGCGTGTCAACCCGGCAAAGTGAAATGTCATTGACATCGGTAGTTAAGGTACTCATTGATTAGATAGTAGGTGATCGAAAATATACATAACGGAACCAATAACTACATCTTTCCACAGGCTATTATAAATAACAGGGTAAACATAAAAGTACTCCATTATGCAGGAACAACTGTAGCTTTGTTTTTAAATAATTTTTGCTCGGTGCTATCGTATCGGCGTGGTAAACAGGAGGGCCCTGGTTCAAGTCCTCCTTAGTATTTATTTCTGTATATTCTTAGGCATAATTATATGTGTATATAATTTCTCCATTGAGATAGATCAATCTTTGCCCCTATTCCTGATGAATGAGTTGGAGGTACATTGAAAAAGAAAAACATTTTGGCAAGCTGTACCACTTAGCTATCGTACATGACTATGATTATTCTTCAAATTGTTGTAATTTATGAAATATAATTTCTCTACTGGTTCTTACACATGTATTAGGAGTTACCTGAAGTTCATTCGACGATTGCTTTCACCTTTGGTCATCAGATCTGCTTGTGGCAGATGCTGTACAGCACAGGTAATTACTTCAGTTACGTATCAAATGTGTCTAGTGTAGTATCCCAAAAGAAGCTTGTTACATGAAACGTGTATTTGATGTCTCATCAAGTTCCTGCAGATGGCATCCTGGAACACATGTTAAAAAGAACTTAATTTTATAACGCTTCGTTAATGTCGGATTAGATGTATATTATCTTATTTATTGTGAGGACTTTAGCAGCGATAACAGGTTGCTCTCCTAAAGTCTAAACCCGTATATTGTGACCAATATATCGGCGATGCCTGCTTTTTGAAAAGGAATGTTACATTGAAGGATAGAAAACTCAATTATAAATGCTCACCTGGATGTTGTGTCCCGGCCTCGTATTAGAAGACGCAGCATGGAGGCTAACAACTGCTGATTAGAAGCATAAGCAAACAGATACAATTAGGTCAGCATGCAGACCACGAAGAACAGGCGCATTGGATTCATACAAGAAAAGTGACAAATGTATAGCTTGTTTAATACTTAAAATCATTATTTGGTTTTTGTAAAGGATGTAAAATTATATAGCGATACAATTAAATTAAATTCGTGTAGCAGTCAGTTTAATATTATTTGCCTGGAGCGTATGCTTTTTAACTCCTTGATTAACAATTATTATTCGGCACTTTGCGAAACAACTCGATCGTTCAAGTTAATCATTTAATTAGCGAATCTAAAAATTCTATGCCTAGTTATACACTGCGTTTCAGCGCTCATTCAGTCAGTTAATATTACTAAATCCATTGACACAAAACATGGAGAAATAATGCAACGAACTAAAAGTGAAATCTATCTCCACTAACAGACACTTGATAACCTCAACTATCGCGTCCAATGTCCAAAATCGTTGAAAATTGGCTAATAAATATCTTAGGTTAGGACGCTGACATGGCTCGAGAATATGCACTGCTGTTTTTATTAATTAAAAGCTGCTGATAATTTAGTCTCTATGCTTACAGTCGCAGAATGGATAGAGCGTTGCGTTCGTTGTCTCGAGGGCTCATGTTTCGTTTCCTTGCCGGAGAAATGGTCTTACGATCGGAATTACAGAGTCAGCAATTCTGACAATGCGAGTCCACTTCGACGGCACTGACCTAACAAGACATGGTCAACGTCGGGAGTGGCAGTTGACGAATGTGCACTTGCCGTGATTAGCGCAAGAGCTCTGATAATTATTTAACCTGAGATTGACTGCAGCCATGTAATCCTCTGGAACTGGCGGACATTTACCTGCAGCGCGAACCAGTGCATGCACTTTACCGTTGGGGAGTGTGGTCAAGTTGACTTGACCTTTATCTTTCCTAATATTGCAATCACAGTAATGCAACATGCAGATGCCCAACATGTTGAGTGTTTATCTTTGTAAGTAACGAATCCTGGCCGATTATTCTCAAAACCCGGCGGTGGGGCGCGACAGCGCGTCGCTGTCAAATCTCCGACAAGTGCGATTATTTGCACTCAGTGGGAGGGGGGGGGGGGGGCTGGGGTAAAGGGGGGGATGCTGCTTGTCCTATGGCAGGCTAATAACTAGAGCAGAGGCTCCCAACCAGGGATGCGATGCGAGCGGTTAGGGGGTGCAAAACCTTCACTGATTTCTGTATCAATGAAAACTAAGCTAGATTCATTCCACAAAAATAGCATAAACTTTATTTATTGTCATCATGTTGGTTATTACTTTTGTGGGGTTACGTGAGCATATTAAAAGTTCTCCAGCGATGCCTGGGATAGAAAAAGGGGGAAACCACTGAACCAAATAGGCTTGCTACTGAAATTACCGTGCTGTAATAACAAACAACATCCTCTAATTAATGAAAAATTACCTATATTTTAACCTGGAATGCTACTACAGCACTCCCCTCCTTAAAAGCTTTTACCCAGTCGGAAATTATGGTTGTGATTATAGTAGAATATAGTGCTGTATGCGAGATTAAAGTCGATTATGGATGACGAAACAATATGGTAGATATGTCGACCATAACAAAACGTTGATTTTAGTATATTTAGGTCGATGTTGGTGGAGGCAATATTGGTTGTTTAAGGTTTGTCAGGAAAGAAGGTCGATGGTAGAACATGGATGTTTGACGACTAAATATGGTAAGTGGTAGTACATGGATGTTTAAAGACTATATATGGTAGAGCATATGCTAGAGCATAATATTATGGTCGCTTATCAACGGATTTCCGTACGTACGATCATGAACGGAATTCCTCCCATTATATGGGGCAGAATATGTATGGATTGCCATGGATTTTAATAATATAGCTAGAATTCCCAACATTATCGACCAAAATAATATTGTATGATTACCTATAAGTTTGAATGCGAAAAATCTAAAAATTCATATCATAGTGCAAAAATTGCGCATATGTTCAGTCTTTTCTTTCCTGTTGATGAAATGTAAAAATTGCAGGGTATACATGGACACTAACGGTCTTGACATTATTTTCATCTATTGTTCCTCGATTTTTTACGCTTAACCACTTTAGCGTAGTTACCCATTTTTTCACTTTTTTTGTTGTATCCCTTTCTAAATAGCATTGTAATCTTTGATCAAATGTTGCCATCTATTTTTATGTTCATTCAGTTCATATCTGTAATGATTTATCAAAAAATAATTCCCATTAGCTTTATGTGAAAGAAATATTTAACCTTACGTACCCTGAAAACAGGTACAGCCGAAAATTATCAATCGAGTTGTTACTTCCTCTAAACTGGGTATAGTAGCTCTATACCGATTTAGAGTTAAAGAAGTTACATATAAACGTGAGTTAACTGCACCGACTGGTTCAAGCTCTTGCTCTAGCATCGTTCTGAAATTTAGAGTCTTAGACCATTCTGAGCTGCTGGCCTAACACTCACGTATTAATTAAATTTTTTTTCTATAAGAAAGTAATCATCAGCAAACAAAGCAGGCATCGACAGCCTAATATGTTAACAGTTAAAAAAGTTTATCTTGGTAGAATATAGTTGTATCATTCGCTAAACACAGTCGATTTTGGTCGTGAATGGTGTTTGTTACGGCTCACTATGGTAGATCATGGTTGTACAGCTAAAGCCTTAATAGTTTTAATTGGGTATTTGTGGTCGGGAATTATGGTTGGCAATATGGTCGAAGGTTGCGACATATCTCTACCATACTGCACCCCATAAATGGTTGAAAATGGAGGATATTTCGATTATAAACAACCAAAGTCTCGACCATAATCATAGTTGTTCTACTATAATCACAACCATTATTTCCGACTGGGTAGGGTATACTACATATCTACCTGTCGACCAATGCATTTCTCCTGAAACTGAATCGTCAAGATTTTCTTGTGTTAGAGTCTACTTACCTTTACACACTTCAGTAATGTGCTTTCTGACGGTGCACTCCCCATTAAATTGTGATGTTGAAACTTTGTTGTATTATGATTGCTCACCCATTTTTGCTGAACTTATTTATGCATGTCGCCACTGTATTTCCTCATACTGTGGTGAAATTCTGTTGCATTGGGCCACCTAGTTTGGGGCAAGTGTTCCTTCATCAGCTTCCTGACAGCGACAGATAGCAGCAAATGAATTAAAGCCTCGTCCACACTATTGCCAGTATGTGCGAAATTCATCAGTGCGATTTTGCAGAAGGCAGAGAAAATCGCACGTGCGCTGCGTCCACATTATTGTACCTCGCACGCAACGTTCGATTAGTCCAGATGCAGACAGCTTTGTTGCAGTTGTGCCTCTAGGCATCTATTTATCTTCGCTGATTGAATTAGCATTTGAAAAAGAAATCAGATTACTGATACCATTTGCTTACACTCTCTAGCAAAACGCGTAATTTATCGGCACCCTTCACTGTGCATAAAATATTAAACAAATAGGAAACATGCGAAAACGTAGCATCACGGACACGTTTTTGCGGTAGTGTGGATGAGGCTCAACCCTATCTGTAGGAATACAAATTGACGAAAAATTTTCGTAGCATAATAACATAGGCTGGTGTGAACAGAATTAACTTGATACCGCCAATGTGCACCGTTTGGTTACATAAGGCCCGCTGCAGACGACAGTTTTTTGTCCTGTGTTTTCACTTCACCGCGTTCGAATATTTCGTACTGTCCTTGCAAACACGAGTGCATGTGTGTCTACATAAAAGGTTGATAAAATATTTACCGTCGATTTCTCTGGTTTAGCCCTTGTCACTATAGTGCAGTGTCTTGTGACTTTACAAAATTTTAGCGAACGTCGTCTCAAAAAGTAGTGTTCTTTCTTCTTGGTTACACAGACACAGCAACGTATTCGAACGCGGTGATGTGGAAACACAAGACAAAAGACTATCGTCTGCAACGTGCCTCAAAGACAGTGCTGTCTCCAGAAACATGCATGCCTAATACTGAAAGTAAATGTTTCATAAGGTAGATGACACTTGAGATAGTGCTGCTAGCCGTGTTGGGGAATCGTGCTGATGAATAATGGGCCTAGAGGACCGAGTGTGCTTGATCTCAATTCCCTGGGGACCAGGGCTGTAAAAGAAAGACTTCATGTTTATTACAGGCATACTTCGCTCTGTGTATCTCTGTACCCTCAAGCTAAGACTTTAGGATTAAAGCGGAGTTTTATTTAAAAAAAAATTAGGTAGTATAAATCCCTATAGCGAAAAATGTACTTTATAAACGACGTTTCAGTTAACGTGATTCCTACGGAAACTGATGTGTTAAATATAATGCTTGGAGATGAAATTACGAACTACCAGTCCTAGATCATAAAACTGCGGATTGTCAATTCGAAATTTCAAAATTAAGTAATTTCAAATCTAGATAATAATGTTGCGTAATCGTCACTTTATTATTGTAAAAGTAGCTACCTTCTAGATTCTAATTTTTTTTCGTCAGTTCTAGATTTTAACATTGCATTTTGTCAGTTTTAATTTCGGAAAAAAGACGTCTTTTGGATTCTTAATACACATCAAAACTACATACCGTATCATCAGTTCAAGTGAGAAAATTACTTATTGTAGTTTCCAAGTTTCCTAACAGTGTGGGCGCTTACCGCCTTCACAATAATTTATCATTTCAGGTTAATGATGCACGCATTATTCCATGCATATACTCAGCTCGTTAACGATACAGACAGTTTAAAATAAATTGGATATGGTTATTCACAGCTTTCGTAACGGGTCGTGCGGTGCTTTGCCCTGCCGCGCTGATGCGGACACGGTCAATATGAAATCCATCAATTTGTAGGATGTTAGGAGCCAGCGAGTAATTCAGGATAGAGTTAAAATTAAAATTAGGATATTCGAAGCTTGAGCAAAGCTTGCCTGTAGAAAAACTGTAGCAGTTAAACTTCATCACGTAAGAGTTGAGTTGAAATTAGCCTACTAGTAGTTTGTACGAATATGGAATAATCATTGCGTTTCCAAAGTTTTTAGTTTTTTTTTTTGCTGAAATTACCTTGGAAGTTCTGCATTTGTTGCATATAATATAATTATATAACAATAATATAATTATATAGCAATAATATAATTATATAACAATAATTTAATTAAATTATCGTATAAAATAATTATGTAGAAGTAGCGGAATTTCCTTAACAAGTTCATGCCTCCCTCCATTTGTACTGGCACATTTTCTTAAGTGTGCAATTCTTCACTAGCCTGAAGATAATTAATTACCAGAAACGATCGGAACGCGTATCGACAACACCAACCTCAACGTACTAAACATAGGCCAACTGATCCATAGTTAGGTTACCTCAGCCATTAGCCAGGCTTTCGGGACGTCCTGTCTTTCGTGCCCACTCTACTTCCTTCCCGATTGCATACTCCTACTTGCTCATGCTTCATTCTATTCTTCTTCTTTTGCTGTTCCCATGCGCGTTGATCTTGTATGGGAACACCTTCGTGTATGGGTTCCTCATTTCTATCGAAATATATAATATAAGTCCCTTGTTCTTTCCTCTGTGACATCGTTCCGCTCGCAAACGGAGGCTTAAACTTTCTGACTATAATTAACTATAACTAACTGATCCATAGAATTGAACAGCGGACTATTTTTAAAATATGTCTGTTGGACGAGTTAACGGAGATATTTTAACAAAGAAATATGGCAGGGTTTTTAAACTAATGGTTTCCTACTGAAAGAAGTTTCCTAAGCAGACAAAAGAGGGATAAGCACTCGAAATGTTGACATAGTAACAAGCTAATTTGTTTTAGGTTGTCTGTCTTTCACAGGGAGATTAAACTGAAATTGCTGTATCTTCTTCTTGTTACCTGTTCACACAATAATTAACTTCCCAGAGCTTTTTATGATGGGTCATAGGGTTATGTTAGTGAGGATCGTTCTCCGTATGTTTTGGGTAGTAGCGCCTCCATGAACTCATAGGTTACCATATCCACTAATAGGCCTTCGGATCATCTTTCTTGCGTGCTTACTTTGCCTTAATTTATCTTCGTACACCAGCTAATGACGTTTTCATTCATTACACCATTCTTTTCCTTTTTTCCCCGACTGGTGCCTATATGCGCGTCTGTCAAGTGTCGGATACAACATGTGGTTGCATATTACTCTCCGACTTACTACATGTCCCTTCCCTTTCTCTCTTGTAAAACACCGGGTAATATTTAAAAAGACTCAACCCTATAAGCACCAACGTGTATCGTAAACGACTTTTGAAGTGATGCTATTCCTCGATAAGCCGTTGTCTGTGATGGGTCCCATTGAATTAAGCTGTTAACATCTAAATGCAATATTTGCAGCCATTGGATTACCGCGAGGATGTCTTGTTTTCATCTTGCCTGTGTTTCCGTCCGTCACAACTTTTAGGTTAAATCTTTATCACGTTTTCTTTTACTGCATTCAAACAAAACGAAAGGATTAATTGTAAACGTGTGCAGAATTCTGTTTGCATGCCATATTCAGTTAATAGAGGAAGAATTTATCAACAACGTACCTCATAAACGACGACTCAAGCAATCCTGTTACTGCCTACGAGAATCAGTGGTTTAGTTAATACTTTATAGAGTTAAGCTAGTGCAGTATTACCTGATTATCAGTATCACAATGATCTTATCCTCTCATGATTTGCTGTTTTCATGGGCCGTGAAATAGTTTTTATTCAGCGTCGTACATCACGTGTTATTTAGAGATACTCTTCCCTCTTTTGAAATCACCAATTCGATGAATAACGAGCTTCAAGCTTTTTAATAAAACATCGTATCGCATTACATTACGTCTATTTTATGAAATTAATATAAGATTTGCATTGGGCTTTGCGCATTTGCATTAACGTCGAAAGTTTGTTAGGTATATCGAATTATCCTCCAAGTTTGAATATACTAACGTATGCGCTTAATGTTATTGCGGCTTCGAGTGGCATTACGCTCTGACGATTTTATATTTTTAAAAACATGAAGTAGAATGTAGCATATTATATTACGCAGTTGATGAGCTCCCATTCCTGGTCAAAGTAATTCTGCATGCATTAGTTGAAGTGTTCAAGTTTCAGAGTTTTGCTATGCTGAGTAAATCACTGAACTGTTTAGTTGCCAGCTCAATGTAATTCTGCACTAACTGAAATGTTTGTATCGCATCTCTATAATTTTGCAGTAATTATATCCACAGGATGGCTCAGCGAGACCTCTCTTTGTGCCCACTTTGTTTCCTTCCATTTTCATGCTTCTAATCGGTAGATTGTTTATGCTTTTTCTATTTTTTTGTAACTTGTGGTTCTCATGAGCGTTGATCCTGTACAATTTTTTAAAAGGTTTGTTAGCTGTTCATTTCCTACCTCTTCCTATATTTTTATTAGCTTTGAAACTGTTCATTTCCCGCCTCTTCCTATATTTTAACTAGCTTTGAAACTGTTCATTTCCCAGCTCTCTGTAATTCTGTTCAGAAAACTAGAGACCTTTGATCTACATAAAAAACTTTCATACTGGGTTTCGCCTTTGTAGATGGTTTAAGAATTATTGTTAGTAATAGTTGGTCGAGATGCAGCGCATCACCGATGTAGCTGGCTTTAGAACAAGCGATTCAGTGCAAAGAATTTGAAGTAAACAACTTTATGATAATGAAAAATTAGCACCGGTAGACCTCACGCAACTTAGTTGATCTTCGGACGAGGTCCAGGTGCTGTTACTCATGTAACACGCCGCTGTTTATTGAAGAGTTATCTTTGCGAGCATGAAAAATTCTAGAGCGTTATGTCCACAGTGCACGTAACCGCCTGCAGCTGGTTTACTTTCCGCAAATATATAGCTACTGTATGAGCCCATTAAATTTTTGCACTCTACAACATCACGGTCAGTGAAAAAGTACAATTTCTTTTGTTAACCCCGTAGAATACAAAGTATTTTCAGTTATTTTTTGGTATAGCGTGAGTATAGGGTAGATTTTGCTCATGGTCAGTATTTTGGCGTTAAATATAGTTTTAAAAGAATTATCACATTTTCTTTTAAGAATTTTGAGACGTTTTTTAATTGTTCTAAGGAATCAATAATGAATAATTTTTTGCGTTTCTCATGAACATCATCAAACATTAAATATGATTTAACAATTTCTTCGTCCTAGATATGCACTAATGAACTCGTTCTTTTGTCCTACATGCACACAATTCATAAAAGATAACGGCTTCTCTTTCTTGGAAGCCAAAGAAAGCAAATCCTGGTTAGCCATAAGAATTCTCTAATTGAGGAATTACTCTTTCTCCCTCTGGAATTAACAATAAGATTCCAAGGTAAATCCAGCGAGCTGTTCCACTGAAGCTACTACCCCATGTTTTCTAGGCCGTGATCGTCTTCCTTGGAAGCTGCGTAATCCAATTAAGACAGCTAACTCCGTGGGATATTTTGCCTCGTAGATAAGAGTTTTGATCTTTAAGAATGACCGAGGGGCCACTTTTTAAACTTCTCCTCCCTCGTGTGTGTGCTGAGCAGAGACGGGAGTGGTTACGGAGCGAGGATTTCACATCACAAGATTGTAAAATGCAATCGTGTTGTTTACTTCCTAGGAAGAAAACCTTACTAGGAAAAAATAACTGCTTTGGAAATATCTAGCTGGATATTGCAATTCCGAAAGTGTTTGAGGCATCAGATAGGTCACAGTATAGTGCAATCTGTGGTCAGGCATGTGTCGTGTTTGTTGAAACAACTGCATGAGGATGGTAGTTTGATTACTCCTCTAATATATATTGGGTTTTTTTTACTTGCGTTCCATGCTTCAAATAATGGTATTCCCTGGAAAGGTGTTTTTAATTGGAATGTCAATGGGTTAAGAGATAACACTTGTTAAAATGAGTGTATCGGATATGGACAAATTATTTCAGTGTTTTAAGGGATGTAGAGATGTAGTGCAAGCATACAGTTGAATCCAAAGCTTCGTATAATATATACATTAGCAGAGGACGGAAACAGCTTTTCTTTGAGACAGGTTTCATTAATGACCAGAAATAATTCTTTAGTAACTATTTTCTTGTTTGTTTTCCTAGTAAGAAAAATTAAGAAAACGAACAAAACTATCACTAATAAAGAATTATCTCTGGTCTTTAGCGAAATGCATAATGTATATAGTTATAATATTAAAATATCTAACTCCTAGTATCTTTTATTATTAGTCGTCAGACACTTTCATATTAACAATTAAAGTGCCGAACGACGGAGGCTAAACCGGTCGTTACTTTGTAATAAGGAATGTATGTGCATGAACTTGATATAGTTCTTATTCCCGAGAATTAGAAATATATTGGGAAGCTTCAAATATATATAGTAGATAGAAATTTAGTAAATAATCATGATCCAATTTTGATTGAAACGTGTCTGCCTGAGAGAGGGGCTGCTCCCCAATAATGATAATGCAAATATATACAGTATATATACATCAGTTTTTACTTATCTTGTTTTGAGTTTCCCTAATTTATGGAAAGCTTCTCTTGCCACAGCAAGAGATTTCCTTAAGGCAGGGAATAAAAGCCCCCTGGCTAAAAGAGTTTTAATGCGGTCCAACTTCTACGTTTCGGGCATCCTATACCCAAATGAGGTATTCATCAATAATTTTTATACTCCTGATTATGCGTACAGGATGCCCCAAACTTTACAGACGGACCGCATTAAACAATTTTAGCTAAGTGGCTTTCATGTACGGCCTTGATGAAATCCTCTACTATGGCAAAAGAGGCTCTCTGTAAATTAGAGAAACTCGAAACAAAAAAAGAAGGGGTATAAACCTAAAATAATTAATTTTACAGTTTAACGAATCCTGCCGTATCAATGAACTGCTGCCCACTTGTAAGAAACATATAAACATATGTTCGGTTAAAAACCATAAAAACCATGCCCTATTTATCGGTCAAAATAGCTGTATTATATTTCTAAAGACATCGAATTTTTAAAATCCTAGTTCGGTTTGTATGATGAAAGAGTTGGCTAAAGTTAAGAAAGTTGAGTTCTTCGCGACGTGTTTTAACCTTGGATCCCGCGTGGTCATCTTCAAGCGGGTTGTTGAAGCAACTGAAGCTAATGAACGGTGAGAACAAAACAAGGGGAGATGAGCTGGATTAAAGAATGGCGTGAACTGATATCGCTGTGTTCGTTACCTACATATTTCTATAATGGAGCGTACTGTTGGGCTCTTTTCGGAAGCTGATTGGCTGTTTGGCAGCGTGATAAGTCAATCATGGTGCTACTTCATTAGCTTTCTGGGTCTCCGTGTCGCTTCAATGTAGACCTTGATCCTAATGTTTGGGTGTTTATTATTATTATTTTTGGAGGGGGGGGCTAATGCTTCCCGTATGTAAAAGCGTTGGTGGTCAGTTGTTGCGGTGGAGTACTGTGGTGCCAGATACAACATGGCTGTTGTCAATACAGTTTTATGTTGCTGCAGCGTGTGTATCTTCGGTCATCTGTCACACACGTTTCTTCGGTCTTCCATCAAAATTAAATGTCTCCTGCGTACAAGGCAGACGAGCGCATACTGAAGCAAATCATCAAAAACAACACCTCTTGCACCAACAGGGAAAACAAGCTAATTCTATTAGATTTCTACAATAGCCCAGCAGTCAGCTCTCTGGTCATAAAAAAACAGCACCATCACCAAGTCACTATTAACAGATACCAATGACGTGTATGAGTACACTTGCAAATAGGAGATTGAGAACTCCAGGAAAACTCATACATTGGCATGACAACTACGACGCTTCCTCGTAGACTGACTGTTTATCTCGCCAATGGAGGACCGAAGACATACCTACACGCTGTAGCAACATAATGCTCATTTGTCAAGAGCCGCGTTGGTATCGGGCACCACAATACTTCGCAACTTGCCAACCAACACCTTCAGATACGGGAAGCATTAGCCCTCAGAGCTAAAAAAAAAAATAATCAAAGCCCAAACAACAGGATCAAGCCCTACATTGAAGCTACACCGAGACCCAGCAAGCTGACGAAGTATCGCCGTGATTGACTGACCACACTGCCAAGCCGCCAATCAGCTTCCGAGATGAGCACAACGGTACGCTCAATGATCGATATATCCAGGTAACGAACACAGTGATATCAGTCTGTTTCCATCCATACCAACAACTCTTCGTCTATCATCTGGATATTCTCTCTCGTCTTCACTTACTCACCGATATCAGTATACGCCATTCTTTTAATCTAGCTCAACTCCTTCCGTTTTGCTATCACCGTTCATCAGTTTCAGTTGCTTCAACATCCCGCCTGAAGAGGACCACGTGCGATGGTTGACACGCATCGCGAGAATCCCAACTCGGCCAGATCTTTCGTCGTACAGAATGAGCTACAATTTTAAAGAACCAACGTCTTGGGAAATATAATAAAGATAACTTAACCAAGAAGTATGGCTTGGTATTTAACAAAACATGTATTTAAGAAGGGTTGCATCCCAATATTTATATATATACACACATACAAATTCGTGAGTACTCTTGCAGCATACTACGAATATTAGAAACCCTGCCACTGCAATCCAAGTCTTGCAAGAATAAATATGCCTTCCCGGAAGCGAACGCGCAACCTACAGTGTGCCAGCGCAACAATTTACTACGGCTCTTCGAACGAAATTTTTACTGAACGCGTACGCGTATGGTGCAGGGTTTATTACGAACTAAAATTGTGACTGTGCCTGGTACAGTATGTGGCCTACTATTAGTTAGGTTAGACCTGTTCTAGTGTCACTGGACGTAGCCTAACCTATTCTTAACCTCGAACCGCTGAGTGTTCACCAGTCTTTGCGTTGCAAATAATGCTATTTCTACGAGACACCAGAGTTTGGTCCGTCGGTTAAGGGTTAAGTAACCTAACCAGTTCTAGCTTAGTCCAACACATATATTGAGGTGTGCCAGGTACTATGGCGGAACCATGGAGCCGCCGCCAGCACCGAGGGTGCCGCGCTGTCACTCAAGCGAAGACAATGCAGAATGGCACTCGATAAGAATAGCGTGAGGGAAGCCATCAAGCGTCCGAGTGCCCTCCTCTGATTGATCCAAAGAGGCCGTATTAAGGTGACGTAACTTCTTTGGCAGTCCATTAAGCAGCTTTGCTGTAGCCATAAAGGCTCATTTTCCAAGTTTATGAGGACTGCCGCGCATTACCTTTGCTTTGCTAATAAAGTCGCGCGCGCGTTCATCAGTTCAATATACAAAGACGAAGCGTCGTTGCGCTTCGCTTTGAAGCTGGCCAGGAAGTTTTTGGCAACGAGTTTGTGTACTCAAAAGTTTTTGCGTTTTGTACGGCAGAAAAGCGGGCTGAAGAACTCTTACCCTAATACCGTCCAGAACGTCTGCAAACGACCCCCATTAACGAAATAAAACTTCTGTAAAGTACGCTGACTGAGTCACTTGTACTCAGTACTGTGAAAATACGACCGTTTTGGGGGCCTTTCTGGAAACCTAAACAGTGAAGGCACAGTATATGCAATACCGTTTGGGCCCATATTTTAGAGTCAAATGTCTGCTGCCACATCTAAACAGCAAATATTTATCGAATAGAAGGTATTTATATATTATTGATGGCCTTAATTTTTCTAAATATCATATTACGTTTGCAGCAAAACTGCAACGGTTGCTGCAATGTTAAAAAATGTCAACAATGACGTGGGTGGGTCTACCACGGGGATGATTTTCAAGGGTAAATTCCACTTTCTGGATCGACTTAAATCATCGTCGTACAGTGATTAAGACATGTTCGATTGGGCCCCAAAATTTCGAGGCTTAACTTGTTCGAAACCTCAGACAGATGCTTTGCTTTTTCACTTTGAATCGTATGGCAGGTTTTAGAAGTGACGCAGTTACGTTGAGTCTGCTAAAAACGCCTTCTTAAGAAGTAAAATTGAGTTTCTTAAAGTCTCATAGGTAACCGACTGAAGATCAATACCTGAAACTTAAATCAGTAGGTCGCAGCCAGCGTACTCGCATGAAGTTTGGAGCCAGTCAAGCTTCGAAGGCTAAGGTTTATTAGACACCGAAATTGAGACTTCGACGCTTGACTCAACCGAAATGTCATTTTCGACTTGCTCGAATTAATTTTAAGCATAAACCTGTAATCGGTTAACCTTGAAACTCCCAGAACCTCAGTCTTGCGTTGTAAAATGGAGTTTTCCAGCATACTCAACGCAATTGCGTTACTTTAGCACCATAATAATTCAAAGTAGCAAAGCGAAATATCTTGTCTAAAGGTTCGGACAAGTCTAGCCTCGAAGGCTTAATTTTGGCGCAGAAACGAACTGGCCTTAAATGAAATATCCGACTGTCTTATTCACCACGTTTGAAGAACTAGATTGATCATGTTTTATAATCTTCATCCGATCATCATCCGATCATCCGATCACTCGATTACATATGCAACTGCAAATAATGGTGGCTCACCATTTTTATTGTAATTTCGTTATAGTAAATTAGAATTATGGAACCCCATGCAACAAATACATCTCAGACAGTTCATATATCAGTATGTACCTTATAACTTACTAGTGGTCCGTGCCGTCATTATAAATGACGGCAAAAAATTAACACTTCACCAAAACCCCCGCCGTCTTTTGGGCTTCCTCATTTTTCCCCTATCTAATACTGAAGAAAAAGATTCCAAGGTACTCAACTTTTTTTTTCGCCTTTTGAAATCTGAATTTTCTCCTATCTTATTAGTTCTATTTTCCCCTATCTAATACTGAAGAAAAAGATTCCAAGGTACCCCACTTTTTTTTTCATTTTGAAATCTGAATTTTCTCCTATGTTATTAGTTGTATTTTTCCCCTATCTAATACTGAAGAAAAAGATTCCAAGGTACCCCACTTTTTTTTACATTTTGAAATCTGAATTTTCTCTTATGTTATTCCCATAGAGCGTGACAGGAAAGATATAATATATAAATAAATAAAAACACTAGGTGAATTATTATATAGTACTGATAGGCAGACATATTATGCATCTGAATCTTAGATAGGTCACACACTAAACTTACTCAGATTAAACGTCCTTACTTATCGCTCAATTCCCGGTATGTAAAAGGAACATCATTACTCTAGGCTTAGGGCTGTTCTGCCTTTCTTTTTCATGGCTGCTGCTGCTGCCGCCGTAGATAAAGCATTTAAATCAACTACGTCATTTATATTATCTTTTGTTCCTGCCATGCAGACTGTGTATGCAGGACACCTAGCTTTGGACTTCGGTAAAGATCACGAACTTGCCATCCTGCACGCAATTTTTCGGCTTCGACACGTCCGCCGAGCAGCTGTCGGAGTCACCACCTAACTGGCTGGCGCTGTAAGGCAAGAACGTTATCGGCCGATAGATATTGGCATCTGACCAGCGTCCCCCAGCCACGAATATTGGGAGAGATATTTGTTACTAGCGTCCATTTTTAGTAAAGATATTCCTGGCACATGCCTCGGGGGCATTTCCCCTGCTGTTATCTTCAAAGTTAGGAACTGCGTCGCTTAGCTACGCGGCTTCCGTATCGTATTAGTTAACATAGTTTTAAACTGGTTTGCATTCCGTTACGACGAGGGGTTTTCCTTCGACGCAAATAAATTTGTACATATAGTCCGCGTCTTAGGTCTTCTGGGTTTGTTCCTTTCTTTGGGCATGTTCGATTGGGCCCTAAGATTAAGCCTTCGAGGGTTGACTTGTTCGAAACTTCCCACAGGTGCGGTGGCTTCGACCCGGTGAAGTAAGTTTCAGGCTCTGACCATTCAATCGGTAGACCACGAAACTTTCAAGAATTTAATCCGACTCCGTATTTTGGAATTTTTTAGAAGGCTCGTCGTAATTACTGTACGTTGCTTGTAACGCAACGCGATTATAAATAACAAAGCCAAAGCTTTGGCTTAGAGTGTCGGACAAGTAGAGCCTCGATGGCTTACTTTTGCCACCCAAACAAACACGCCCTTTATGTAGGTTTGTAAGTGTTTAGTATTAGGTATCCGATATAAGTGCTCCTGATTCACGAGCACATCGCACACTTGGATATAAAATTTTTTTAACCCTTATGAATAACTGCAGAAAAGAGATGATCATACAGCGAAGACTTCCTGTATAAGTAAAGTAGCTTGTGCTGATGCTATCTTTAAATCTAGATATTGATATTAAACCAGCTACAGGTTAGTTTACTAAATTTGATAGACTGAACTTCTTCAATAACTATTTCTTGCAAAAAAGTTATTATTCAACGAACTTTTTTACTTACATACATTCCTGATCATAAAAGTTCAGGATCAGTTAAAAAACTGAAAAATACTATTTTGCATGGGTAGACTGCAAAACTTTTTGTATCTGAAGTGTATGCATTGGTTTAATAAATTCAATTTGAAAATTACAAAATCTACAATCTACTGTATCTAGACCTTTGAGACGTCCGTCTCTCACTCCCACCTTGGTTCTTCCCACATTCATACTACTGCTGCTTTTTTTGCTCGTTCTCGTCTTTCCCGACTCACTGTGCCCATGAGCGTTGATTCTGTGTGGGAACACCTTCATACATGATTTCTAAGCTTCTATTGACATGCTGTATGACCTTCTTTTTCGTCTCTTGAAACACCTTATGCCGGGGACACACACGCATTTTTGCTCACAACTGGCTGCTCGGATGTGCAGCTTGCGGGCCGTTTCGATACATACTTAAAATCGTTAGCATAGATACCGTGGCATAAATGACGTCCGAGTCTCGCATCCTTGCATCAAATAGTCTGTGCAAATGCCTAGTGTGTCCCCAGCATTAGTTACGTCTAGTGAGGTTTAAACAGCGTATTCACGACACTCACTCACTTTCTTCACACAAGCCTGGAGGCACTTGGGCTTCTATGATATTCTCTCGGTGCAGGAGGCTGTGGCTAACTCAGCTAGTATATCAATTTACTAAACTTCTCGCTTAGGACTCTATAACTTTCCATGAAGGTTGGATTGCTTCCAGGAACGAAAACAGGCTAAAGTGTATTCTTTATGCATAGTGGAGAGTATCTATTTAGTTGCGGTGCTATAACTCTCACAGATAGAAACTGTGACTAATGTCATTTGTGTATCAGCTTACTGAACTTTACTGTCTTAATGCTCTGCGCCTTTCTTGACGTTTTTATTTTCAGTGGAAAATGTACTGTTTCATCTTGCTCCTTTCCTTTTAGGGTTTTCAGCCGCCAGGTGAAGCTGCAATGCATACAAGTAAGATTGGATTACATTTTGAACAACAGACGGACTGAAAGGCCCATTTCCAGAGAGTAGTTAAAATCTTGGTTTCGGTTCACTTGGAGCTATTGCCATCCCTTAATACACAGAACAAATTTACGAACTTCAAAATGGAAAACCGTTGCCCGTGGGATAAGGGTGCAAACAAGCACAGTTCCAGCGGATTAGTTGGCCGAAGTGTTGACACGTTAGGTTAGATTGGCTGTGAAAGGGAGTAGAGCAAAGCTGCCTCTGAAGAATGAACCCTTTAGAAGTTAAACAACGAACTGCGTACGGAGGAAATGTAGGAAGCTCCTGAGTGTGATGCTTCCAGTGCCTATCCAATCGATTTTTTAACGTGTTGACTGTCTATGACCTGACAACTCACGACTAAAGTCTGTACCAAACGTTCGCTATGAAATACGGGAGAAATTGCAGACTCAGACAATGAATATGATATTGTTGATTGAGCCGTTTCCTACTACTCTGAAGGCGAGTCGCGCTGTCGAGATGTCACTGAAGTCATTAAGATACTTGACTGTTTCAGTCAGTTGCTCCCTGAGTCGTCTTTGTGCGAAAGTGAAGTCTGACCTTCTCGAGGCAATAAGCTGCATGAAATAATATTTAAATTTAGTATCTTCAATGACTGCTGATCGCCTCTGGTACGTAGCATGGGTCATAATATTTATTAAGTTAGTAGTAGCAGTAGTAATTAGGCTCGCCCATTATGTATCGTGGCATTGTAAGAGGAATCCATGTGTTAGCTAAGGCTTATTTTAGCCTTTGGTATAAATTTACTGTCGTGTGCGGATTTCATTTTTTATCTAGTAATTTTTGCTGACAGTAGTAATAGTCTATTTGTTATGCTCTTCCCTTTTTTTCTTATACTGCTCTTTTCTCTTTTTCTTATGCTGCTCTTCCCTCATTTTCTTATGCTGCTCTTCCCTCATTTTCTTATGCTGATCTTCCCTCATTTTATTATGCTGCTCTTCCCTCATTTTCTTATGCTGCTCTTCCCTCATTTTCTTATGCTGCTCTTCCCTCTTTTTCTTATGCTGCTCTTCCCTCATTTTCTTATGCTGCTCTTCCCTCATTTTCTTATGCTGCTCTTCCCTCATTTTCTTATGCTGCTCTTCCCTCTTTTTCTTGCGCTGCTCATCCCTCTTTTTCATATGTTGCTCTTTCCATTCGTGGGTTCGCCATTTATGTAGACACACTATATACCACTTAACTCTATATATACCAGGCTGTGTAATTTTGCTACAATAATTCTTTGTCCTACTATATTCCAACGGAAGAAAATACTTTTGTAGCACAGACAGGTTAGATAGGGTACATTCCCTTGTCTTGAAACATTGCTGCAAGGTCGAGGGAATCAAATTTTTAATATGATGCCTGCTGATGTTTGTGAATGGGACACATTTATCGAGGCATTGGCTAAGATTTTTCATACTGGTAATAATTATTGGGTACGCCGAATTTTCTTTTTACTGTCATTTATAGTTTTTGTTGCTGCTACATTACAGCCGGGAAGTTAAATTTTGGCCAATATACCTCTCCACTTCTCACTTTTGACTTTCATTGCCCATCTTCTCGAAAGTTTCTTTTCCAAACCGATGTTATTCGAAAATTATTACGATGAGCTACTTGGTAGTCAGAGGAAAAAGTAATAGCTCCCGCAAGACGTTTTCCAATGTCCTTATATCTTCACGGCCTTTATTATGCAAGTTTGGAGTTTTCACAAGCCCTATAGCTCCAGCGTAGGCCTCTTTCTAAAGTTTGGCAGCAGTGTGCTGGAAAATTTTTATATCAGAAGCCTTAGGCTTGTCAGGAAAATGATTCCCAAATTTTTGACAATATTTTCGACCAACAAAACTTGCGCAATTCCATGGCCAAAGTTAAACGCCCGCAAACTCGAGCATCTTCAAACTTTTTTCTTGCATGCAGCGTTGGGTATTCAAGGGAAGTTGCGTGCGGTGGCTGGCAAACTGCTGCTTCGTAATCGAAAAGAATATCCTCGATGACTCTATTTATTGGTGCTTTGCTGTTAAAATTGCGCGTCCAAACGTTAACGATCGGCTGCTTGCGCTTAACGATGAGGCATTTACGCGGGTACGAGTTCTTCTTCGCTTTAGATCTTTGCTTGTTGGGCTAGGCGGTAAAAACGAATGCGAGAGCGTCGGCACGGCGGGCATCACGACTGCTGTAAACTTTGTGGTTTCTTCACCACTTCAATGGCACGAAAAATAATGCGAATACAGTATGGTGGTCCTCGTCACTGCTGTAAGAGACGTGGTATCTCCATTGCTTCAATCCAGGGAAAAGCTATGTGAATGCACTTTAACATCACGATCATGATATTTGTACGCAAGAGTGAGATCGAAAGCCACCAGTCTTCCGTGAGGGCAGGCTGTCATTGATTTGGGTTCAACATGGAGGAGAATGTACGTACGACTGCGTGCTTAAGAACTATATTTTCAATGTCCAACAAATTGTTCTGATAATGCCTTACTTGCTCCACCGCCAGCTGATTATCTTAGACGACTATCATAGCATCACCCTAAGCCAGCAACACACCATCAGCTCAGACCACCAGCACGACATCAGCTCAGACCACCAGCACGACATCAGCTCAGACCACCAGCACGACATCAGCTCAGACCACCAGCACGACATCAGCTCAGACCACCAGCACGACATCAACTCCGACCAAGAGCACGACATAAACTCAGACCACCAGCGTCACTTCAACCTATGAAACTAGACCACATTCAGTAGAACATCATCCAAGACCACCATTACCTCACTCCAGTACACCGACCCAACACAAAGTTCTCGCAAAGTCTTTGTGTGGTAAAGCTCACTCCCACGACAGTCATGACGGCGGCCGAAGGAGTTGCAGCTTCTGATTAATCGAATGAATGAATGAATGAATGAATGAATGAATGAATGAATGAATGAATGAATGAATGAATGAATGAATGAATGAATGAATGAATCATAGTTGTTTCCTGATGGATTTTGTCGGTAAATTTGTAGAGATATGCGAAACTTTGCTAGTGACACTTGGTACGCCAGATGGCGTGACAGCTAACATTTTGGCAAATCTTTTGATGTACACATGCCTGTGCTGCAGATACACTACAAAACCCTCGGATATTTGACTGTCGTGTAACAGGCTTTCAAAACATACCTCCAATATCTCTAATTAGGAGCAACATTAACGCTAGGCTTGTTGTGTGTTCTACCAACAACAGAAAACTGAACCCAGGACCAACTTTGACTTCCATAGATCTCTGGGTGCATGAGAAATGTTTCCGATTCCCGTAGGATGGATAAACAAAGCAAGCTAAATCGAAGCTGCTTCCTTAAGATCACAAACGATACGTTAGCAGCCTGCACAGGAGCGCTTGTATCTTGTTCTCTGACGTTGAGTGATGCACGGAAATCGCAGGTACTTTATATACCTTAGGGAAAGTTAGGCCAGTGAAACGCTCTCTCCTTCCTTGTTTTGTCTGCAGAAGAATGCAACATTTCTATGGGCGAAACGACGCCTATCGGAATCCGCTTGGCTCAGCCCTTTCTTTCTCCCCTAGGAGAAACATGTTTGTTTGCCTGTAGTTATCGGTTACGAAGTGTACTGTGGTAGTGGTTCTTTGTCCTTGATTGAGTGAGTATAGTCCGGAAGAATTTCGCTTAACCTTGCATTTCGATATATACAATGTTTTATTGTTTGTTTGTAATGTATGGGGATGTACTCAGTAGAAATCAGTATACAATTGTTCTGCCATGTGATTCACACTTGTCTGAGATATATTCCTGGTTATTTTAAATGAACACTCCAAAGTAACTGCATACAAGAATTAATTGTGTTGATTCCAAGAACCGTGATTCCGAAGTTCTCTGAGGGCTCCAAGCATTCAGTGTATAATCGTAACAATTCTGTAACTTTCCCCATTTTCAGAATAAATAATGCCTTTACATGCATTAAACACCTTGCAATGGAGTCCTCTAACCCAAAAACCTATGATTTGCCACCGGAACCAATGCTCTATGACAAATATTACCGGACGTATGAGACCAAATATAATCTCGTCGTGCACGGTGGCGGCCATCTTGGATTTTCATGAATAAAAAATGTTCCCCAGGTATGCCAGCTTTGGCATGCGGCCGTTTTCTATTGAGTACATCCCCATACATCACAAAAAACGATAAAACATTGTATATATCGACATGCAAGGTTCGGATCAAAATCACCATTTTCCCTCCGGACTAGTAGCTTATAGCGTTTGGAATGGCAGCAGACTAGTAGCTAATAGCGTTTGGAATGGCAGCAGAAAGTAAATGAGGGAAAGGAAGCGACATACCATTATGGTGTATGTAGACAGGAGCGTGAAAGAAAAGGAGGGACTAGAATTTTAAGGTAAGTAAATAGATAGAAACGTGAAAGACGAAGAGAACTTGACATAACACCTTGCTGTATAAAAGGAAATGAGGAACCATGCACTAGGTGTTTACACTTCGGATCAAGGCTCATTGTTTTAATAAGTCTGGAAAGAAGGGTAAGAACAGAAGAATATTTTCAATAAAAGGAAGACAAAAGAAACGCAGTGCATGACTACAACTGCCCGATGTTCTGAAGGTCTAAATGATGCTGTATTAAAAGCTCCCCGGACAAAAACTTAGTCACCTATTACTAATAGGGTGTAGGACCAGGACCTCCACGAGCACTTATAATAGCAGTAATTCTGGAATTCATGGAGTCTGTGAGATTTCTAATGTACACTTGATTCATTTTAAACCTCAGTGGTGTGTTATCCGACCGTTTGAACATGTTCTGATCGACTGCAGCTGTTCCTTGGCTGTCGTCTACTTCCGGTTTCCCAGGCCCCGCCCACTTTCGGTTTGCGCCCCCCTAACCTCGCTTCACCGGAAGTATATTGGCCGTTGTAAATCGAAAGCTCACGCACGAGGGTAGGGTACGGCTGTAGTCGACCACAATGTGTCCAAACGGTCGGATAACACACTACTTACCTCTCTTACATCATTCGATTCCTTAAATCAGCCAAAGTACGTTTGGTATCTTCTCGGCTTCCTAACTTGTCATTGAAGATGGTCCCATATATTGTGGTAAAAGTTTTCTTTAATCACAAAAATTTTTTTTGTTCTTAATCTACTCATTTTTCAATGCAGATTACGAATCTGAAATCGGTTTGTGGCGGTCGGCTCTACTTTTTGAGATATATGACTTTGAATTTCCCATTGTTTTCCTATGGGAGAAAATACCCGGCGATGACAGAGTGTAATGGAACACGTTTTAAATAGGTTTTTTAACCTAACCTGCCCTAAGCCATGGTATGACTCGAAGGATATTGCGAACATCGGAAAAAAACTGTCACAAATAAATTTTAATAAAATTCTATTTTATGTATATTGAGCGAGTTTCATGATGATCGGACCCTAAATTACGGAAATATACCGCCTTCCCCCTTGGGGGCCAGTATGTCGTAACTCGAAAACTAGGTCCAACCGCCAAAAACAGACTTCAGATTCGGATTCTACATCGAAAATTAAGTAGAAGAAAGAAAAAAGAAAATAAAATGAAAAACTATGTGCTTAACGAAAACTAATACCCAAATTCTCGATGGAGTTCGTGCCTGGAGACTTAGCCGGTTATATTAGGTGCCTTACATAGCCAGCATGATTTCGATGCCAATGCATGACAGATCTAGCCCGATGTATACGGCAGTTATCATTCTGGAAGATTGGCAAACTAGCAGTTCGATCTTAATGCAGATACTAGCAAATGGCACATCTTGGTTATGTCCCTTCCCGCTTCATAACGGTTAGGACGGGCGATGAGCCCTGGTTTGATGATGCCTGTAGGAGAGCGCACCAGTTGAAGCGGGAGGCATATGCCCGTTGGCGTACTAGC
>LQNS02278091.1:60700167-60713400 GCA_001587735.2 Parhyale hawaiensis | reverse complement strand
TCGGATCTTCTTTTTTTCTATTCTTTTGTTTTCTCCACCCGCTGGACTGGTTGCGTGGGGGTTTGTTAACCTCATGGAGTTTCTCCGTTCCTGCGTCGCCAGTCTGGTGTGATTTAATGATAATAATAATAATAATAATCAAAGGGACCACAACCGAGTAATTAAACAGCCTCAGAAAATGACAGGCCCACCTCCTGCTTGTATCGCCCCTTGCACACAGGCTTTGTTGAAGGCTTCATGTGGTCTTCGGTGAACACGACGGCGGGCATCCTTTACATAGAGACAGAATCGTGACCAGATGACACTTCTTCAGTCCTCGACAGTCCAATGTGCATGTGCCCTGGCCCATTTCCATTTCAGACAAGCGGCTTTGCAGGCTACTGTTAACATTGGTTACTTCCGAGCTACACTCCATTGTTTATTGCATGGAGTTCTATATGAAGTCCGCTCAGAAATAACAGCTAGGAGAAGGGCCGTCATTGACGTTTTGCAACAATTCCATCCTTGATGTAAAGAGATTTCGGTCAGCAAGCTGTGAAATGCGGCGGCGGTCTCTATCAGTTAGCAATTTTCTTACGACCGCAATTACGCCTAGTATTACCCTTTGTTTCCATTGTTTAAAGATTCGCAAAATAGTACGGCATGAAATACCAGCAAACTCCGCTACTTCCTTTACTCGATGTTCCTTAGATCGACCGAATGCAATAACTTTTTTTTTTTTTTTTGCAATTCCGCGACATATATTGCTTTCTTTCCATCGTTGTAGGGTAGATCAGGAACACGTCTATTCCTGGGCAGCTGTGAATGAAGACTGGTACCTCCAGAGTGCTTCCAAATAATCTAATCTTCTATGATCAAAATTCTGCTATTATACGTGCTCTTATAGGTCCCACACCTTATTAGTAAAAGGTGGTTATTTAAATTTTTTTTTGTCAGAGGAACGTATATAAGGTCCCTCTCAATAATATAGAACAACTAGCATAGTTCAACCGTGGGCGAACCTAGCTAGCATATACGCTATGACCTATTGTCCACCCTAAGCCTTCCGAGGCGAGTAATCTTCAAGCGGGCTCTTTATCTGCAGTAATTGCGTTAATCAATTACCATGCTTCAATTAGGTGAAATTAGTGTCTCACTCCTTGAGAAAATATATCTCTCGGCTAATATTATACCTGCAACTCTTGGATGTTTTTTTTTTAAATACGATCCCTCCTTGTTTAGCAAATCGCAAGAGTATCAAACCTCCTTGAAATATCTAAATATATTTCCTTGTTCACAATGGAATATCTCTTCGATGCAACAAAGCGGTCAACGAGTTACACGTTCGTGTTACGTCATCGGTGCATCAGACTACCGAAGCAGATCTTAAGATACTCGGCCCACGTCGCAATGTCTAAATAAATACTATTCCATAAAGGAAGCAGCAAAGCGGTCAACGAGCTTCAAGTTCGCTTCACACCATCATGAATATCAGCAGCTGACACCGCAGCCTCTTCACATCTTTCCGCCCAACAACATTTTCCGTGGAATGTTTCCGTCACGATCAAGAAGGGTCCCCTTCATGCAAGGCTGCTGCCAAAATTTTAGTTTACGACCAAACTTCTTTGGAAATTCTGAAACTCTTGCTCCCCAAGCCTATGAAATACAAGACTATGAGCTCATTCTTTTCTATCGAGCATAGTAAAGCTGTCCTTTCAATCGCTATGGAGCTTAAATCAAAGCCCACGTCGCCTCCTCCTTCAGTTGAGTGCCGGAGTCTCCCTCTGAAACATTTGCCTGGGAAATCACTTTTATTCGCGCATAAATTGGAGACGGGCTGCCCTAAAGATTCTAAACAGTGACAGTAAAGAACTTTATTTAACGGAGCCATAGTTCTGTTTGAAATTTAGTCAATTTATTTCAGGCTTGGTTGTCTCTTTGTCAGTTAATTTGAAAACTAACGTCTGATCAAAATTATTTCACTCATGAAGAAATTCTTGCTTAACACACGATCGACTACAAATACTGCATGTGAAAGTTGATTTCTTTCTAGTTTGGTAGTTTTATTGTTGGCATTTTTACAGGAGGGCGTCCAGTACATACTCCAACAGAAATTGCGGGAAAACTATGTTAGACAAGAAGTCCTGTGAAAGTTTAAATTTTTTCTGGTTGGTTTTATGGTATTTTCAATGAAAATATATAAATATACTGTCCTATATAATTACTTGCAGAGAAATACTAGTTAGAAGTCTGTAGTACTTATACTGCCTCCCTGTAGATGTATGTACCACAGAATAAAGATTTACTTCTGGAAGACCCGAAAGCTCTTTTCTTTTTTTGAGCCTGGGACATTGTCGGGAAGAATTTCCTAGAACGGCAGCAATAACTTCAATTTCGTTCGTCTGAGCAATATTTGATGTCAAGACAACGTTTGCTTGACTGAGAGCTTCTTGTTATTTCTACTGAAGGTTATGCCTTATAATTTCACTATACGTTAACCGCTGCCAAATGTAGCAAGCAAAGGTGAATGAAAAACTGTAGATTATTATTATATGTACTTGCATTGACACTCCTTCTGTTCAGCACATAGCGAAGATATTTAGCTCCTAATACTGTTGCATACAGGCTATGACATAGTGAGTATGTGACGAATTGTTCATAAGAAAGCAATAGGTTCACCAGTTTGAGTATTGAACGGATTTTCGAACGAAACGTAAGGAATAGAATAAATACATGTAGTCCAAGAGATGGGCCCTCCTTTTTTGTGCAGTTTCATCATTTAGGTTCAAAAATTTTCTTCCAGTTACTCGAAATACAGTGGGGGAAAATAAATATTCATACACCATGAAGTTGTATATTTAAAAAATCCAGCGAACCAAAAATTATATATTGATGCATCATTTTTTTTTTTTTTGCGTAAACAACATCTTACCAGATTCAACCTCTATCACAAACTGTGATGAATCTATTACGATAAATGCTATCGTCAACTACGGTTCTGCCAGTTTCTTTTAGAATTACATATCGCTTATATAAAATTAACAATGATAATAATATTCTCCTTACTACTTTATAATATATAAAATGAGACAAATTCCGAACACAGGAATAGTTCGGTGCGATATAGGCAGTGTGCCACTGATGCGCTAGTAAAAGTTTCTACTACTGCTACTACTACTACAACTACTACTTGCGTTAACAATATACACGCAACAACAAAACAAGTAAATTCCTATATAATAGAAATTATATAACAATTTATATATTTTGGGTTGAAAAAAGTATGCTTTCAACACAAAAAACTATTTTAAAACAACATTTAATATTTTGTGGCGTAGCCTTTGTTCAGTTCAACGGCAATTAATCTCTTTCTATTTTTATTACCAAGCCTTGACATGTTTCCTGAGGGATTTTAGGCCATTATTCCTTGCAGGTTTCAAATTTCTTTGAGTTCCGGATTGGACTTCGGCCTCCTCGCATTAGTGTGTCATTTCAAAAATCGCCACTAATTTTCTATCGGATTCAAATCCGGAGACTGGTTTGGCCATTCTAGCTGTTGTAAATGAATAATTATCGGTGAACCATTCGTGGATATACTGCATGTTCCTTGCGCTTCTTTTGAACCATATTGCAGTAGTTGAGTCTAAAGTGGCCAGAGCTGCGTATAAACTATATAGCCAACTAAAGTTGCATATATGCAATCCCGTCTACTGCTGAAGCTACGCTATTTATGTACAAGCACAATTTGACGCGAAGATCTGCTTCTCGAACATCGACCCGATATGTATTTACATTCGGGAACCTAGATACGGCAACAAGAACGATTACAAGCTGTCCATCTTCACCTGAATTTGCGCATGCGCAAGCCCAGAGTGGTTCTTCTATAAAACTCACTAGAACTGAACTGTCACGCAATATATAGAGGCACCGCAGCTCACCATACAGTCTTTGCCGAAGGCTCTCGTATGTATTACAGCTGAGGCCTCCGGACGGGTTCTATAGTACTTATATTGCTCAATAAAATGCCCTTTATTATGACGTTACGGCCGAACGTAAAAGACACGTTTTGCTCAGCACTAACCGTAGCGCTCGTCTCGAACGAAAGAAGCTGACAATGAATAAACACGGGAAGAAACGCGTAACAAAGCTTAAGTCAAGTCAGGGTCTCATTTAACCGGTGGAGCAATTGATAAGTCTTTGAGATTCGACTTCTCTGGACATCAGACAGGTGAACTAAATTCGCCTTGGTGAGTCAGCTTCCAGGCGTTAACCCTTATTTATTGATTACCTTTGAAATGCACTAAAAAAGTCCTACCTTGTAAAACAGAGTATCTGACTGCCTCAGGCGTACTTGGCTTGCTTTTAACACCTGCAACACGATGCAGAGTGGTGGGTCAAACATTCCTGTCTGGAGTGCCACATGAGTCCAGTGGATATGGCCAAGTTTGACTTTGAAGAGCCAATCGATGTAGCTCTCAATCTTTTAGTCCTTGAATTCTTCCTTGCCTTCTGTACCCATTAGTGGACTACACAAACGGTGCTTTTCCTATTGAAAATAATAACCCTACTTCCACCAGGCTGTGTTATTATGCTACAATTAAGAGTTCTTTGTCCTATTGTATTCCTAGGACGAAAAATTTCATGGCAAGGTAACCCACCCTTGTACAGCTAGGCGAGGGTACACCCATAAGCGCATGTATTATTCTGTGCGGTATGTAATGATGCACTGCGTACGAGCACCGAAGCGCTACTTAGGCCTCTGCGTTAAGGGACTCATATCGTGCTACCAGGTTGACATTAGATGAATCCTTGTAACGAATAGCAACCAGAAATGTCTATAATAATTTGCATTCTAAGACGTATCTGAGTATAATTATCCTATTAAACGGGAAACCCATTAATATAATAATAATCCTATGAAACTAACCATGAATTAACGACTTCAGCTTTGGCTAGACCATCGGAATAATTTGCTTCCCGTACGGCCTAAGAAGCCTTCTTTATCCTCCGTCGATTGACAATTTTTGTAAAGTAGAATTTCCTAACTCACGCGACTGCCACCCAAAAACTTAACGCAAATTAGGAGCGATTAGGTAAAAAATATATAGCTTGCCTTGGAGCGGCGCCAATTGAGATCGAGCTATTTGGGAGCTTCTGCTGTGCAGGTGAATCCATTACTTTATTTCGGTGAATTCTTGCAAATTTAACATAATGCTGCGTTATAAGGAATCATGAACATGTAAATGTGCCATCAGCATATGAATACGTAGTTCTAATAACAGCGATAGAAAATTTTGAATAAATTAGATGTATCGGCAAATAAAGATCGGATTAATAATTAGGGGATTTGCCAGTACTGCTCTTCCATCCCGAGCTGATCCTCTCATGGATGGTCTTCATCTGTGCGTGAATTTCACTGACATTTGCCTTGCTGGATGCACATCTTCCTTTTCTTCTCTTCTCTTCACAGTGACTTGTGAATCCTAAAACTGAATGCGTAATAAACTTGCTGTAACAGTAATGTCTTTCGTTCCCAATAACGAAAAACTTTATCTAAGTTTTGTCAGATATTAATAACAATAAAGGACTAAACACCATACATACATGTAGCGTGTGAACAAAGCAACAATGATATAGCCAGCTTCGTTGTGGTATGTCCTAAATTCTGCTTTATATCCATAGATTGATCGATCAGCTACACAGAGGGACAGAGATGGACTCCAAAAGAAAGCGAGATCGTCATACGCGGAGGAGGTTCCGCCACGGTTGACCTTGCAAGGGAACTCAAGCAGCAAGGACACTTGGATTGTTTTGACTTGTTGGATGCCAAAAGAAAAGAGAAACTGTCATACACGAAAACGCTTCCGCCACATGCAGCTGACCTTTCATAGAGAAAATTCGGAGACAGAATATCTTTAAATTTAAAAGCATTATAATCAGAGGGGCAGGACGAACATCTATAGCAAATAGGGTGGTTCATCAAGGTGCTGTCATCTGGTTATTAATAATAATTCAAACAGTATACAAAATCTTGGATACTTAAGCGTGCTGTTTAACAGACTTGCGCACAGCGGTGGCTTAGGACATTATCAGGAGGCTGAGACTCGATTGAAGACGAGCTTCGCAGTGGAGGACCTTCAATTACAAGAACTGGTGATAATGGAGAAAAAATTTGGATTCTTGTTCGTTCTGATCGTTGATTCCCAGGCAGCATTAATGTCGCATGATGGAAAGACGGCAGGATAAAAACGAATCTTGGGGCTTTGAGATAGGTTTGAAGTAATCTGAGTGTTTTCAGTTTCAGTTATACTGCATCATTCCTCTTCAAGACGCAGTAGAAGCAACCGGAGTTATGTAACCATTTGATACTGACCATCCGTTGACTCAATCACCTACAAACCCGCACTGACGGGGCCTCGAATGTTTTCCAGCGTCCCATCTAATGACAAGCCACCGCTCTCAGTCTTGTTGCTTTATTTACACGCCTCATGACCGGTGCGCTTAAAGTGAAGCTCAAAAAATTGTTTTATGGGAATTCATTAGTGTATGCATTGATTCCTATCAAAAGCTTCACAGAATACATTATTACACCACTTAAGTTGCACTTTCATAATCATTGTGAACAGATTTCTACAGGTTCAGTCAGAGCTCTCAGATAAATTAACGGCCAACAGCTGTTGATAATAATTAATAATAATGATAATTATTTAATTGTAATTAATAATTACAAATAGCACTGTTGACTTATTAACTAGCGATAATGGTAGCTGAAGGAACCACTAGCACTGATGGCTTTTTACCCATACAAGTCCCTAGTTGAAGTCCTATTCATTGTTATAGAGTTAAAAATGTGGAAATATACGCAATTCACAGTGGTACATGAGTTAACGATTGTAGATGCAAGCACTGTTCCTCACTGTAAAGTATGAATTACACATGTTTATAACAGCATTAATAATATAGCCATGTTATCTTTTTTACTATTGAAATTATAATGACTTGTTAGGAAAAAAGGATTTCCCTCACCGTATCTTGCACGTACGTGGGTCTTGCTCATTACAGCGCTATTCCTATCGGCAAGGTAGATTCAAATTATGCATCTTGGAGTTAATACAGAAGTCCTTAAGTAGAGCTTCGAGAGCTCCAGACACAATTGCGATCTTACCTCCTCAGCTTTCCGACCCACAGCACGCAAAACAGCTTCGGTCTGCAAAAAATCCTAACACGCACTCAGAATATTAAACTTTAAAGGGAAAACTCTATTCCAATTTTGTATGAAATGTAGTTCCACAAAGACCGTCGTACATGGAATTCGGCCGGGCTCTATTCGAGGTCTTTCTCTCTCCAAGAAAGGCACTGCACTGTTACTAAAGAAAATTATTATGGAGAAAACGGGAGTCCATGCAAAAGCTAGCATATATTATGGCCGTTAAAGCGAAATATTTATAATTTTAGAGCCCCTTGCGAGGGAGAGCGCAATTCATTCAAGAATTTAACACATTCTGGCAGTCGATGGAATCTGTATTAAGTAATACTGGAGTTTTTCTGAAACTCCAGCACTCGCCTGATATGCAGAGGTAGACGCTATAGAAACTGCTTCTGAAAAAATACACGCTTCACCGTATTAATAACAAAGACTGGCCTCCAAGAATTAACCGCACTATATCATCGAGACTGAATTCTATTGGGTAAGTGTCTTGGTCAGTGAAAGAAAAAGTGAGTTCAAGTCGGTTTAACATTGAATGAAGTATTGATGTTCATAAGGGACTTGTGCACTTGCCGAACACTATGCATAGAGCCTTAGGGCGGCTTTCCTGAAGTAGTTATAATACCACTGGCATATTCGAAATTACATCACATTTTCTTGAAAACACGTCGGGCTACATTTCTTTTTGCGAACTATCTATCGCCCTCTTCGCTAACCAGATACGATTTTTGGCAGTTTTGGGGAAGTATTTGAAGTAATAACAGACTTCTATCAAATATTTTATACAGGTAGGAATTTACTGAAAAAAGTTTTCGCGGTAAGGATTTGGTGTTGAGTGAATAATATAAAAAAAGCTTGCAGCGTAATTCATACAATTCTAGATAAACTACATGCAGGCTTATTTATAGAGGCCAAGTAAAGGTCTCATGGACATATTACGTTCATTGCAATGAACCATTTGGTCTTAATAATAATTGTACTGATCATACTGAAGTGTCTGAGCCTCCTCCTACACTACCAGAGATGAGCTCTAACGGAAGAAGAAATAAGGGACGTAGAGTATGTCCACAGAAGCGTGGAACCCATGGAAGACGGTGTTCTCACACAGAATCAGTGCGCATGGGAATAGTAAGTCATACAAAAAAAAAAGAATAAAAGGTAAAGTAATAACAAGTATAGGGGCATGGAAATGTAAAGAAGCAAAGTGGACACGAAGTAAAATGTAGGGAAGGCTAACGACCGGGGTCCACGTATCAACTTTCGTTGCCGCAAGCGGCCTAGAGGCAACTCAACTAAACCGACTGCGCACTCTTAAAAGGGCATCATGTCGCTTTATTGATTCATTCGCTTCTAGAAGCGCAAGGTTCGAATCATGAAAATTTCTCGTATCGGTTAGCAGCTATAAACCGTCAAAGAACAACAGCTGAGTGCGATCTTTCTGTGTTTTTTTTTGTTCTCTTCGATGCATGGCAGGGCCTTGCTTATAGAATTTTTTTTTTTTTTTGCGGCCAGAAAGCCTTCAGAATTTTGTGTCCCAACCCGCGCCCATTTTATTTAAAAGCCTCGTGGATAAAGAAAATGTAAAAAGAGGTAGAAACTTTCGGCCCTACGCTCAGCTGAAAAAAATGTCATAAAAAATAAACTGAGGAGACAGTAGATCTTTTGGACGTAAAGCCTGAAAAAAATTTGTACCGACTTGGAAAAAAAAAAAAATATTCTTTTCCATTTACGGCTGCGCCCACAACCAAGAGATACATAAAAATCTACTTGCGCACTTCGCTTTGAGCTTACCGTACGAAACACAGAAAAAAACCCGATGGGTACCTGCAAGTTAATTATTACCACTAATTGATTACCACTAATTGCCACATGCACCGTAAATACCACACGCTCATAAAATGGGAATTGTTTATAAAACCATGTTCATCCTAAACTGCGAATAGATTCTTCTGTACACTTAGTAGAAGACACATAAACATGAGGTTATAGTAGCTGGTTTTAAAGCCATATAAGTAGTTTAAGCCTCCGCTTGCACACCACACAAAGGTGATCTCACAGAGGAACAATGAAGGGACACATAGCATGTCGATAGAAACACGGAACCCATGCAAGAGGGTGTTTCCGCAAACGATCAACGCGCAGGGGAACAGTAAGTCGGAAAAGATAAGGAAGAAAAGATGAAAACATCAGTAGCAATAGGAAAACGAAAGCAAGACAAGTACATGGGCACGAAAAAAAAACGTCCCGAAGGCCTGGCTATTGGCTTAGATAGCCTACACAAGCCCCTTGGGGCGCTACTCCCGTAACAGGGCATAGGCAAGCCTAATTAACATTACCTTATATCCTATGGCCCATCATATGCCCACTGAGCGGTTTAAAGTAAACCCTTTAATCATCAAGGTTCAGGTAATAAAATTCAAGTATGATATCAGTGGTCTTAAAGAACCTGGATACACAAATTAATGAGTGTCACATGTATCGGAGCCGCAGTCTGACTTAATTTCTGAAACTCTTAGGTTCGGGTGATGAATCTGTGTAGACGAGCAACGTGATCTTCATGTGTACTGAACCTGCCTGAGCAGACAATTCCTGGTGTATGCACTAGAAGGAATAAGAAGGGCTAGATGCTGGATCCAACCTCCCAGCTTCATCATGTTGATTCTGCAAAAGGAAATCGTAACAACAACTGAAGCACTTCTACATGGTGACGGACTGGCACGTCATCCCAACATTATATGTACTTACTTATAGTCCTTCGAAGAGAGAAATGTGTTGCAACATGAACTTAGGTAACGGCGGTGGTTTGCTTTTCAGAAGCAACGTCGACACTATATCCTAGTATTTTGTTCCTATTAATAACCAATGTTATTCATCATCACCCGCGAATGAAGCGAGGAGCGGTGAAAATGTTTTCGTTGAAGATGTATGTCTGTTTGTTTGTCTGCCTCTCTGTCTGTCCACCCAAAAAGAGACAGAAGGAGTTGAGCCATCATCACAATCTTTTTCAGGCAGCCAGGTGGGTTGACTGAGATGTGATAAATGTCAAAAAATCTCGAGTTGGTCAGCCATAAAAATTGACGGCGTTGAATTTGTAACTCCTGACTCGGCCCTTTTTGCGAGTGATGGTCTTACGCCATGAGGGCGTTCTAGTTTCAATAATGTGAGAATGCTTGCTAGCTGCAGCTAAAAATTATATCTTAGAATTACGATATAAATAGTTACATACTGAGATACTGATGCCGCGGCCACACTACGTAGTCGCTCGCACAACTTGATGCGAGAATGTACGTCTCGTACGCCGTTCATGATACCGTATCTATGCTACCGATTTTAAATGTGTATCGAAACGACTTCCGAGCTGTACATCCTCGCATCAAGTTGTGCGTGCAAATTCACAGTGTGGCTCCGGCATAAGACAACTAAAGTCTTGGCTAGGATGCGCCGCTGGGCAGCAAAGTCCTATGATCGATGAGAAGCTAGTCGAAGAATAGAGTCCTACCGTGACCCTTTGTGTACAAGAAAAGGTCACCATAACTGGCAGTAGACAACTATTATAATTACAATGAATCACTTAACGAAAGATTATCCCACAATGATGCACTGCAAGATGTTCTACCATGACCTATCATGACCAATTATCATGGATTATTCTACACACTGAAGTCCCAGCATGCCCTGCTATGCACAATAAAGTGCCATAATGCGATGCAGCACTCTGCTAAATAAAATCCTACCACAAATCGCTGTGCTCAATAAAGTTTAGCTGTGAATCGCTGTGCTAAATAAAATCCTACCACGAATCACCGTGCTCAATGAAGTTTAGCTGTGAATCGCTGTGCTAAATAAAATCCTACCACAAATCGCTGTGCTCAATAAAGTTTAGCTCTGAATCGCTGTGCTAAATAAAATCCTACCACGAATCACCGTGCTAAATAAAGTTTAGCTGTGAATTCCTGTGCTAAATAAAATCCTACCACGAATCACCGTGCTAAATAAAGTTCAGCTATGAATCACATTGCATGATAATTTCCGATTATGAATAATTATTCTATGCAGCGGTCCTACCATCACTCACAGTGCTTAGATAAACTTCAACTATGAATCTTGGAAAAATGACATCAGACAGTGAGCTATTAATAAAACTATAATTATCACCCGCAAACCAAGTGCGAGAGGTGATAATGTCTTCATTGAATATTTAAGTAAATATATATACAGTATATGTAAATACATATATTTGTATGTCTGTCCACCTAAAAAGTGGTCAAAGGAGTTGAGAAATTTTATAATTTTTTGTAGTGAATTTGGTTGGTTGCCCTAGATGTGATCCATGTTAAAAACTGGGCCTAGCTGGCCATAAAAAAATGACCGTATTGAATTTTCTCTGCCGTGGCGAATTTGCCTCCACCGCGGCAGATCGTCTGGAGCACGGAGTGTTCTATTTTTTCCTATGTTATTATTGAAGAGCTAATTTATGGAAAGAATGCGGCAGTGCCCTAGCCTCGTTTATAAAACATGACTTCGTTGAATTTGCCCTCTACCGCGGGTGATGGTCTTACGCCACCAAGGTGTTCTAATTATACCAATCTAATGAGAAGAGAAAAAAAAATCTTGCTATAACCTGTAATTAGAATGCTACCACACTGTGAGCTGAAATAAAGTCATCATTAATTTTAATTTCTAGAATAATCCTTAGGTTATACGGCTATTCCCATTACCCTATAAATGGGCTGTGGGGGTAACCGCAGTTAACATAATTATGTAATTTATACAACTAGAGCGTGTGTATATTTTACCTAAAGACCGTGTTCTAGGGTTAACGCACACTCACACTGTAAATTACATTTAAGGTATCATTAATTATTTCTTTTTCTCAAGACTCAATCTTAAGTTCAACAAAGCAAAAAGAACAAATTTTGCTTAGCCAAGAAATAATGAAGTAAGGAGCAAGTTATTAAACGTTTCGAGCCCTCCAAAAAATGTACAAGTTTTAATCCTCTTCCATTCTGAGCTCAAGCTCGTTTAATCTCAGAATTTAATGAGATAAACTTAACTTGTTAATTAGACAACACCGCTGATCTCGTAGGTGAGAGCGCGTTAACGTGGGGATTGTGGTGCCTTCGTTTTTTTTTACTATAATTATATTCGGCCCGCTATGGTGTCATTGCAAGCGTGGCTGTATTGGCAACATCGTAGGAGTGTGAACATTTACGTATTGGTTTGACTGGATGATGGCGCTTACCTTACCGGGTGTACACCTGGACGGATTCTTTTTAGTTGTACCGTACATTGTCATTGATTGCAATGAGGATAGGCTGTGGAACAATTCCAGAACGTCTGCCTATGTTCCAGCATTTATCCGTCTGGGCGATGGTGCATGAACTAGGGGGCCGCGAGTATCCGGACAGACTCTAGTCTTGGTACATATATTATTGCCCAGAGGTTCATTCTGAAAAAGACAGGGAAACGACATCATAGAAATAGTATACAGTTCACACGTCAAGTCAGTTCGTGAAGTAGAGATTTGTAGTTTTTTATTTCATTTTACAGTATTTAGGTATTCATGTGGTTGCCAGATCCTCCTAATTTTTCGATTCATGCGTGATAACGATAAATTTACGTTTACCATCCAAAACAGTGCTTAGGTTTTCTATTTCCCAATGCCTCCAGTTTTCTTCATCCCCAAAACAGGGCTTAGGTTTTCTATTTCCCAATGCCTCCAGTATACTGTTATCTTCATCCATGCAACTAGACGTCATATGTTTAGAATTGCTTCGGAGACGGACGGTATCAGTACTATATACGTAGGAGAAAATAGGGCATCTATATTACGTATACTTGAACAACGGGAATTGGTTTGAGGTGACTCGAAGTTTCAGAACTTTTTCTTTATTCTTGAAGCTACGGTTTTGAAACTTTACGCACGTATGTAAAACAATATTTGTAGACTTTTTTGCTCGTAGGAATTTTTTCATAGACGCATAGAAAACGAGTTATTCATAGAAAACGGCATTTTTGGGGTGTTTTTTCAATCCCTACTCCTCCTA
>LQNS02278091.1:60628557-60699270 GCA_001587735.2 Parhyale hawaiensis | reverse complement strand
AAAAAAAAAAGTTGAAAAAGTCGGTTGCCCCCTTCGAGAGTCCCCTTGAATCAACGTCTCACATGTGAGAAATGTGTTGCTAAAGCTAGAAAAGAATATGCACAGGAAGACGTCGTTAGAGATCACACTTTCCGAATGATTTTTTCCCAGTCAGAAATAATGGTTGTGATTATAGTAGGACATAGTGGTGTATGAGAGATCAAGGTTGATTATGGATGATGAAACAATACGGTAGATATGTCGACCATAACATAACGCTGATTTTAGCATATTTAGGTCTTTATTGGTTGTTTCAGGTTGGTCAGAAAACGAAGGTAGATGGTAGTACATAGATGTTTGAAGACTGTACATGGTAAAGCATATGCTCGAGCGTAACTATGGTAGGCTATCAACGGATTTCCCTACATACGATCATGAGAGGGAATTCCTTCCATTATTTGGGGAAGAATATGTATGGCTTGCCATGGATTATAGTAATATGGCTAGAATTCCCAACATGATCGACCAAAATAATATTGTATGACTATGAGTATGAATGCAAAACATCTAGTAATTCATATAATAGTGCAAAAATTGTGCACATTTTCAGTTTTTCTTTCCTGTCAATGAATAGCAAAAAATTGCAGGGTATGTATGGGCGCTAATCGCCTTGAGGTTTTTTTTCTATTGATTTCCATTTTTTTCGCTCAAACACATTAGCGTAGTTACCCATTATCTTCATTTCTTTTTATATCTCTTGTTAAATAGTGTTGCTATCTTTGATCAAATATTGCCGTTTATTCTTATGTGCATTCAGTTTATATCTGTAAAGTGTTACCAAGAAATTATTCCCAGTAGGTTTATGTAACAGGATGTCAAGTTTCATGCTATTCTTAGCCTTACCTACCCTGACAACGGGTACGGCCAAAATTCATGAATCGGTTTGTGACTTCTTCTAAGCTGTGTAGTATGCATAGCACTATACCGGCTTAGAGTTAAAGAAGTTACATATAAACGTGCGTTAGCTGCACGGATTGAATCAAGCTCCTGCTCCAGCACAGTTTTAAAGCTTAGAGCCTTCGACCATTCTGAGTTACAGGCCTAACACGCACGTATGAGTTAAATAAGCTGTTTTTATAAGAAACTAATCATCAGCAAACAAAGCAGGCATCCAGTGCATAATATGTTAACAGTTGCAAAATTTTATCTTGGTAGAATATTGTAGTATCATTCGCTGAACACAGTCGATTTTGGTCGTGAATGGTGTTTCTTACGGTTCACTATGGTAGATCATGGCTGTGCTGCTAAAACCTTCATGGTTGTAATTGGGTATGTATGGTTGGGAATTATAGTAGGTAATATGGTCGAAGGTTGTGACATATCTATACCATAATGCACACCATAAAGGTTGAATATGGAGGATACTTCGATAATAAACAACCAAAAATCTAGACCATAATCATAGTTGTTCTTCTCTTATCACAACCATTATTTCTGATTGGGAATTGTTTGGGTTCAAAATTTGCAGTTCCTGATAAATGCCTGTTAGAACTTTAATATATTACACGCCCCACTTGGGAAATCCACTTGCACTGGTTCGTGCTATAAAATTTAATAGATGACTGCTGAACTCAGAAGAGTGCACGGCTGCAGTCAGAAACGGAAGGCTCTTGTGATAACTGCGCCCTCCCTCCGACCATCCTCATACCTGGCGAGCGTCTATCAAGCACCGTAAGAATTTATTTATCTGGCAGAGAAATCCGATCCTCTGTACCAGCGTCTGCGAGCCTGTTGCTCTAACATCCTGCCATCTGATATTAGGGCCGAAACACACCAAAAGCAGTTCAGCGAGAAGCTAGCGGGAAGACTGGCTGGCAGTTTTTGAGAAGCACGGAATGCATTGGATCGCGCACACCGAACAGCGGCAGCGGCCTGCTCAACTGCTCGGTTCGGTGTGCGCGCTCCAATGCATTCCGTGCGTCTCAAAAACTGCCAGCCTGCCAGCTAGCTTCTCGCTGAACTGCTTCTAGTGTTTTTCGGCCCTTATGTACCCTTGTATTGCGAGTATATAAAACTAGGTCGAACACCTAGGACAGTTTTTGAACCTAAATCAAGTATCTCATGAAACGAGCATGACTTATAACGTGGACTCCCTCTATTCGAAGAAGCATGCCGGGGCAAAAAGAAAATATTCGCACTTTTGTTCTGTAGACTGTCCATCGGTCCAGGCTAGTTAGCTATATTATACTAAAAGTCTGTAAACCTTGCTTTTTTATTTATTAATTTAGTTTTTATTTACTTGTCTGTGCGGTTTCTTCCATTTAAGATAGGAAGAAATTCGATTTTTGAAGATTTAATTCAATTGTATACGCGATATAGAAGATGAATCTGAGCTCGTCTGCATAAACGTTGTTTATGTTAAATGTTAATGTGATACGGTAAATACAACTGGCCAACATCTATATTATAACAAAACTCTGTGATTTCTATTGATTACCTTCCTTTAAGAAGCTGGTGATAGTGACACGGCCGAACAGCGTGTGGTCTGCGACCAGCTAAATAACCCCTGTTCATTTGCGAGAGCAAAGACGATCGTGTTGATGACCCAACGGGTCACGGGCCGTCTAGTCTATATTATAATAATTGTGCTTGTTCCTCTGTTAGTTAATTATTTATTTAGTGAGTTACTACAACCGTAACGATTTCATCAGTATTAGATAGGGAGAATTGGAACAGCTTCGAGGTATCCTTGACACGACTTGGGCAAGGATCAATAGGAGAAGGAGTCTGGTTCACACTTGAGCTGCTATTGCGCCGCAGGTAGAAGATTCACTACCTGACTTGGAACATTTTTAATCCTTTATATCCATGATACGGGTCCGACCGCATCATAATTCAGGAACAATGCTTTTCTTCTGTAAAAATTCTACAGGTTCTTGCAGTGTTAGGGGAAAATTAGGCTGAAAAGGTTCTGTGAGAGCACACGGAGGATAGATAGCACTAAAGAACATTGCTTTTGTTTTGTGGAATATCCACGGGTTCCAGCTGGTAGTTCCATTCATTATTGTTTTGATAGATATTAATGGACTTCTCCAGACTTATTTCAACAGGTTCAAAATTTGCAGTTCCTGGTAGAGGTATTGCTCAATAATAATAATTAGAAGTCTTTAAAGACCATTCATATCTCGTTCCCATTGATTATTTTCTTTATTATATGCTAGCATAGACCTCTCTGCAGACACTATTGCAGTACATTTAGAGAATAAAAGGAAGGCAAGTGTAGTGTGTCAAGAGGAACGGATAATCCAAGAACAAAACACTGCGAAAGGAAACAACAACTCAGGAAAAGGGAAACAAAAAACAAATACAAGAAAAGTTGTCAGTAGAAGCACGGAGAGGAACGAAATAAAAGTTATCGCCTCTTGGCTATTTAATCAATGCTTACAGAGCAACTTGCACTGGTGACAGTGTGTTTTCCTTTCCAATTAACTTGGTCTCCTAAGTCGATGTGTGAAATTTTAAGTTTTGCCCTAAAATTTACAGAATTCTTGGCCACAGCCGAAGCTATAAATTTTATAAAACAGCTGGTGTGGAGACCAAAAATTCCGTAGGGATATTCCACGAGGCGCACTAGTATTCTCGCCATTTTTTCAGTAAGTTTCCAAATTTCACTATCAAATATCGAATTTTGGGTGAACATGGAAAGACGCACTCTTTTTTTTGGGGCGCTTACCCAAAGGTTAATTAAAGGCTATGCAAATATAATCTTAATTCCATAACGTCGGACAAGACGGCAATTACCCCACAGAGCGTCAGAGAGCTCAAACTGCCGTCCTGATGGCCTTTACGAGACAAGTTTGATGAAGTCATTTCTGGGCGCTTGGATAAACTTTGGCCATGTGGCCCCATGAGCCATTCGGGCGCGTTGGGTGTCATCCGCATAGGGCCAAAAATGCCTAAATGGGCCGCTGGAAACCTCAGTGGCAGCGAGCATGACCGGCTGCGACAACCACTGTATCCTTAATGAAGGCTAGAAAAGGTCACGAGAGCATACATGTTCGACTGGGGCAGCAGTGCGGCGACGCTGTCTTGACAAAATCAGTACTATATAATAATTCACGTCGTGTTTTTATTTATTTATTTATAACTATATTTATATCTTTCCTGTCCCGCTCTATGGGAATATGATAGGAGAAAATTCAGATTTCAAACGGCGAAAAAAAAGTTGAGTTCCTAGGAACCTTTTTCTTCAGTAATAGATAAGGGAAAAATAGAACTGTCTGCTTGCCTCTTTTTGGCAAAAAGAAAAGTTGGGTACTCTGGAATCTTTTTGTTTGGTATTAGATACAGGAATAATGAGGCTTCGGACCGACGGACTGACGGACAGACAGCTCTCTTACTACAGTATAGATTGTTTAGACAGAATGCTAAATTTACATTTAAGAAGCCTTCTAAAGAGAAACAAGCACTGGAGACGGCAGGGGTTTTGGTGAAGTGTTAATTTTTTGCCGTCATTTTTTATAATGACGGCACGGGCCACTAGTCTTTCACAAAGCATAAAAAAAAATGTCCGTCAAAGCATGCAGAACACTAGAGTTTCTTGTGCTAGGGGCCACACTAGACATATGCACCGACAACTTGATGCCAGGATGAGAGACTCGGGCGTCATTCATGCCACGGTATCTATGCTACCGATTTCAAATATATATCAAAACGGCCCGCTAGCTGCTCATCCTAGCCACCATTCGGGCTAAGAAATGCATATGTGGCCTCGGCATTAGACATACAAAGAAATCGTCAACAACAGAACGCATATTAGGTAGGAGATCCACCGTGAAACAACGATTCCAACGCAACATCTTGGATAAATGATACAAACCGTCACTGTCAGAATGCATGTTAGATCAGCACCACCTTGAGACGATGTTGCCGAGACAACAGCTTAAGTAAACGGTGGAAAACGTCTTTGACAAGATGCTAGTTAGGTTGGGACCCCCATGAGACAACGCGTCCCAGGCAATATCTTAGACAAACGACCAAAAAGCAGAAAAAAAAATATCAGTGACAGCATGCGTGCCAAGTTGTGGCAGACGAGCGGCTGTAGGCCGGCCCTAAATAATACATTAGAAAACCGAACACAAAATTTGGATGACTACGTGCATGTACGGTTGCAGTTTCCTCTTGGTATGTCTCCCTAGACCGTGCATTGTACTTTAATGTGAAGCGCAAGAACCCAATAACCGTATGCATGCTAAAACCACGAAACTATATTGATTGTTTGGGACGGGTTTTGGGACGGGTTTTGGAGCGGGTTTTGTCACTGGTTTTGGGACAGGTTTCGGGACGGGTTTTGGCACAGATGTTAGGACGGGTTTTGGGACGGGTTTGAAATGACGGCGCTACGGTAATAACTGGAAATAACAAAATTTCTTATCTGAAGTGGAAAAAACTCAAAGGTTTGGTCAATCACGTCCCATTTGCAAGTAATCGCCTGCTTTTTATCACCCTCGAACGAAATGAGTGAGGTGATAATATTTTGTTAAGGATTTATGTCTCTCCACTCAATAAAATTAATGGTCGAAGGAGTTGAGCAATGTTCATACTTTTTTGCATTGAGTTTGGTGGGTTGGCCTAAATGTTACCCATGCCGAAAAATTAGGCCTAACTGATTATAAAACATGACGGCGTTGAATTTGCCTCAACTGCGGCAGATGGTCTTACGCCACGAGGCGTTCTATTTTTCCCTTTGTTATTATAAAGAGATCTTGACGGGGCGCTGTGCCCTAATCTTGTTGGACAAAGCATTCATATAAGAAACTAGGAATAGCTGGCCATCAAAAATGACTTCGTTGAATTCGCCCCCACCGCGAGTGATGGTCTTCCGCCACGAGGAGTTCTAGTTTTTGAAAAGTTGTCACTGTTATTCCTGTAAAACGCCGTTGTGAGCAATTGTTGACCTTTCATAATACTCGCGTAATGCTAGTTCGATGAGATATCAAATACGGGTATTCAAAATACCGACGTACTAGGCAAGTTCCAGTTGCAGGTCTAAAATCAGCGTCCAATTGTGAATTAGTAAATATTCCCTTGTCCTCAGCCAAAGAAAAAATAACTATTTTCCAGATTGTTGTTCCTTAATTAGAACGCTAGAAATCATAATGACAAATGCATGCTGCGCCAGGACCACTCTTCAAAACGATGCGAGGATGAGCAGCTCGCATGTAGTTCATGCTACCGTATCTATGCTACCGAGTTTAAATATATATCACGACGACAAGTCCGCCGCCCATCTTCGCTTCTGGTTGTTTGTACGAATGCATATGTGGGTCTCACCACACGCCTCCGCTATCATATGACCAACCAAAGAGCTGAACCCAGGATGGCCGCTTGTAGATCAATTAAAGAGCGACTGCTGTACAGCAACGACGTCTAAAGTTCCTAAACCTCGTCTTAGAAGTGCGCGCATAACCTAAGTGATCTCAAAGTGTGTTAAAACATAGAACATTTTGCACCATGTGACGTCATATCATGGATCTTCCCCCCCCCCCATCTCGGCGAAGAAAGCTAAACAGGGAACCATTTCTGTCGCGTGTGAATGGGTACGCAGCTTCAAGACATTACTAGGCCTTTCCCAGCCTTAGCAGTACAATTGTTCATCAGTGTCTTTTACGTACAGATACTCTAGCAATCGTGAGTTCGGAAAATTCTTCAACCAATGTACCTGAACGCATTAACCGTAATTCCAAAGTCACAAGTGGAAAGTTATAACCGGTAAGCCATAATCGAAAACCCATAGAAGTCAAAATCGAAAAGTTGCAGTTGAAAAAAAGTCATAATATTGGAACTCAAACTCGGAAGGTCAAAATCGGGAAGTCGCAGTCGGAGAGTCACAACAGGAACGCCAAAGTTGGAAAGTCCTAAGTTGAAATCCACACTTTGAAAGTCGCAAGTGGAATGTCACACTAAATGGAAAGTCGTCCCATCAGATGAAGTTTTTCACATCATTTTAGCTGACTTACTCTACCTGTCTAGATGCAGTTGGTCAGAGAAGACCGACACCTGGGCCTCGTCCCCTCTCTGAGCCACTTGCTCAATACCTAACCTAAACACTATTTTAAGTATAATTCATAACTCTTTAACTTAACTAACAACTTTTTACCTTACACTATCTCTTCATTAACCCCTCGTCAAGCTACGTCTAACTGTGCATGCTTTTGCCATTGGAAAAATAGATTTGGATACAATGCATCGAATTACCTATTAACAAACTAAAAATGGCAGAAAGCTCCACTATCAGACGTATGATAACATGAGATATCCTCCGATACTAAAAAAAAACGAAAAACGAGATTTATCGAGTTAGCGAGTGTAGGTGTTAAAGTATTTGGGTTTCCCAGCAGACTCTCAATGCTCTTCGCCGCAGTACTTTTCCTATATACCTTATTATGAGGTAGGCTAATTAAACATATTTACTGCACAATACGCCCGAATACATAATACTCTCGATCCGTTAAAAATCAACAAGTCATAATATTGTTTCCCAGGTACAACCTTCATTCCCAGTTTATTGAATGACAGGCATTGAATTAACTCGATTATTTTTGTCTATTCACCCTCATCATTAGCAGGAAAACATTAGTCTCCGCGCCAACGACCAAAGAAAAATCGATGATCAATTTACAGGCATGAATGCTCATTGGAAACTCTTAATGAAAAACACTCTTACCACTAATGGACTTAGAGATTTTGTTCTTATGAATGCATATAATGCTTTAGTAAAAAACCGGCTTAATAACTAGTAATGACAGTCATTTTGAGAGTCTGTGTTGTTACGACATGAACGCGTAGTTAACAAGTCGAGAAAAAAGACGAATAGATGAGAAGAGATTGTCGGAATAAGAAAAAAGGTCGCAAAACGAGTGCTCATAAGAAATGTGTTCGTAAAACCTAACTAATGACCCAATTAAGGAAAGTTCCCATCGAGTAGCGTCGGTCGGTGTGAGTTGAAAAGAAAAAAAAAAAAATCTGGAAAAAATAAATAGCACTGCTCTTATTTTCTAGGCACATGACTTGGCTACAAACCCTATGCTAAATAAAAGTTGACTCATAAAAGAGGGTTAAGTAGGGAAGGGGAGAAAATTTGTGGAGGGTTTAAACATTGTTTTATCTCATCCCCACGACCAAAAGTGTCTCAACTCACCCCCACCGACGCTCTACGTTTTTGACGCCGTGAGAACCCGTCCGTTACGCGTCCAAGTGCATTGTTGCTTCCTTGCAAAACATTAAGAGACAGCACGTTCAGTCACTACATTTCGAGTTTCGACTTGGTCAAAAGTTGAAGCAATAGCCAGATCTCCTCTAGTTTTATGATGGCTAGCTTTAAAAAATTTTAATCAAGACACAGATGTATTGGTGGGGACTCAAAAAATACGCTCGAATACTTTCCACTGAGTTCAGACAACAAAAGTTTATCGTCTGAAGCCGTCTTTACACTAACGAACATTCCATAGCGCCATTCCGTGTTCGCCACGGAGTTCATTCCGGGGGCTGCAGTGCACAGTCGCTGCTTTTTGCTGTGCGCAGTCACTGCTTTTTGCTGTGCGCAGTCGTTGCTTTTTGCTGTGCACAGTCGCTGCTTTTTGCTGTGCACAGTCGCTGCTTTTTGCTGTGCATAGTCGCTGCTTTTTGCTGTGCCCAGTCGCTGCGTTTTGCTGTGCACAGTTGCTGCTTTAAGCTGTGCACAGTGGCTGATTTTTAAAACGTAAACTTTGCTCCCTTAACTGTAAACAGTGTCTTAGGTCCCGTCCACACCTTAGTCTTTTCAACGCGTTCATTCAGCAGATTATCCGAATGATTTGTTGACTCCTTCGGGATAGAACTGAGTGTCTACCAAAAAATTGCTAAAATGCTTGCTGTCATGTCAGTTTAAAAAAAGCAAACATGACAATTTTTTTATAGATTTCAAACTTGCGTTGAATTAGAAACCAGAAAAGTTGTTCACTCTTGTACTGCCCTAAGGGACACAGCAACGCATTCGGACAATCGACCGAGAGAACACGTTGAAATGACTAACGTGTGAATCGGTCTTGAGTAATGCTGACATCAACGGTTTTTAGGGGATGCGGTTCTCATTTATAAAGTAGTTCTTGTAGCGATGGCATTCAAAGAATTGTAGTCTTCGCGCATTGAGTCAACAAATTCAAACTAAAACTAGAACGCCTCGTGGCATAAGACCATCACCTGCGGTATGGGGGAGGAGATACAATTTCAACGCCGTCATTTTTGATGGCCAGTATACTCCAAAGTTTTGGCATTTTCACAACTCAGTCAAGCCACCTGACTGCCTGAAAAAGATTCTGATGATGGCTCTACTCCTTCTGCCTGCTGTTTTTGGGTGGACTGACCCCTCACCACTCTTCGATTCGCTCGCGGGTGATAATTCCCATATGTTATTTGAAGGGGCACATGGTGGACTCGTGTAAGAACTCCCACTCTTTGGGAAACATTTTTTTCATAAATTTTATGCGCTGTTTGGGGAATTATGTTCTTCCATTTTCGGCTCTTACGGCCCTCAGGGGTATATTCTGGCGGGCCCTATCCCTGCCACAATATATTTGGGCCTCGCGCACCCAAGGGTCCTGAGTGCCTTTTTCGTAGGGGATGTTGCAGCTTGCCGCGGTACCTGCTGACGAGGTTAGTTTTGTATAGTTAGGTAGGTTCTCTACTTTCCCCTTTCTGTTCCATGAGGTGGGCTATCGATCGAGAGAGCCCACCCAGTACGCGGGACACATCTAGTCTCTCTCGTGTGGAAGGCCACAAAATGAAACGTCCACTCGAGTCTCTTTAACTATTCTTTGCGCCTTTTTCCCGCAAGAAGTAGCGCACTGAGCCACACTGAGTTTTTCAGGCAAAAATGCCGAGATAAAATATTCCTACTGATAGCATAATAATAAAAATCAAATTCACTGTTGAATCGCCTGAGTTGCGGCTACGGAGGTAAAACTGAAATACTACTAACTTACGGTGATATGCGGCTACAGTAACGTACGGAGTTCTCTTGGAGGCACAAGTCCCTATGTGACATAGAATGTCCTAATTGACACTAGGCGAAGCACAGCATAAGGGATGGGGGGGAGGGGGGTTTGCGCATCCCGGTGATTTTGGTCAAATGATCAAATTTTGTTTTTATGCTGAAAAGGCTCCTCAGGTAGTGGGAAAGTGTGTCCCAAATTACTGTGGGGTTACGGTCACTATAACACCCAAAATGGAGCCCAAAGAGGGGGGAGCAGGGGGTTTGAAATCCCAAATTACTGTGGGGTTACGGTCACTATAACACCCCAAATGGGGCCCAAAGAGGGGGGAGCAGGGGGCTTGAAATTGGAAATTACCCCATGATAACTTTTTCATTTGTAGACCGATTGTTCTGAAACTTGCACACTATTTGTATTTAAAAAATAACATATTTTGTTCCAACAATTTTTTTTAGGACTTAGTTTTGAGATAGTGGGAATACATAAACATAAATTTGTATGTATTTTACGTTTATGCCTATCGTGCTAAATTTAATATTTCCACCTAAAAAAATGAATACAATTCAATCAGTTTCCATGCTAGGAAGAAACAAAAATAGATTTGGAATCCTTGAAACATTCCTAACAAAACTATAGATCTAGATTTTCCATCTTCACCATCATATTTTTTTTTTTTATCGCGGCGAAAAACGGAAAAATGTTGCTTCTTTTCGTAAATTTGAGTTTGCGATGGGAAATCGCGTATCAAAAGAAAACGGAACAGAAAATAGAAAATCCGGCTCTATAGTTTGGTTAGGAATGTTTGAAGGCTTCCAAAACTGTCATTGTTTTTTTCCAGTATGAAAATTCATTGACTTCTATTCTTTTGAAATTAAAAAAAAGATCTATATATATTCTCCATAATCTATAAAACTAAAGCCTAAATCAAAAAAGTTGTACGAGCAAAATGTGTTTCGTTTCCAAAAATACATATGTTGTCCAAATTTCAGAACAATTGGACCACGAATAAAAAAGTTTTCAAAAAACCGGGATGCCTCCTCCACATAAGTCCTGTGATTGCCAATAACCGTGTGTATAACATTTTTACTTTATATCGTTTTTTCTACGAGAAACTTAATCTTCACTGATATTATCGGTTTAATTGAGAAAGCGAGTCAAAGATGATAAGAAATTAGTTGCCGTTTATCCTCTGGTGCTAAATTTACGCGATCTTGTGAAAAAAAATATGTAGTATTGATCAGTGAATAACCTAGACAAACCTAATAACTTCCGTAGAAAAAGATATTAGTGGCGCCCAAAGCAAACTTTTATTTCTCATAAAAGTGACTGTTCCTTAAGTAAAAGGACAGGGTACATCAATCGGTTATAAACATAGTGCATTGCGTGATAAGTTGAACTCGATAGGAGCTCCAGGAAACAAGTATGCAATTATCGTGCAGTAATAGAGTGTTGCACAATTATTTTAGCGTACAATACGTTAATTTTCTATGAGCTCGTTTCCCCCACATGGAAAATATTGTGGCCAGCATGACATTGCGAACCTTATTTAGCTACTAATTTATACATATGATGCTGTGTGCATTACTTTGTGTACACAAAAGTTGTTGAAAATATACGATCTAAAGTCCTTATAATGAAAAGTCCTGACTTCAACGAAGTATTTTCATATTGAGAGGAAATTTATGAAGGCTGTTTGATGACATAGAGCTGCTTCATAAACCACTTATACACACTAATATAATTTGAGACAGTACGGTTTAATCATAAGCCTCTTTTTGGTTGCATGTAATTACTGTATAGAGGTTGTCGTACTGTTTTCCCCGTTTGCGTTTTACCAATGCTGTAATAGCTTCAACCAATCACCACAAATTGAAACATTTTGCTCCCGTTTAAACCAAACCTGTGTAACAGTTAGCCATTTTGCAAAACTACTTAAACAGTTACGGTATACAAAACGTTTAAACTGTTAAGGTTCTGCTTAACTATATCAATTTCAGAAGGCTTATGAATTAACGTTTAAGCCATACATGCGTGTTAGGCCTGCAGCTCACAACGGTCAGGAATCCTAAATTCCGGAACGAACAGTTTAATCGTTTGCGTAACTGTTCAAATTTTTTTTTGCAAAATGGTTAACTGCTATGCAGGCTTGGTTTACACGGGAGCAAAATGTATCAATTTGTGGTGATTGATTAAAGCAATTAGAGCATTGGTAACACGCAAACAGGAAAAAACAGTAGATCACAGAACCAACGGTTTTAACGATAGAGACCTAGATTGATATTCAGAGAGCAATTATTCGTGAAAGCATTTCATAGCAAATATAATGAATTCCACTAAAATTGATTGTTTAATTTGAGGACTAGTATATCTCTAGAGTGGATTAACTCACCTGCATAGTATCCAAGCCTGTTCGAAAGCATACCGATACACTATAGTGCCAAAGCGGTTGTGGAATTTAAAAAAATATATATATTTATGCTATGTTAGATACTGCACATACACAAAACCGAGACTTCGATCATTAGCTCCATTTTCTAAGACTTTTATGTCCCTGTTCTGGTACTTATTTATCGGTTTAATATGATTTACCAACGTAGCTCGTGAACGCTATTAGAGACCAAAAACAGAAAATGAAGGGTTTTCAATTAACTTGCTTTTGCATATCTACACTTTCCTGGTCGTGAAGAAAGCACCGTGTCTAACCGTAAGCTGTTTCTCTCATGAAAAGCACGTTGTATCACGAAAATTAGTTCATCTAATTAAAAGAAATATGCCTGTATAAATACTTTCGATAACAGCTTAAAAGCGCTGCAATCTCTAGACCAGACGTTCTAGCCTGATTGACTCGAACCGTTTGCCTTAGCCGTGTCCTTCCCAACGCTCGTTAGGGCGGGTGCACACTAGAGCCCGAGGCACACGAGAGTCTAAACGCGGGAACGTTTCTCCTTACTCGTCCGATTACATTACCGTGGGGATGGCTTCGACTTGCCCAGTACAACATGCAAAGTGGAAAAATTGCTAAATATCTGAGCCGCTCCTGTGGTCATTTCGCTACGGCAGGTTCCAATAGCACAGTTTCAAAATATCTCTCTTACTTTGAAGCGAGTTTCAATTCGCAGCGTCGTATATTTTAAAGCAAAATTCCAACAGGTTAATTTGTAGCCACAGCCATGGAAATTTTTGTACCAAGACTATGAAAGTTTTCATGTTTCGACTCTTGTGTGTAGCGGGCTTGAAGTTGTGCCTCCACGGAATGCTACATCCGACTACGTTGCCACGAACCAGGCTTCGGTTCAGATGGCACTTAACAACTAAGTTGAATGTATAAAATATAAGTCGTTTCTTGCTGTATGTACGCTGTACAAAGTGCAATGGTCAATTAAGTTATGAGTATCCCCCCTACTACTGATTTATTTTAGCTGCAGTGACGTGTAGTTTTAGCATAAAGTTCAAACGCCCTAAGTTGTAGTCACAGAACGTGACCGCCAAAGACAAAATTTGAGTGAGTTGTGAACTTTTGCGTTAGTACGCATCTGCCAATACCGTAACAACACATAAAAATTAGGAATACAATTAACGAGATTAACAATAGATAGATATTAACGGCAAGTTCCATTTGGACCCAGCTTGCTATCTACCTTCCCATACTGCCAAATGGCTATGAAGAAAATTTCTATCAATCGCCTACTTTTAAGAAAGCTGCATAGATAGATAGGTCCTATCTTACGTCTCCTCAGCTTTGAACGCGTCCACGATACTGAATATTCATGCTAAGCTTCAGTTCTGATTTCAGCCTGGACATCAATCATCTTGCCAACCTGTGGGATTCCTGATAAATGCACCTTAATTTCATGAATCAAATGCAGTGCCAGTTCCGTTTTCCTTCAATTTAATAACAACCAAGTCAGACGCAATGTGTCGATTTATATCAGTAAAATAAGTAAAACATTGCACTTCCAACAGTTATTGCAAATGCTCTTTATTTTCATGAAAACCCACAAAGCCGAAGCCACTTTACTCTGACCGACTAATGGTTTCCTGGAATTAAAGTCAGTGCGACGGAATGTCTGAAAGTGAAAGTGCTAGTAAATAGCTTTCCCTGGAAGAGCTATTACACTGTATAATTTCGAAGCCCTGCGCCCAACAGAGGAATATTTAAATGTGAAAACTTTGGGCTGGTATAGGAGCATTCGTGCAGTCTCAGAAACGAGTCTATAAATCAACACGAACATAGTCAGAATTCCTAATGAGTTTCTATGAATCTCTGCAAGCATATCCGACAAAAGTTGGGTGTATTTGCGTTGTGTCTTTTGAACACAAAGTGAATTCTACATAAGATGGCTGCGCATTGAGTGTCTGGAATATCACTGTGAAGGCATTTTTCGGCTGAAATTCTTCCGACTGTGTCTTCAGGAGTTCTACTGTTTGGCTCCAAATCTGAAGTCCATTATGACAATCAAGAATGATGTCCCGTTTTCAAGTAATCACGTGCTATTTGTTCTAATTCATCACTGCGATATTTTCAAAAGCCCACTGAGATCGTCTTATATATGGGTTTAATCCCCACGAGAATGTCAAATACGAACATGTAAAAACTGACACGGTAGAAAGTTTTACCTGCAGGTCTAAAATCAGTGTCCAGGGGTAACTTATTTGCAATTTTCAAGTTAGCAGACGGAATAAGAATATAACGATACAAAACCTTATGTAAGTTTCTTATTAGGTATTAAAATCATTTTAAGGAACTGTACATGTATGCACTAGCTTGGTAGATATCCTTCCGTTTGAGAAGAAATTCAAGGCAAGAATCAAAGTAAACGATGCATGTTCAGAGTTATATTGATATATATTTCGAAAGCTTCTAAGAAGTGAGGGTAGTTAACCCAAGCTGTACTTACTGATCTCACCTTTCTTAGTCGATGAAAAATACTCTGCATATTTTTAAGCACTTTCTCGCATGAAAAAATACGTTTACTTAAGAAAATAATTGTGTTTATTAAGAGTTTTCGGCATTAACACTAAACTGATCGAGATTTTGAAAACTCAATCTTACTTTGAAAATGCAGTTTTCAGTAGACTCGGCATAATCGGGTCGCCTCTAACCCCTGCAGCACTAAATATTTAGAGTGACGAAGCAAAAGTTCCTGTCTGCAGTTCTGGACAAGCCAAGTGAACTGGGCTTAGCTTAGATCTACTTTTAGATCCAAATCGAACGTGCTGTTATTGAACCTCGTTCGTTGATGCTTATTTTTCACTTCACTTATTTGAATGCGGAAGGTTTTAGCCGCCAATGGTTATTTTGCTGTGAGTTTTACCAGCTAGGCCGGACAGTTAAGATACTCCGCTAAATGGAAATGACCTTTCTCATCATTTTAAATACTGTAGTTGAAATCGGAGATCAAACTGGCCGATGTGGTGCCGCTTCTATGTACAAGCACTCTACATGTATAAAGTAACGAGAATGATGTTCTATGACTTGTAGTCCACTTACAATTACTTCTCTTATTTATTTTCTTCAGACTAGTTGCCTTGGAAAGTAACATACTTCGGGGATGGTTTTTCCAGTCTACTTAGCAACGTTACAGCGCAGATAGTCCTTGAGCAAGTTGTGGTGGCTTATTTACTTTCTGAAAATGATTTGAACCAACCGGCGACATGGCCCATTGATGAAATAGGGCGCGTTCCATTGGACAGAAAAAATCATGCCTTGGAGGCTTGACTTATACGAAATTTTAGACTTTTGCATTGGCTTCGACCCGGTGATTGAAGTTTCAGACTTTAATCCTCAATCTCTTACCTGTGAGACTTCCAAGAACTCGATCTTGCTACGTAGAATTTTCAATCGGCTCAACAAAATCGGGCTGCTTCTAACACAAGCAAATCGTTTCAAATTGAAAAAGTCAAAGTTCCTATCTGTAGGTCTGAAAAAGTCAGGTGGAGTGTGCTTGGTTAGATTTGACTTCGACGACCCAATCGAACGAGCCCATAATGTCTTTACAGGCCTGTCGAAGATTATGCCCAGTTTCCGTCACACTGTACCCGACCCGCAAACAATACTTGCAAGCGTACAATATCTTGAAATTATTGCCACTTATTATCTTTACGCAGAGTAAAATAAGACCTTTTTTGGTCCAACGGCATCCCCGAGGGGAGATGAACAGGCTGGTGCCATAGCTGGGTAATCAGTCTTCTGCAGTCTGCCCATCTCTCTCTTCCATCAGGTTGTACTACCTGACGTTCTTTTCCTTTTCTTTCTCTTCTTCTTCTTCTTTTCGGCCAAAGCCCGTACTGGTGATGGCAGAGTTTGAGGTGTGTGGATGCCATGGTGAGTGCTTATGTCCCTTCCCGCTTCATTACGGTCAGGACAGGCGATGAAACCTGGTTTGATGATGCCTGTTGGAGGGCGCCATAAGTTGAAGCAGGAGGCATATGCCCGTTGGCGTCCTAGCCGGTCTGATGTTGACTTTCAGCGTTTCAGGAACTGCGGCGTCGGGCTGGGACTACTTATGAGGAAGATGAGAGAGAGCATAATTTGAGGTCCAGGGAATTGTTAGCTTAGTCTGTTAGGGCACATAAGTGGTGGTTCACTTTGAGAGCGCTGTGCTTGGTTTGAGCTCTTCTTACCCTCCTTTAAATGGTGCTGCGATGATATTGTTGTGGACCCTGCTGCAAAGGCGGACATTTTGTTGCGCTACTTTGATGGGGAGCAGTGCCGGGACCGGGTGCGCATTTCTTTAGCGTGTGACCCAGAACCTAAATTCTCCGGATTTGCTTTCAGATCTTCTGAAGTGCACCGCCTACTTCTTGTCCTGGACCCCTATGGGGCACTGATCCATCAGGTATGTTTCTTCTCTTTCTTCGGAGGGTGGCTGGTAAGCTCGGAGCCCCGCTTGCTTCGGTGTTCCGTGGGATATTACGGCTGGGCTCTTTCCGGAATGCTGGCGTGTCACTCATGTGGCGCCTGTTCCGAAGGGCTCTGTCTCATCTCGAACCTCCGACTATAGACATATCTAGATCACACCTGTTTTGTTGCAAGTTTGTGAGACGTTTGTTGCGTCGAGGTTGGGTCGCTTTCTTGAAAAGCAGGGTGTCTTTCCCCCAACACAGTATGGTTTTCGTACAGCTTAGGAACTCGTGAGGCTCTGCTTCACATTTCTCATGTACTGCAGCTGGCTCTTGATGGGGGTCATGAAGCTTGGTTGGTACAGCTAGACTTCAGTGCAGCTTTTGGTCGCGTGAATCACTTTGGGCTGTTTCATAAGCTAAGATTGATGGGTATTGGTGGTTCAGTTTTCGCGGTAAAATGTCAGTTTTTATCTAGCAGACATCAATGTGTAGTTGTTAATGGGAAAAGGAGTGAGTTTTTGGACGTGGTTTCTGGTGTCCAACAGGGAAGGGTTTTACGCCCTTTGTTGTTCATCATATATACAGCGGATCGGTTTGATCTTGATTATGATTCACTTGATGGTTACGCTGATGTTACTTTGCTGGCTGTTTGCGATAAACTTAGTGATCGGTTGGAGGTTTCAGAATCCGTTCAGCGTGATTTGGAAGTGATTGATTCTTGGTGTTCTAGGTGGGGATGAGGCTAAATGCGGGCAAAACTAAGACCATTGTAGAGTCTAGGCCACGTGCAGTGAGGCTTTTCTCCCCGCACTCATACTGGATGCTGTGTCACTTCCTGTGGTTGATGACTTGGTAATCTTGGATGTAAATTTTGATCCAAAGTTGACGTTTAAGCTTCACATTCGTTCGGTTGCCTCACGAGCATCGATTGGAGGGTGTTTGGCTTGGTAGAGTTGACACGTCGCTGCTTTAATTGCTATACCCTCCCTCTTCTGGAATGCTGCTCCGTAGTTAGGGTTCTGCTGACGATTGTCGTCTGTGTTTGCTGGACAATGTGGTTCGTCGATGTGCGTTCATGCTGGATGGTGTTGTGCTTTATGATCTGGCGCATCGTCGCAGAGTTGGTGGGGTCTGCTTTCTGTATAAAATATATAATTGCCCAAGTCATATACTGTCTGCTTTTCTTCAGGAGCCATATGTTCGGGTGAGGCATACTCGGCTTATTGGTGCTCTTCATGAGTTTGCATAAGAACCGGTATGAGGCCATACGGAACAGTATTCTCGTTCGTTTTTACCATCATGTGTGGATGTTTGGGATAGTCTTCATGGCTCTGTCTTTACTGGTGTGGATATTTACAGCTTTAAATGATCTGTATACAAAGCTACTCTGTTATCTCGGATTTTCTCTTTCTGTTTTCTTCGCTCGCTGGGCTGGTTGCGTGGGGGTTTGCCAATTTCATGGAGTTTCTCTGTTCCTACGTCGCCAGTTTAATGAAATTTAATAGTAATAATAATTCACGAAGCTAACTACAATGGACTGTTTGTTGACTTAATTGACTTTGACGGGCCACTGACGGCTCGCCGGATGCTGGTCTCCATCCCACTTGATGTACTTCGGCATTTTCCGGTATGTTGACCAAGGGCCTTGGTGATCCAACAGAATATTGAACAAGATCCGCGGTGATCCAACGGAACATTGAACATGATCCGCGGTGATCCAACGGAACATTCAAGGTCCGTGCTGTTCCAACAGAACTCTCAACAAGGACAGTGGGCATCACAGAGACCTTAAAAAAAAAAAAGACCGCCTCTGACCCAAGACTTACTTCAACCTCCGACTCCGCTGACCAAATCTACTTATATCTCCGCCTCACGACCTTTTCTCCAAAGCCCGGGACGAGAGTCGGGTTATAACTTTATCGAGCGACGCATGGTCGATTTAGCATCTCCCAGTTTGCCAACGCAGAGCTGCAGGACGCTGTTAAGATTGTACACGCAAAAACAGCGTGTATTTTTATCTATGTGTATAAAAACGTTCATCTATTCATAAGTATGTACATGAGTAGATCTACGTTTTTAAATATGAAAGTGAATATACCGTTTATTGCCTGTGTGCGAGTGGCCTTACCTTGTAATAATCGAACTTATTTGCGACAGCGCAAAAGGCGCAATAACTTAAGAAAGTTGTGATGGCTTTCAATTTTAAAACAAATTAAAAGAGTATCTTTATGCTTGAAGTCCCTTAGGTGACATAGCCATAAATGCAGAAGATGTCAAATACTACATATTAATGTAGCCTTTTTTCCTATTGGATAAACCAACGTCTGCTGACTAAATGATGTAAAATACATGCAGTGAAGTAATAAACATTGTTTCATGCACCTTAACTGTCGACTATTAGCCCACTCAATAGTCTATAGTCTATATGACCGAGCAAATATCGTCTGCGTACAGAATGGATTCTACTACGTGAGTATGTTTATAAAAGAATTCAAAATGTGAATATTCACTTTTGTAGCAAGTAGCTACATCCACTACTTAGAGTAATCTTGAGCACATGTCATAAGATTCATCTTTTGTCCACATGGAACCCATTTCTACTTGCTAATATCATGTCAAGATATGACACTGTGTGGTGTAGAAATATTTTTATGACAGCTGAGCTCATTCCCACTCCCTACACAGTAATTACGTTAAACCACTGTAAATACTAAAGGCTCTTCCCAGCTGCTGTCCAGCTATATACTCATAGTAATTTTATTTACATCTATTCTCTGCGCTGTAAGGCGTTTGTACCTACTGTCTGAACTTGAGGCGGCATCTTTGCGTATGCAGACGACATGGGCTTTTGTAGTGTCAAAATCATCCTCTCATAGAAACCAGATATAGTTTGTTGTATACCCACTCATGGAAATGGTTTTCGCATTTACTGCTCTCCAGCAAGGTTTCTGCAAATGCATACAATGCCAGCGTATGGGTCTTTTGCTTGTTACATCTTCTTTCCGTTGCCACCCTCACCGGTACCCACCCAGCCTAAGGCTCTTAGCAAGTTTCCTGTATTGCAGGAACTGTCGACCGATAGGATTCTAGCACAGGAAAATTCTTTTGGGGAAACCGCAGCTCCATTATCACTTTTCACGCTGGTTGCCAATCGCTCCAATCCTCTTCTGCTACTCGGACTTTCTTTAATGGCTGCCGCGGGGAAATTCGGAGGCTCAATTAAGGGAGAGCCGCTATCAGTTCCCATGGGAATGAGATGAAAAATGAATGTTCTTCCATCGCTCCTGACAGTTAGTCCCATAAATTCTGGAAGTTTTGCCAAGTTGGGCGGCGCTGTCGTGTACTGCGTCGTGGTTACGTCGAGTGTAAGTCGGCTTTGTCAAATGAAATATGATGACATATGAATTTTCTTTCCGGCAGTCTAAATTAGCCACACTGATATTTTGACAAGTAAATCGGCTTTGTGGAATGAAATATGATGACGTATTATGGGAATTTTCTTCCTGAGAATATATGTTGATGAAGGCATAACCCGTATAGTAGCTACGTATGAAGCGACTTTTCCGTCTAATCTAAAGTAGCCACTTATTAATTAGTTCGAATAAAGAGTGACGATACTCAAATTTATTGCAGGCATTGATAGTTTGGTAAGTTATTCGGATTTTTAAAAGGAAATTTGATGACGCAATTGTGAGCATTTTCTTTGTTTGTAACTAACTTCTCTTTGCAAACTGGAGCACGCAATTCGGCTTTTCGAAAAAGAAAATATACGAAGAGCCGTACCATACTATGCTATAATAATTGCTTGGGGGATTTTACAGCAGCCGTCGCTAATATCGAGGCAAGTATAAAATAGTTTACAATTAAGTTACATTTTTGAAATCAAGTTCAGCGCAAGAACTTTTACGCATCTGCTGCTGATGGCATATTAGGATTAATTCAGTTGCTACTAATAAAGGGACCACACGGTATGTACGATCGTCCGCTCGTGTTACGGGCATACAGTCAACTCGCCGGTCGTCTCGATACACTGTGAATGTCTGTAGCGTAGATACGGTATCAGATGAGCCAGCTGAACGCTCGCTCATAAGTTGAACGTGCGATTGTGTACTGTGGCCTCGGCAGCAGTAGCACGCTCTGTTATTAAGTTTTACCAGAGCTGGGCACGCTTGACTAATTACGGTTGTGAAACAGACTAAGAAAAGGCCGAGGGTCTGCGGCCTCCGTCCCTTTTCTACTCTTGTGAATGGGCCTCAGCTGCTGTAATTAATGCGTGATTAAGGAGGTTTGAACTAGGAGTATCGAAATAGGAACTGTATAAGTAACTGTATCTTTACGCTTAATTTAAAGTTACTTTTGCTTAACTTAACATTATACGCAATTGTATCTGCTAATCACAACAGATACTTTGAAAAGACATCGTTTAAATTTTACCATTTATTGTTTGCGCAAACATATCTTTCTGATTGCTTAGCAATTGCCTTTGAACACATAACTCCAATTTTTCTTATCCCATGGCCTCCGCGGAAATTTTTTTCCCCGAAGCTAAAAAAAAGTAGAGCACTCGACGTCCTTTCCTCTCTTCCACCAGCTCTCGCGTCTATTATGCCTCGGTGCATTTTAGCCTATCTAGGTCGGCACAATAATGAAGTTCTCGAGCGTATCAGGAACCGGAGCAGCGGCTGTACGTCCTAATACAATTACGACTGCGCTAGCCACATAATCTCCCTTGGCTAAGCTTTAGTTTCAAATCAGTAGCCAGAAGAGCATGCAAATGGGCCTGAAAATGAGCCACTCCGTAACTGGGCAGTCGCTTGTGACTGGCAAGGGAAGAACTGCAGCTTGTGCCGGGACCCGGAAGAGGGCAAAAGTAAAGAGTGGTTTGTGCGGGAAGAATGCGACTGTTCCAGGGTGTTCTTGCAAAAAAGAACCGCATGCGTATCAGAACACTTGCAAACATGTCACTTTGCTACAGCAAGTGTTTATAATTGGCAACAAAGTTTCGGATTTCTTTCCAAATTTGAAGAGAATTAATGAAATTCTTGAAGCTGTGGATTATTCTGATGCTTACACAGACACAGCATGAATGTGGAGCCAAGGACTGAGATGTGAACCGTTCTTTAGTAGATTGGCGCTCTTGCCTACAAGAGTACGTATCATCTCTGTTAGAAAACAAGACACATTGAATAATTGACGCATTGGTTACAAATAGAATAAATCTCTCTTTTTGGGTTCATCTATTGGTGAAAAACTGAAGATCGACTAGGTAGCTCTGTTGACCGACAGGTCTCTGTTGATTGCAATAATGGGTACAAGCCTACTGTATTGGGAAGAACAGTCGAAAGTAAGCAAATAAAAAAACCACAATGTTGCAGTTTGACTAGGGATGTTTTAGTTCCTATTATTCCTTCTGTTAAATACTACAAGTTGGAAATTGCACAGTGACGTTGTGAACTTCTTGCATAATTTTTTAATTGAGGGAAAATGAGTAGCCTTCAAACGACAATTTGCCACGGCAAACTGACGGGTGGCACGGTAGATGGGAACTAAAAAATCCTCTATCTAAAATTATTCACAGTTTGTAGGTTTGTTCCTTGGTTGATTGATCTTTCTATCCCGCTCTGAATGATAAGATAAAGGAAAATTCATCTGCTGATCACCAAAGGGATGGGAGAAAATTCTGGCCTCAAATTAACTGTAAATATATTACTGGAATCTGGTGAAGACACTGCACATGTGGAGGCCAATTCTAGTTATATAGGTAGCTAAGTTCTTCTTGACTTCTCTCAGTTGAACTTAGGAGTGATACGTCTTCTTGTCTGTAAATCAGCTGCTACTCCCAATGGTCTACATAAATTAGTACAATTGCAGTTCCAAATGCGTTACTTTATGTAGCTTTCGTTTACGTTATTACCTTCGCTAAAGAGGTTCTATATATTTTGGAGTTTGTCTGTTTCTTTGTCCGTATGTCACCTAGATAACTCAAAAAATTATGGACGAATATTTAAGAAATTTACAGGGGTTGTTAGGCATGATAAGAAGATTAGATGACCAACTTTTCTTGAAGATCAATTCATCCGTTTGTTTGCTTATTCGCCTCTTGTTTCTTGGTAGCATAACTGAATTACTTAGAAGCGGATCTTTATTAAACTGCAGGAATTGTTGAGATGTTACTAGGAGGAAATGACCGAAGTTTTTTGTTATCTGTTTGTCCGTATGTTCGTCTCTGTGTTTGTTTTATATGTATCAGTCACAAAGCTCAGAAAGTTATAAGAATTATTAGAAATGCTGAAAAGCACAAATGACCAAATTTTAGCGAAACTCGGTTGTCTGCTTGCGTGTTTTACTCAGAGCCTGGCACGATGGCCGATTATACGATGGAGATGGTGTGAAGACCATCGCCATCGAAAAAACTACGATGTTACGAGGGAACATTGCAAAAATCCATCGGTCATAGCGATAGTCTAATGGTCCGATCGCCGATTGTTACAAACAAGCGGCGATGGCCATTTTCTCCATCGGCGATGCTATTATAAGGAAGCACTGGTCCGATGAAATAGCTGAGCACCCCATCGGTGATGGTATACGATGGGTATCGTCATCGGTTGTACTTCCGATGCCGATGAAGTAATAAAATAAGGCTAAAACTACAGAAAACCAGCCTTGCAAGTTTGAAACATATGTTTTTAGTAATATCAAGATAAAGCGTGGACTACAAAGTTAATTTGGTGAATTTCTCGAATCAGTAATAAAATTTAATATTTTTGTTGACATATTTAGGGAAAATAAGGCATTCTAAGACTTTTTCATGAAGAACGTTTTCCCCGCAAATGCTTAGTTTTCGAGATATTTCACTATAATGTTCCCATTGTTTCTCTGTCACGCTCGCTATTACAGCCATGCTGACATCTACTTCTGTTGATCAACCAAGGCGCGACGATCGTACGCGTGTTCGAACACGTCCTATTAAGTCTTCAACTAATTGTGCAATTGCGAGTTAATTGTGCAATCGCGAGCTTATTTTAATGTAATATGAACGTAGAATAACGCATTCTAAGAAGTTTTTCCACGAATAACGTTTTCGTCGTGGTTTTAAAGTTCTTTTTATGTACGTTTTCGGAAAAAGACCAGCTGGCCACATTATTGGAACGCGTATCATGTAGTATCGTACTGCCGGCAGTGGTGATGTTTGTTTCTGGCGTCGTACAATAATCTTACCAGTATTGGTGGTTTCATACCTAATAATTAGTTTTTTTTTTTGACATCTTTGGTAGAATAAGGCATTCTGAGATTTTCAAGAAAACGTTTTCATCTCAAATGCTTACTTTTGGAGGTATTTGACTCTAAAGTTGCTATTGTTTCTTGTGGAAGAATTTAAGATGTGCCATTACGGCAGAGGCGCGGCATCAAGGACGAAGCCTCGTAATGGTTTTCCGGCTACAGCGTTGCTCTTGCTCATTAAGGTTAGGCAAGTAAGGACTGGTTCTGCTAATATCCTACGAGAAAATTTAATGTAAAAGAAAAACAGTGTGAAGCGATATCATACTAGTCGTAATGGTGAATCATATTTTCTCATGCGAAAACAATAAGAACTTTAAAATGAAATATCTCGAAAACTAAGCGCTTGCGGCGAAAACGTCATTCATGAAAAACGTTTTAAAATGTCTAGTTTTACCTAAATATGTCAACAAACATACTAAATGTCATACATGTATTGTAATACATTAGCCTCAGGGGCCGATGAAAATTGGCAATTTATTGTTCCGATGGCGATAGAATTGCTTTCTCCATCGATGGTACAATGGCGATGGCCATCGTACCATCGATTTTGCCATCATAACATCGTACCGTAATCGGAGATGCCGAGCTGTGGTTCTGCTGATGTTTGTCCTAATGCTTGTCAGAATATAATGAAAAAAGTTACTGACGGATCTTCAAAAAAAAAAAAAACTAATACCACTGCCAAGAGGAACAAATGAACAAGTTTTAGTAATGATGATAAGGAAATCCTAGGTCCAGGATGAATTTGCAGTTTTCATTAACGTTGTCTTGCTCGGTGTAGGTATGCGCTCTCAGCGTGCTTTAGCTTCTTCCACTCTCCTCAGTTTTCTACGTTCGATGTTCGCTCATAAAATATCTCCTGCACAGACTAGCGCAGACTCTAAAATTGAACATTAGGTTTCCACTACTTTAATTAGTTTCGTATATGTACTAATCTGAGTGGCTATGATATTGGGCTTAGGTTTTGACCACTTCTTGAAATTTTTTTTATTATTTTGTTTTACCGTTTGTTAGCCAATATAAATGAGGCCAGTGCCCAATCAGTAGGGCATTGAAGACCTGGTATAGTACACATCTCTGCCCTAAGCATTTCAGTGTAGAATGATAACTTCTTTGGCGATCTCCAATGATTTTCATGTTACCTTTTGGTCTGTGTAAGATATTGCTATAGATTGGATTAAATACAAGAGAACAGAAGAACCACGAAGCCCATGGTGAGGGAGGAGCCGAGATCTAGGCTCCGTTCCCTCTGGGCTATTGACATCACCTAAACAAGTTGAAGAATCCCTGAGCTTCAGACGCAAAAAACAGTTGATGGGACGAAGGTATAAGTACGATTAGTTGCTGCAGACTTATTATAGTAAAACACGTTACGTTAGATTTATGGCAGAAAATTACGGATTAGATCTGTTTTTTAAAGAATGAAGTAGATTAGACGTTAATTAAGGAACTACGCAGAAAAGATCCGTATTTGCGCAGAGTGTTGCTCCCAGTACTTCTCAAGGCAATTCTTGAACGTGTTGACTGTCCATAGTCCAACAATTCAAAAGATAGTCTGTTACAAAATTTTTTCCATGAGGTGAGCAGACAATCGCCAACCCAGTCTCTTTATTCGATATTGATGTTTGAGCCTTTACCTCTTATTTTACCAGTGTATAAACCTTCACACAGAAAAATGGTTGTTTGTCATTAAGCAAAATTAGTTAACCGTAAACTGCCATGTCGTTTGAATTTGCGTCAATGCACATTATCGTTTGTGATGAACAACAGATGAACAAGTGCGTTGTGATGAACAACAGTGTCGTTTACGATGAGTTATTATTGCTTTGTAGCTAAAATATTATGTCGTTAGTGATAAGAAACCAGGTGTTTTTTATCGCAAAGAACATACTTCTCTGCATGTTGCATTAATGTACACCCAGCATAAATATCAGCTGGGCAACAAATGCACTCCACAGAGAGGTGTATAAGCTTTATTAGCGCAGAGGCCAAACTTCCAATTTAGGTTCTTAACTTTGGTGCGATGTTAGCGCTTCGCCGCCCAAGTTCTGATACAAGATCGCCAGAGAAATATGAGCGTCATATTGTAGCGGCGTTCCAAGCCTAACCTTTGTTTCTTTTTAGCGAAGTAGTTTAACCCTTTTATCTTGAGCAATATATACTGTGTATTTAAGTTTTACTTTATACCAACCACTATATTTTTGAGAAGGGATCTGCAAGGGTTGCGGCAGCAGATACAACTTTTTAGCGCTTTCGTTTTAGTTACAGTATCTGTAAGCACATTTTTTAGAACGTGATATTTTGTCATGGACCAGCTACTAAGGTCTTGGGCTCGTATTTTATGATCGTGTACCACATATGATTGGAATAAAATGCAGCTTAGTCTTGCATTAATAAAAACATTCCTGAGAATTTAAATTGCTGTCAATGACAAGAAACAGTAGTCTTTAAAATGACAGTTTCTGTCTTCTAATAATAAATGCATTGTTAACGTTCAATCTAACCTTAATCTCTACAGTTATCATCTGGAGATCGTAGATTTCTTCCTACTACTAATTTATGTTTTCTTAGTGTCAATCTACTGCTTATCGTTTAAAGAACGGGAATTTATGGTTATTACTAATTAATGAGTTCTTAGTGTGAGTGTACACTGACTCACCACATATCTATAGAGCGTAAATTTCTGTCTGCTGCTAACAAATGCTTTCTTATTGTACAATCCACAGCGAATTACCACAGTTTAATTTGCGCATTTTCACCATTTCGGGAGCATTTCTGCTGCTGTAAACTAATGACCCTCGCTGGCTGGGTTGACAAGCAGCTTTTGGTGCTGTCTCTAGACCTCGCTCTAATGCCTCCAGTGGAGGAATTTCTCAGAATTCTCAGCTGCTTTGGACTTAGGTAAATGGTTGTCGGGTGGTGGACCACAATAGGCCATTGACTTCGAGAGGATTGTTTACTTGTTTGCATTGCCAGCTGAGAGGCTTTGATCGCATAAACGTCTCTGTGAGGTCACCAAGAGACCAGTTAATGCGAAGGTATGAGCAATGAAATGTATTTTTATGGCGAAAAATGCGGATCGTGTTTGTATTGCCAACTGAGAGACTGTGGATATGTGCATTCACATGAACTCTTTTTTTTTATTTCAAGAAGTACGAACATACGGTACAGTTTTCTTGTGATGTTGCGAGTGAAGCGAAATTAAGTACAGGCTTTGGCTGGATGAAAGTCCCTGTACAGTCGACAGTATGAGCGGCTATAAATTTCACTCGTGGCTGAGATCTTCCCTCATTTTTTTTCTTCTTTTTTTTCCTCAGTCATCTATATCATGCTGACATAATGGCAATAGCTCATAGAGGGCCGGGGTGTAAGTCCCGGCATCTCTCTGGGAATGGGCTTGTCGATCCGTCTACTGAGGCCTATCTAATTTAATCTAGTTAAATAGTTAAATTCTTAGGAATGTATTTATAAATGTAAGACCAAGCTGTATGTTTTCAACACCAATTTCTTATGCCAGGAATTGCTTGACTAGTTCAGCTATGCAGTAGTAGTGAAGAGCTGTTCTCTTATGCTGGAAATAATTGTACTAGTGCAGTAATGTACGTGGTTTACAGTAGAGCAAGAGTGTCCCCTTAACACCAGGAATTATTTCACTAGTTCAGTTATATAGGTGGTCTGCAGTGAAGCAAAATTGTTCGTTACTGCTTGAATTGTTACACTTACACAGACATGCTATTTGTTCCCTAGTGTTGTTAATTTCTCCCTGAAGTATTTAGCAGATGAGGTCATATGCAATTTAGGTTGTTGAATATCAAACATAACATCGCATGCGACCTATACAGATCGCACCACTGTTTCTAATTAGGGGTGCATATGAATCCACGTACGGACCTCCTATTGGTTACGCAAGGAGCTAACTACTTGATGAAATTTGAATCTTCTTTGACGTTTGTACTGCTTTTTATCAAATTGATAATGCTCATTATAATAATTTTTGAAAGTTGTACGAGGAAAATGTATATTTTATTGAACTACTATGCCACTTTCTTAAATTAAAAGGTTCCCATATGAAATAGTTACCTCTGACTGCCCGTTTTTATCATAGAAAACGTATTTTTTTTTACAAAAAGCGATGATTACAGCATAAGTTCATTATAATTCAGTCTAAACACTTATTAGAGGTAAATAAAAAATAAATTCAGGAGAAATAAATGTGAAAAATTACTGAGTGAGTAGCAGAGCAATTACGTGACTGGTAACAGTATATATACATGTTTGGTTTGTGCTGTTATGCATCGAGACTCTTCTTCTCTATTAATTCAATAACGATACGCTTGGCGCTATGAATATCTGCAGCAATATACTGTAATCAATCAGTGCGCAATCTACAAGCTGATTTCATTTTAATGGCAGAGGGTGCGTAAGTTTATATTCTTTTTTCACTGGGGATGCGTAGAGGATGGAAGTTATGGAGGGAGTCACTGCTATATGTGGATACTAAGGACTCGTGCGAGTGGGTCGTCAGAGTAGATCTCAGCCAAAACCTCAGTCAAGAGCGTTGGTTTCGCCCCTTTGAATAATTAGTGCGTTACAATGCAAGTAACTTAATTGTGACGGTCATTGGGCAAAACAGGATTGAGTTCTGAGCCTTCTCCAGGGTAACAGTTTGGGATAACGCCTGAAACGCGATTTACTGGGTCAAGCAATAGCACTTGACTGAAATCCCGGCCAAGTCAAGCCAAGTCAAGCATGTTTTGCCCAATTTGCAACGTGCCACATAACCTGAAAGTTGAATATTATTAAATATAGACAATGTTATTGTAATTTTTCTCGTATTTCGTCATAGTGACTAGTGTTATCAAATTTTAAACGTGAAGAAGTCATCACGCTGGCCAGGGAGCGTTGATGAGGCATGTTGCAATCACACCTACCTCTCTTGGGCCACCTAAGCCCCCTTCCCCCCCTCAAAAAAAAAAAAACTTTTTGTCCGTCTCGACATGGTAATGAAAGATTTACTAAATATACGAGTATGTGAATGGTTGTAGATTGCAACACAATTTTGTAGAACTGGTGACCTTTGTGTTATAATCATAACGCTTCGGGGTAGTAAACCTTCCGCAGCGGAACCCCATCAACATTCATATAAATAGACCCCAATGCTGCTTAGGCTCCAATCGGAATATTATTTTGTATCTGCGCAAAAGTTTAAATAATAGCCAACAGTGCCACTTTATCGATGTAAAATGTCTTTGTTTGATTACGCTGTCAAGCGATGCAGGAGAGACAATATAGAATGCATGTCTATAATCCTAAAAACAAAGTTATAGTTTCGTGTAATGTATCGCAGAACATCATATTACTATGCAGCTTACAAGAAATGTGAAATAACTGTTATATTATTTTGCTGTATAGAATGATGAACTTATGGATTTAAAGAAAACAACTATTTGTTTATATTTATTTCTATAATAAAGCCAAGATTATGCAAAATTAGTTTTCGCCGAAACTTATAGCCTGTAGCAGAGCACAACATCATTAATCAACTGTGAGAGACTCGCTGAGCCCGAACCGACATTGTCTGAAGGGAGGGTGGGGGGGGGGGGTAAAGGTACCGGTTGAGAAGAGCACTGGCGCCAATACATACACACTTCCGCTTTCTGCATAGGCTGTATGCATGCACGTTCTTAAGTGGATTAATTTTCAATATCTGTGGTCAGCACATAATCTGGAGAATCGATACATGTATAAGAAGGTGTAGTACAGCTTACAGCTTCCCAACATGAATAAAACCTGTCACGGCGATCACGCTATATAACGATCTGTCTTCCGTGTACATGCGAGCTTCTGCGCATGTATGGCGTTAGTGCGAGGTTGCTGTCGATAATACTGCTCCGAGACTACTACTGCTGCAAGGTTAAATCTGCTAAATACTTCCTGTAACAGCAGCATACGTTTTATGTTGATAATTTATTATGTTACGTCGAGACCACGATCGTAAGGGTAAGAGAAATGATCCTCCGACAGCAGTGGAACACGTTTTCTGTTCATTATACTGCATCGAAACTAGAACCGTGAAGTTAAAACTAGTCACCTTCCTGTAATAGCAGCACGTGATTTCTGCCAATAATATTACTTTGAGACCACTAGCTTACAATTAAAGCCAATATTCTACTGTTAATAGCAACGTATGTTTTTTTTGCCCACAATATTACTTTCAGACCCCTGCCGTAATGTTGAAACTAGTTAGTGCGGTAAACTTTCGGTAGCATATATGGAAGAATGACAGAAGTCATACGAAACATAATCAAAATTTCGCAGGTAAACAGCATTAAGCCAGCTGCACACGAGAGTCACAACACGGAAACGTTTCAAGCTTCTAGAACAAATGTTTCTGTGAACGCGACTACAGCATAACTGGTTTATACATATTACCTTAAAATAAGGAGCGTACCTGCGAACTGAGTCTCACTCGAAATTAAGATAAATATTCGAACTGGGTCATTGGCACTTACTGCAAGGAAAGACTGCAATGGCGGCTAAGATTTTAAGCAATTTTTGGACAGCATGATATTGAACAAGTTGAAGCTGTCCCCGCAGCAACGTAATAGGAGGAATAAATACCTATATTGTAGCATGAATAAGCAGGAGTTAATTTAACAGCATCCTCACTGCCAGAGTAAGTAGAGTGTGGCACGAGCATGCAGGAGTTACGTTGGCAGTAACTATACTGCCAGAGAATATATATAGGTAAGTATCCGTCTTATCCCCCACTAGAGTAAGAGGACGAGAAAGGGATTTCTGGCATAATTGAAGTGTGCTGAAAACGAATATACTATGGCATCAAGTTTTCAGCAAACGATTCATAAAAGAAATATTGAAAGTTTTCTCCCAAAAAAAGAAACACGTGAACCGGTATATATCGTATAGGATATTAGCAGAAGCAGTCCTGGCTTCCTAACCGTAATGAGTATGAGTCCCGTTGTTGCCGAATATAGTTTTCGTGGGGCTTCGTTTTGGTAAAGAGAAATTAGCTTTATGATAATGTGTCCAAAAACGTCGTTGCGGAGACCAGGTTACAGACCCCTCTATGGTGCTTCTTTGTTTGAGAGAAAACGTCAAATATTTCTGATATTGCTGGTTTCTACAAAAAAAAAAAAATAGATGTAATTTTCGCTTTCAGCAGGCCTCAATTATGCTAAGAAACACTTTTTAAATCGTAGAAAAAAAAAGACATGGCGTACTAAGAATCGAGAGAGCAAAGGTCGCACACGTTACACGTTTACAGAGCTCAAATGACCAACGATTAGAAACAACGGGGAGGTAGGAGGAGAACATTAGGAAAGTGGCGGGGGAAGGAAGATGTGTTAATAAGCTGAAATGACAAAAAATTGATAAAACAAGACAGAATTTGCACAAAGGAAGACCTATATATTCTGAATCTGGTACTGTATTTTCATACATTCTATATATATTAATATAATTCTGAAATTTCAGTGGGGGATAAAACGAATATTCGCCAAAATATACTGTAGCACGAATATGCAGGAGTGAATTTTGTCGCAATTTAACTGTCAAAAGAGAGCTCACAGATTCTGCCCTCATTACGCCAGAATTTTAACCAGCTTCATGATGACTTAGTTAACGAAGTACTGGGATTTCAAAGGCGACTCCCTTCGAAATCATATGAAGCTTTAATGCAATTCAAGTCAAGTTTTGGCCCTATCATTCACTTCTCATCTGTTCAAATAGCAATTAGCGCGGAGTAGCTCTTCAATTAGATGGAAATGCCTCGACTCTCATGTGAAGTCGAAGGCGCAATTGCATGGCCTGACAGCCACTCTTCTTACGCGCACAGCTATCCCTAAGAACGATGGTGCACTTGAGTTGAACGAACGAAAGTTGACGCACTTGAGTTGAACGCACGAATGTTCACGCACTTGAACTGAATGCATGAAAGTTGACGTAACGCACTTGAATTCAACGTATTAAAGTGGACGCAAATGAATTGAACGCATGAAAGTTGACGCACTTGAATTGGACACTCGAGATATGACGCACTTTAGTTGAACGCATAAAGATGACGCATTTGAGCTGAAAGATGACAAACTTGAGTTGAATGTATAAAAGATGATGCAGCTTAGTTGAACGCACAAAACATAACGAACTTGAAGTGAACGCACAAAACATAGAGCACTTGAAGTGAACGCACGTAAGATAGCAAACCTGAGTCGAACGCATGAAAGATAACAAACGTGAGTTTAACACATTAGACGATGATAATGTAGTTGAGTTGAACGCACAAAAGATGACGCAGTTTAGTTGAACGCATGCGCGAATGTAGACGTATTTCAGTTCAACTTATGAACGACAATATGGTTGACTATTATGCACGATACGACGGTAGAAAATAAAAACGATTTCTTGGGCAATATTAAAGCGTCAGGTTCCAGCTTACCGCACAGAATGCGTTGTTAAAAGTAATGTACTTTCACATCAAACCTTAGTAGGGTAACTGTGTCGTGGTGTTAACATAGGGTATACATCCTATAGTGCTTTGTGTAGTAGATGACGGCACACGCCCGTACTTTATGCGTAGATCTTATTGGCCCGGTATACTTGACGGCCTCTGACCAATAAACTTGCCCCTTCGCTGCACGTAGTTTCCATACACAACAACCGAACGCAGTCCATTCTATTCAACGTGATAGCGAGTGCAAAACTCTTGCCTATGCAGTTACAAAAGAAATGATACTACCACTTTTGCTATCATAAAGCTATCTGCGAGTGAGAAGGCTATTAGGTTCAGGAAATGTTGTGTTACTGGAGTGTTATACAATTAAATTCAGAGCATCACCCATAAAAAAAAAGCTGAGCATAGCTCTGTTTACTGGTGAAACACACTCATTTGAATGAGTAGATATCATTATTTACGAAAGCTGCGATCCCGTTCCCTGCGAATCTAAAACATGTTTTGGCGTCTTTTCCAGAACTTTGAAACTTTCCTCAAGAAACCTCATATTACCATACTTCCCATATTAAAGATTACCGTTATTTTTAGCTTACTCAAATTTGATAACACGAACCAAAGCTGACATACAGTGGGTAAAATTTCTTTTAGGGGCGAAACCAAGCAAACATTGATGTGACTTATTAGAGGTCGCACCCCACTGCATCATAAACGTTCCTCGCGGCTGGGGACTCTGTAGCTCATTGGCAATGCAGGAAGAATCTCAAACTCCGCTAAGTTGGTCTTGGTACTATAGAAAAATTGAGCTGGTGTTCGTAATCATTGTTAACTTTGAGAGACAATGTAATTGCCTTACACTCGGCTTAATTTGGAGCCTTGGATTCCTATCCCCCACACATTAATTTTTGAACGAACTGTGCTGTGCGCTTATTTTATTGAATTGAAAACAGCGGTGCTGATATTCATACATGTCATCCGCTCAAGATTCGGGTATGATTTGTGGGCTGATTATGCTGATAAATTAATTGTTGTAGGCAATTGGTGTGTTAGGCTGGGATGTTAGGCTGAACCGCTGACACCTATAAATGATAACCAAATCTCAGCTAGCCTACCGTATATTCCAACTTCACCTAACATATGCTCTCAAGTAGGGCGCATCATTGTGCACTTTAAATTCTTAAAATGAAATTTAAAAAATCTTCTTGACCAATAATCTTCTACTAGACAAGATATTTCATTCATCGTTGAAGTCGTATAACAAAATTTCTCCGGAGGAAGCGTCAAACTGACTTGCGTTGACGAATGTGGCAGGAACTGTCAAATCGCGGAAGCAGTTGCGTGCTGCGTTGGTAAACTTTTCAAAGTCAGCGCTTCAATAATAGCGCTGCTCTCTTAAAGCTCTCTTTTTTAATAGAATACCGAAGGGCGTGTTCGAATAACACACTTGAACTGACAATAATCTAGTCGATTTAGCTTTAACTTGTCATTGACTTTGCATCTAACCTTTGGTTAACCCACTCAGGGCCGCACTGAAGGCGTTATTCGTAAACTCCTAACCCTGGAAGCTCGATCCAAAGTCGTGAATCCAAAATAGTGGGGCTGAATTTCTGAGTATGGTAGAAATAAATGGATAAGTTTATTTCGGTCCAAATGAATAAAACCGATCCCACACCAACGGACTGCTGCAAGGGTCATCGAGTATAATATAAAGTTAATCTGATTTGCTTTAACTTTTATCGGCGATCGGTTTAGGATTAATGCCCGAAACTCGAATCAAAATAGCGAAATAAATGCTCATGGCTCTAGTTCTGAACAACCCACGTAGCATTGAGCCTCGGCTCGAGGTTGGACCTACGTTGAATTTTAACATTGGCGGAATGTTGAATTTTGGAAAGTCGGCCCATTGTTGTTTTTATATCTTGGACTAACCTTGTCGGTGAATGTTCAGCCAACAAAGCAGTCGGTTTTCCTACTTACATGAAAATGAAATAGTTGTGCATTATTTCTAATGTATTGATTCAGTATCGATGATTATCCTTAATATCGCTAAGACAACGAACTTTGATCTAAACAAAAATGCACGACGTTAATGATAGTGAACAGACTTCCTTGAAAAATTGATTGGGTTTCAGTCAAGAATAACAATGAAAAGCATAATATATAGGAGTGTATCATAGTATTTCCATTCTTCTTTGATATATGAGTGTTTTATGCTACAATAATTCAACGCGTCGTCGTTTAGAAAGAGAACATCGCTAAATGTCGAATAACTGCTGGAGATTTTCATTGGCCCAATATTGCGACCCCATATTATTAACCTCACAAATTTTTTACTTGCAATCGAAATTTGACTAATTTCCTGATACTTATAGTAAAATAATGCATAAATTAATCTAACAGAAAGATTTCTTGGGCGTTTTCATGACATGTTTCCGAAGATTGTCCTAATGTTGGCCCAACATTGCTTGACAATGCATAAGTACCCTTGTTCTTAGTGCATATTGGTCGAGCATTGATCCATGATCGGCTGACAAGACTCCGACATTCACCCAACATTCCAATATTGGGCCGACCTCCCTCCAAGTTTCTTTTGCTACGGCGGAAGTTACAGTAAATGAAACACGCTTTCTCGATGAAAGTGTCCGAATCGATGACATCTTCCCTCCTTAGTCCAAATTCTATGATTTTTATCATATAACTACTCATATATGTCATTTTATATGAAACGGCAATAATCATGATGTACACCGAGTTACAAAGGAGAAAAAACTACATTTTTACATATTGACAGCAACAAATGAGGATCTCTCAGTTTTTTCTTCAGTCTATAATACAAATGTACCTTGTCATGCCCTTGACTACAACATAACTGTGTCATTAGTGAGAGTTGCAGTTCATCAGCAGTTAGAACTGTTGCAAGAAAGTGGATGAAGAATGAGCAATCTGCAGCCGTGCTGCTCAGCACTTCAATGATGAATTGCATCGTTTTAGAGGTAAAAGAATGCTGGCATCGAGAGCAAAATTTTACAGTAAAATGGAATTTTAACTCTGCAAGTCGTCTCTTCGGTAATTACGGTAAATTTTTCATATTCACTAAAAAAATTTGTGAGGTGAAGCAGTAGGTAAAATATTTGCTAGTTACAAACGAGATCTGTGGAAGTATATACAGTGAGGGATAAGAGTTGTACACCAAAAATTGATGGTTAATAACATTGTAGGAAATGAAAAGCATAAATAACAATGTTATACAGTGTCATGTACACTGAGGTGAAGATTTAGAATTTGTGAATGAAAACAAGAAATTCATTGAGGTGACGAAAATATTTGCATTTCCAAAATTTTATGGAAAAAAGTTTTCGTACGGTATCAATTTTGCATCATAGAGCTGGAGATTGTGGTCACACTTCAGAGTAGAGTATTCTGGATTACTGTAGATGTTCTTAGCAACTCCAGTTAACCTTCAGATGAAAACCGGGATATTCTGCAATCACTTCTCAGTAAAAGCGGTGCTAAGTATGGTTGGATGTATGGAATTGACTAATGCACAAAGAGAACTGGTTGTTAAGCTGAAAAAATGGAAAAGTTACAGAAAAATCGCCAGTGACATAAATAGTAAATGTACTGTATTAGTTCATTCATGACACATTTAAAAAGCGTGATTCTGTTAGAAACCAATGCATACCAGGTGTTTCTAGGAAGGTCTCTCTAAATTTACTGAGAAAATTAAGTTAAGACGACAGAGAGAAAAAAAAGGCCACCCGTGAAGATCTTTAAAATGACTTGCGTTTATCAGGAGGTTACGAACTAAGCGAACAATTCTCTAAGCAATTAACTACACAGAGAGAGTCTAAAGTTGAGCAGACTAAAGTATATAGCACTCCTTTTGAAATGGCGTGAAGATGCAAGGTGAAAATTCGCAAAAGATCATGAAGAGAAGCCAAACTCTTATTGAGAAAGAGTATTATGGACAGATGAAGCTAAGACTGAGTTGTTTGATCGTAATTTTTGGAACTATGTATGGAGGAAAGCCAGCGAATTGTCCGTACCAAAGTACACAATAACAACTGACAAACTTGGTGGTGGTGGTGGTTGTATATTGGTTTGGGGCTGCTCTTCTGCGAGAGGTGTACGTAAACTGTCAATTGTAGACGGTAAAATGAATGCAGGAAAATGTCAACAAATTTTAAGGGAAAATTTAGGGCCTCCTTTAGAGAGCCTTGGGCTTCCTCTTGATTGGATTTTCCAGCAAGACAATCTCATGCATACGTACTGCTAGGACTACCAAGAAGTGGCCTGCTGAAAACAACTTTGAAATCTTACAATGGTTGAGTCAGTCCCCGGATTTGAAACTAATTGAAAATTTGCGAAGACATTGAAAATTAAAATACGGGAAAGAGCACCAATAAATGACTGAAATCTCAAGACAATTTGCTTAAAAAAATGGAGCAAAATACTAACAAAAGAAGGTACTAAAGTGCTAAGGGAAGAAATTGTTTGCTATTGTAGTTAATAAGGCTTTACTACAAAGTATAAAATACGGGAAATCATATTTCTCTTCCACTGTACGACTATCTTTTTCATCCGGGATATCATTTAGTTTCATGTGCATAAATTGGTAGTAAGAGACGCAGTATGCAATCTTATACAGTAAATTTAGTCTCATTTTGTTCAAGTAATACACTATGAGTGAAAAAATATTATATATTTTCATGTGTACCAACACTTATTTCCCCTACTGTATATATATATTACATAATACACACATATATATAGCGTAGTTGCGCTGCAAATTTCAACAGTAGTTCATAAAAAACATGGACGTAGTGACAGCCTTATATCGATGCACATGTAGACGAAGCAGTTGTGAAACTGTAACGGATCTTCACTGCGGCATGTACCGCACAATTCTTGTTTTTTTTGCAGCTCCCAACCGGAAATTTAGACATGTAACACGCCCCCTCTCGGATGCAGCGAAATTGGTCCAATGGCTCAGCACTTTCGTCTGTTTAAGCATCCGGGTTGACGCAGGCCGCTTTAATTAGCAAAGCAGGATCCTTGACGATTACAAAGGACAGAAAAGAACTCATTAACACGACATTCACGCAAGATTTGCCCCTAAGAATTAATCAGCCTCCGTGATTTTCGGGGAAACTCCGCAAACTTTGCAAATAATTGCTCCAACTTTGCCCAAATGAAGTTAAAGCGTTCCATTTCTCTGATTGGATGTGAAGAAAATTTATCATTTTGTTTCCGAAAGGTCACCATTAGGGAATTAAATGAGGCTAAGCAATTAGATGAAGTTCGTGTCTAGGTAGTACAGTGCAACCTTTGTGAACTGGAGGACTGGAAGTTTGGGTGCGAGATTTTTTTTTTTTGAAAGGTTTCTACTCTTCGGGGTTTTTTGTCTTTCTTTAAAACCTTGCCCTGAACTACGCAGATGTAAATTTCTGGTAACGATCCTGGCAGCTGCTGTTAATGTTATTGTTATTTCAGTGCTATTACCTACTCTTGTATTTGTTAGTTTCAGTAGCTTTACTGTTTTACAACTGCTATTATTTTTTTATGGTGATCATGTTCTTGTTAGTGTCATTGCAATTACTATTCGCGTATTATTAGTGTAACTGTTAGCGTTATTACTAAAAGCTTCACCTTATGGTTAATAGTAGTACAGTAAAATTAACTCGTCAAACAGAGACTTCCAAATTACAAAACTTCTGAAAGTGAGACCCCTAAACCCCTAAAAGGAAGACAGCGGACTGTGTCGTCAGTCTTCAGTAGCTGTAGCGACGGCTGACGTCGTAGTGAATGATCATAAAAAAGGCATAGTGAAGCTTAATTGTAGTCTGACCATTTTATCAAGGCAGTTCGGTCGTGATCAAATTCCTCTACAGCGGTGTAAATGCTGTGGGTATTTCTATGATTTCTCTACATACAGGTAGTGGCCGGGACTAAGATATGGGCCGAACAAAATTTTAGATATGCACATAGGATTGGCAACTACCGAACTGCCTTGATAAAATGGTCAGACTATAGTAGTTCATTTAACTGTACAACTTCACGAATTCATTCGGTGTTAGCAAAAAAATGAACTTTGCGAATATGCTGGGAAAAGAAGAATGCTGCAGAACTGGTCATCTTCAAACTGTGCCTGCGTCGGAAACTGAGACAATATCCGTCCTTAGTTTTTAGGATTTCCGCAGAACTGATGTCATTATTGTTTTTGGTAATATTGTTATCAAGGGTTGTCACGTAATATTGTTTTATGATTATGTTTTCCATACTCTCTCAAATTGATGTATGGCATATTTGGTGCGGTAAAATGATGAAATTGTCTCACCAGTCAAGTGAATAAGCATGCATTGATTAAGCCAGATGAACCTGTTAGATAGTTCAGTTCTTAGTAAATCACAGTAATAGATCAACAGGGAAACAAAAGACGTCATCGATTGGGTTTCGAAATTAAGCCCAATGGGTTTTACTGGGCTGGAACAGCAGACAGGAGCCTTGGCTTCGACCAGATAATCAAGTTTCAGGTATTAACCTTAATCGATTATCCTGGCGACTTCTGAAAACTCAATCTTGCTCCGTAAATTGGAGTCTCCGGATGTCTCCAAGGTAAGTGGGTTCTTCTAACTACAGCAAAACGATTCAAATGGTCAAGCCAACGTTCCTGTCCGACGTTCTGTGCAAGTCATATTTTGTGGTTTAGCTTAATTGTACTTAGGCGAGCCAATCGGTGTAATCTTTAGTCACAGTCAAGAAGCGATGTATCTCTTGGCAGATGTATCTCTTGTCCGAATCATTTTCGGTTCCACGCCTTCCATCTAGTCCAGTTCTGGCTTCAACGTCCATGAACCGTCCCATTTCTTGCTCCAGATCTTCCATTCAATCCAGTTCTAGCTTCCACGTCCTCTATCCGTTCTAGTTCCGGCTTCACGGCTTCCATCCGATCAAGTTCTGGCTTCCAAGTCCTCTATTCGATCCATGATCTTGCGACGATTATCAGACATTTCCTCGCTACTGCACACATCGTCCTACCGATCCCTGAGCTGTTTCCATCGTCCGACACAGTTCTGGCTTTCATTTCCTCTGTCCGATTCTCGAGCTATTTCCATCGTCCGACACAGTTCTGGCTTCCATTTCCTCTGTCCGATTCTCGAGCTATTTCCATCGTCCGACACAGTTCTGGCTTCCATTTCCTCTGCCCGATTCCTGAGCTGTTTCCATCGTCGGACGCAGTTCTGACTTCCATTTCTTCTGTCCGATTCCCGGGCCGTTTCCATCGTCCGACACAGTTCTGACTTCCATTTCCTCTGTCCGATCCCCGAGCTGTTTCCATCGTCCGACACAGTTCTGACTTCCATTTCCTCTGTCCGATCCCCGAGCTGCCGCCATGGCCAAACACAGTTCTGTTGTCTGAAGTTACCTGCATTATCTCCAGCTCAGCATCTCAAGACGATGTTCAGGTGCATGAGGTCAACTAAATTATTCCAGGCTTGGCTGACGTTAAGCCGTCACGACCTTCCTGCCGCCGCTCCAGGTACCTCCAGGCATGGCAAAGTCAGGTCTGCACCTCGCAAACTTATCACGAAAGTTTTGCCTCGGCGGACGGTTGCCTTTTTTAGCCGCCGTCTGACAATGTAGCGCTCCGGCGGTCTTCTCTCTCAGCTTGGATTACTCCTTCACAGAAAACTTCGGCGAGGCTGCAGAAAATTTTGCTTTTGGAGATGCGGTGAAGGCGAATTTTTGTTGCTTGCCGACAATTGCTTGGAGATGCCGGATAAAATAAGCGTTTTCACAAAGAACGGCATGAATTCAAGAGTCCAAAGCAATGCTCGGCGTCATTATGTTTCTAACTCAATGGTATAGAGCGGATGATTGCGCTAAGTGAAAGCTACTACCAATACCGCCCACATTATCACTGAAACGGCTAATAATTAAAAAATTATATGCATTAAGTACCATGTATGGACATAACTGAATTGACTTATACGTAAAAAAAATGGCATTGAAAAAGTGAGTTTCAGGCTGTCCCTGTGACTTTAGCGGAAGAAGGTTGTAGTATCAAGTATACTATAAAATCGGAGACCCCAAATTTGCCGCTAACTCGTCAAAGTTATCTTTCCGTAATACATATATGCTCGCTCAGTGCATTTTCCGCAACGAAATCAAAAGACAAATTTAGCTTTGCAATCCATTCTGCTGCGGCATTGCGTTGTGTATAATGGACACGGAGGGACGCTTCTACTTCACTTGCTTCCCAATGTTAAATCAACCGTGCAGCTCAAAGCTCGCTTCTCTATTGTCTTTTGGGATGCAAAGAAGATCACAGGAGGTCGGGACTCTCATGTGTTCCTCCAGTTTATGTCGCTTATACGCCCAAGTTTAAAGGGCTTGTTTGCTTACATTATAAAAGACGTTTCGAACATTGGTGTTCCTAAGATAAACGGACGTTTTATTTACTTCTGATAAGGCTGTCCCTAGCTTAGATTAGATAGGCGGCAGTAGACGAACCAATAGGTCCATTCCCAAAACGAAACCGAACTTACGCCCCGGCCCTCTACGAGCTATTACAGTTATCTTAGTAGGATGTAGACTACTGAGGAAAAAATGAGAAAAAGGGGGAGAGAAGATTCTCAGCCAAAGACACGATCATGAATGCACACAAGCCCGATCAATAGCCGCTGATATGTGGAGCTTAGAGATGTGAAACTGTGTAGTTGGAGCGGAAGAGAGGAGAAGATTGATTAAGGTGGCCTCGGAAGCTTTGGCCGTTAAGAGTGTGCGACTCCTGGAGGAGTAGTTCCTATCTGTGGAGGATGTCTCTCCCAATGTATGTCTAGACGATTTTTAAACGCGTTGAGTGACTCCGCACCAAAAACGTCGGAATTCAGTCTATTCCAAATGCTGACTATGAAATAGGGAAAGAACTGCAGACTTTAGGTTGTTCTTCGAGCTTTGTGCTTGAGTTTTTGACCGTTGTTTCGCAGGCTATCATTAACGTCTCTTTCAAAGAGTCGTGTTGTAGGTACGTTGTTGAAACCATTCAGATACTTGAATGTTTCTATTAGTTACCCCCTGAGCTATCTTTGCTCGAGAGAGATCAGACCCAGTACTTTTAGGCGACATTCATACGGTTTGTTTCGCAGCTGAGGTATCAATTTCGTTGCTCTGCGTTAGACTCTTTCCATGTCATCGATATCTTTACAGAGATGTGGCGACCAGAATTTAACAGCAAATTCTAAGTGTGGCCGCACTATAACGCCTTGTACAAAGCAATGTTGATGTCCTTGCACTTGCATTCAAGTCCTTGAATGTCTTTGGACTGGTATTGGACTTTTATAGCTATGGCATTTACCTCTGTGTTACGTAAATATGAGTAAGAGTTAACTTGAATTTTGCTCTAAAGAGCAAGCTAGAATTTCTCCCTGGAGCTTTTCTCAGTTATGCGTTAAGTACTATGAAGACCGGAACCGAAATTTGTAGTTGGAATTCATCGAGCGGACCACTGACGTACAAGACTGAAATTTTATTCGTGAAGCCTATGGTGGCTGTACGTTGAACACAAAAATGTTAAAATGAAAGTCATTCCACGAATTAATTTTAGCTTGATGTTAACCTCAAAGAGCTGAGAGCCTCGTGAGATTAGCAGTGCTCAAAACATCAAGAAAACTTGGCAGCCCACGATAAAATTATTTTAAAATTAACATTATTTGGATTAACAAACTTTATAGCCTTATTTGACCTTTCCGCCAGGAAACTCGTGCGATTTGGAATTGGTAGCGGTGATTGTAGCATTTTTTTTTTTTTGGGTCAGAATATGTGTATGCAAATTACGTTCCAGCATATATAGTGTCAGTGTAACTCTTGAAATGAATCATTGTGAACATCAGATCCAACTTGATTCGCTATGGTAGATTGATACCATTTTTTGTCTTGCATGTTCATGAATATGTTTCAGTGGAACGGATGATTTTTGGCATTCAAAGAATGTGCCACATTCATTATACAAAGTTAAAGCTCAACATAAGCATGCGCCACACAAGCTCCAGTCTAACTAATATCATATCGTATTCAACTTTATAGATGCAACAGCTAACGTAGTTTTTTATTCCGCAGTAGCTACATGCTGTTTTTTGTATATTTGATGAATCTTCGAAACAATTCCGGTAAACAAGCTCGAATTTTTCGCCCTGTTCCTACGGTACCATACGGGGCTTTCAAATCATGAAGGGAAAAGCTTGTGCATAATTGGTTTCACGTTACGCGCACCCATGGGAGAGGTCTCTGAAAATTGCATCCTTGGTTACTAATTAAAAGTGGAATACTCGATGGGGTTTGGCTTAGCTGCATCTCCTCTAACGCTCGCTTAAAAATTGCCTCTAAACTGAAGCAAGCTATAGAAGAATAATATGACAAGCGCGGTAAGCTGTAATTTAATCGTCGAGAGTCTTAGTATGAACCCCTTGTATGTTGCTGGACATAAATATCGCTTCTCACGCTTTTTCAACTATTGGTTCTCGAGAAAAAAAGAACGAAATGGAGATCTTATAAGACAAGTACGGTAATCCGAAATTATTAAGGTGAAAAGCACTGGATGGAGTACTTACAGTGTTCAAAAGCAGTTACTTAGTGAACTAGATACTGTAACATGTTAAATTTGGACATGCTGGGAGTTTTGCTACTACAAGTAAGGAGTCTAATTGATCATGTCGTCTTCATTGAGATCCTTGTGATATCAAAGAAGGCTAACCAGTTGTGGCCCATTTTAGCTGCACTGATATCTATATTTTAATTATGTACTTAATAGTCCGCTATGCCTTCCCGTCCTTGGAATATCACTGAAAAAAATGAAAATGCTTTGTTATGAGGTATAATTAGTCTTCTAACACTAGTCGTTTAGTTAGCGTAAATTATGCATTTTCTGTTTAATAAACTAATTTAAGTTACTGCCTGACTTATCTGCAGTATTTGAATACTAACAGTTTCCGCAGGTCCTTATTATAATTTAGAGCTTATGAAACAATGATCTGAGCAAAGTAGATATCTCTCACTACTTGAACGAATAGTTTAGCTAGTTCTTACATGATTTCACCTCTTGGCCACCCACAGTTCTGCCACAAAAAAAAAAAATCAAAAATTTCTTTGTATGATCAGAGCTTTTGGTGCTTTTTCTGAGAGGAAAAAAACAAAAGGAAATACCTCGGGGTTGTCACTATAATGAGATACTCGGCTTAGCATCCTCATGCACTGTCGTAACATTGGCAACCACACCAAGAGTTCTATGGCAGGAATATTCTAGAAATCCCTCAGTTTTGTCGCCCAGTTCTAACATCTTCGAGGACTCTGGCAGCGGTTCTGAAGAATAGCCCTAGAATTTCCTCGCTTCTTTCACCCAAATGCTCAGCTTTGTATTTTCCTGCTCCATGGCAGCACTTGACTACAAGCAGTTATTGTGCTGGTTCAGAAGTCCTAAAAACCCCTTCAGTGTTTCTGTCTAGATGCTCAGCTTAGCATTTTTACGCCACAGAATCTCATGATTACCAACAACAATTATCTATTCTGCTGGGGGGCAGTCCTGGAAGCCCCCAACACCGCTGCCCAGATGCTCAGTTGAGCATCTTCCTGAACAATCACAGCGCTTGACCACCAACAGTTGCAGTGCAGGAAGGTCCCTCAGTTCTACGTCGACGCAAATCAAGTTACGTTAATTAAATGAGTCCCAACAATGGCCAGCTTGGGCCCAGCATTACACTGCGACTCGCATGGCTGAGCAAGGCAGCCTGAATGAAGATCGAGCAGCGGCTGCTGGTGCTGTTTGTATATTATTATATCAATGAACCGTGCAAGGGCGTACACGGAGCTCTCGCTCTCTGCATTAGAAGATGATGTGATTATGCTCGCCGATTGTCCTCTGGGTAGGGCATAGATTTTCTGGCGGACTCGGAACCAGTAAGCGTAGGGGAACACCCACTTAATAAGATACTACACAAATTAAAATGATATTGTATATTGTAGGAATGGCAATGTGGTAGGTACTTTATTTTTCTTCGTAGAATAAATATTAGTATGTAGAAATTTTTCGATCATCTAAGAGAAAAGCTATCATATTAAGATAATTGTGGATGGAATTTTACAGATGAATATGCAGAAATCGTGCGAAAGTATTTGTTTCGTTTAATCACCAGTTTAGTTCCTTAAATAAATTAATATTATCTTAAAAAGTAAGTAAAGCAGACACGAATTCCTAATTAAGAGTGAATTAACTTCCATTCTAATTAGATTTACTCGAAACCCCAGTCTGCATTGGCGTGGAACACGCTGCCAAAATCTGTATCCAGATGTGGTGAAATGTTATAAATATTTTTTTTTAATTATTCTTCTAAGCAGCGCTCTGGGCTGCCTGGTGTAGCTTAAGCCCCACTTTTGTATATTACCTCACTTTACCAGTTCATTGACTCTCAGACTTGTGGTTTTAATAATAATAGCTATAATAGCTGGAACAGTAGCACATTTTGACATGTTCGCAAAGGGCATGTTGTTTTTACTAAAAATAAATTGATACGTAAACCATTCAACTTCTGATGGCCACTGCCGAAACAGGATAAAATCATAAATATTTTAGTATTGCATTTCAAATTTTGTAGTTATGAATGGAAAGAACAATACACAATTAAAGAAAAATTGGGTCATCAATGAAGTAGCATGGAAATTGTTGAGGTAGATGAACTGGTTAACAAGATAGAGCTTATGCATGTAAGTGCACGCCAGTATATAATATTAATACCTGTATAATTAAATGAGTTAATACTAATCATAGCGACAGAGGTATTTTTATGGATTAAAATAACATACAGAGACTTATGGCGTACGAGGGTGTAAGCATTTTGAGTAGTTGATGATGCTTCCAAATAATTCACACGTATGCACTCATACCCATTTTTCTTGTTCCTCGTCGTCTTCGAAAGGGGTAGCAAAGTACAAGGGGTCTTGTTCTGATCTTCTCATTCTCGCCTGCATTATGGCAGTATGCGGGTGTAAGCATGTTGAGTAGTTGGTGATGCTTCCAAGTAATTCACACGTACGCTCTCATATCCATTTTTCTGGTTCCTCGTCGTCTTCGGGAGGGGTAGCAAAGTCCAAAGGAGTCTGGTTCTGATCTTCTCTTTCTCGCCTGAAAGGCTCGCGAGTAAGTCGCGCCACTGCTGACATCGCTAAAATGTCGAGCCAAGCGGTCGGCGACCTGGTCAGGTTCCACAATCACCAAGCCATTCTCCTCTAAACAAGGGCCGTAGCGTGGTTTACCGGTCATCTTTTAAGGCGTTGCCAGATCTTGCTCATTGGAGTATTAACGTTTAGCGTAGTTGTATATTCCTTCCAAGAAGCTTTCCGGGCCTTTCTTGTCCAACCACTGCATTGGAAGGCTATAACGCCCTCACACAATGCAAAAATACAAGTTCCGGCCCTGATGGTAAACACTACAAGATGCTGAAAGGCATGCACCATTCAGCGGTTCGAGCACTCCTGACAATATACAACAAAATTTGGACAACACACGACCATCCGGAACAGTGGCGCGTCACCACTGTGGTAACTTTCATAAAATCATATAAACCTCCCACGGAACCAAGTAGCTACCGTCCAATTGCGTTGACCAGCTGCGCCGGAAAAATCATGGAGAAAATCGGGAACACCCGCCTGATGAAATATCTAGAAGCCAACAAGCTCATCTGCAACGTGCAACACGGTTTTTGACAGTCCAGCAGCGTCACCGATGCCATCGTGCGTACACAAAATTACATCTTAGAGAACAAGACACCTAAGGGGTCACTATCTGTGTCTTCTTTGATCTTAAAAAGGGATGTGACACAGTCTGGCGACACGGAATACTCCTACAACTGCACAAAATAGGCATCAGAGGTAACATGGCCTGTTAGTTGCACCAATTTTTGAGCGTGCGACGTTTCAGGGTCAGAGTGGGACAGGCCTGTTCCCCTGAGATGACGCAGGATGAGGGGGTTCCACAGGGGAGCGTCATTAGCTGTACCATGTTTCTACTAGCAATAAACGATATCATAGCAAACCTACCCCACTTCGTGCACGGGTCACTATACGTAGATGACCTGATGCTATCTATACTCCTCCTCCCTAAATCTGGAAGTTCTACATCGACGAGTGCAGCGAGCCATTGGACGCATTTTTTGACTGGGCGACCGACCATGGTTTCGCCTTTTCTGCTGCCAAGACCTCTGCTCTCTACATCAGGTATGCCAGGGATGTAATGCCACCTGAACTTAAAATGTACGGACAACGGATAAACTATCTCGAAGAGGGGAAATTCCTCGAAATGATAATAAATAAGACTGTCCTGGAAACCCCATATCGAGATGCTGAGAACGCAATGCATGCGTAATTGCGTAGGCTCAACCTACTGAAGCACCTGACGACACTATCGTGGGGCGCCGACCGGCAAGCCCTTCTATATTATACCTCTATCAAACCCTTGTACGCTCCAGACTGTACTATGGCTGTGTCGCATGTCAGTCCGCGAGGACTAAAGCCCTGGAACGACTGAACGCTGTGCACGATGCAGCGCTAAGTCTATGCACCGGAGCCTTCCGTACATCACCCATACCAAGTCTTCTCGCTGAGAGTGGCGAACTCAGGCTGCAGCAGCGCAAGGGACAACTTACCTATCAGTACCTAGCCCGCTTAGAACAATTCCCACAATCCCCGGCCTGGAACAGTGTGTGCCAAGACCGGGCAGAAAGAGCATACTTTCCGTACACAATGAAGCCCTCTCCTTCATAGCGGAAACTGAGTTCTTTGAGGTGGCCCCGGTCCTGTTCAGAGACGAGTCAACCTGGCGCATACCAGTTTCAACTTATTGCACAGGCAAGCAATATCCAAAAAAGAAATATTCCCATCCTCTCTTACTAAAAACTCTCTTCATGGATCACGTGAGAGACCAACATAGTGACTCTACCCACATCTATACTGATGGCTCTAAAGCGAGAGACCGAGTTGGATGCGCAGCCGCTGCGACTGGTGAAACTAGAGCATACCGGCTATTACCGGAGACCTCGACTTTCACCGCCGAGCTGTTCGGCGTGTGCGGGGCGCTGCTCCTCATTAGAGACAGCAATGAGAACAACTTTACCATATTCTCTGACTCAATGACTGTAGTACAGGCCATTCGAGCATGCGACAGCATCCACCTCGTTATCAACCGAATATTAAGTACGATACAAATATTGCAAAAGGATGGAAAGTCAGTGTGTATCTGTTTGGTGCCTGGTCATGTTGAGGTCGCGGGCAATGAACTCGCTGATGAGGAGTCGAGGCAGGTGGCCCTGTCGGATTTGCGCTCAGCAAACCGTGCAGTCCCATGCCAAGACTATTACCCACTAATCAAAATCTGCGCCAGCTATGGCAATCCCAGTGGCTGGCGCAGAGAAATAATAAATTACGAACAATCAAAGAAACCGTTCGACAGTGGCACTCGTCAAATAGCGATGACCTCCTAATGCACGTCGTATTGTGCCGCCTGCGTATAGGGCACACGAGACTTACTCACGACTATCTGCCGATGAGGCGTCCGCAACCCTATTGCGACGACTGCGTCGTACCCCTCAATATCTTGCATTTAATGGCCGAGTGTCCCACCTTCTCCAAAGAGCGGAGGGACTGCTATCCAGACCTGCATGGTCGGGATGCTGATTTCTTCATCCGAGGAATGCTTTCTGAGGGACCTCGTGGCCAATTTAATAGAAATGCCCTAGAGACCTTTCTTACCAGATGTGGCCTTTATCACAAATTGTGATGAATCCTTTACAATTGCTAACGTCAACTACGGCTGCTCTACCCTCTTCTTTGTGAATTACATATACTATATGTAAAACTGATAATGTTAATAAAGTTCTCTTTGAAACTATTTTTCATAATACAAAGTGAGACAAATTCTGCCCCCTAGCGGCGCACGAGCCTGTGATTAAACACAGGAATAGTTCGGCGCGATATAGGCAGTGTGCCACTGAAGCGCTAGTAAATTCTCTACGACTACTACCACTACCCATTTTTCTAACATTTTTAATCACGTTTGAGGAACACGAACACGCTTATCCTAATCTTGTCAGCAATCCTTGAACTCTGAACTCTTTCGTGTAACACACGACTGTTGATCCTAACGTTTCGGACAATTTCTGATCCCCGTGTCTCCCACCGATACTCGTTCTTTCTTCACTGCCTACTGTTAGTGTTTGATCATTTCCGTCGCTCGTCCATCACCGTTCGCAAGCTGATGGCCTCGTTGTGCCGGCAGCGTCTGTTGACATAAAATTATGCCGATACTGACCGGCACTGCAGTATGGGCCCTCTGATGGTCTCCTGCCGATTAAGGTGCGCCAATTACTGCGGGAGTAAAACCCACCTGCTGCAGAGTTTTATGTGTTGAACCTCAGCCTGCAGAAATAGAGTGATGCAGGCCTTTGTGATGATTGGTGCACTGTGTGATACATATTGCAGTGCATTGACGGTTATGAATGCCTTGGCAATGAATATCTTTTTTCTTGTATTTGAAGTTTGTACGTAAACGATTTGGAGGCCATATTTGCCTTGAGAAGGCCTCTCCGTTTTACATTATGAGTCTTATAGAGGCAAACTGAGGCCATGGATGGCTTGGAATTCTCACCTTCTTTGTATCTTGAACCTTATGGAAGGAATTAACGGCCATGGATACGTGGTGAACGCATGCTTGTTTAAATATTTTTTAACTATGAGGATTAGAAACGGATGCTTTACGGCGCATGCTTTTTCGATTTTGAATCTCCCAGCCTCTGTAATATGTAATGATCTGTGCTGCGTAGAGTTAAAGGTCAATGTTTGTTCTTAACAGATAAATTTGAGATGATGGGTCACTTTCAGTTTGTACGTGTCCTTGCCGTTCTGCATGCATAACAGTACATTAACAGTACGCAACTTTCAAAAGTTTAATTGCCGTCGGTAAAAGAACTTATCAATTATTTATGTATGCAAAAAAGAAAGAGTATTAAGAGCTGCCACACACGCTTGTCAAAAGAACGAATTTCCTCGGCTCTGTTGGGTCCTCATAAACACAGCTTAGAGTTTACTGAAAGATGTTAAGATGTTAGCTGTTTGTTCAGTTTGTTCAGTAAGTGCCATTAACTACAGTAAACGTTTCGGATATTTCATCAAACTTGGACGGAATTATAACTCAAAATTCATTGCAATTGTGTGCTATTTAAACGAACACCGCACTAGTTTCGGACACGTAGACGACGAAACTACTGTAATTGTTTTGATTGGCCTGTAGCACACAATAGCACACAATTATTGTGTGCTATTTAAACGAACACCGCACTAGTTTCGGACACGTAGACGACGAAACTCCTGTAGTTGTTTTGATTGGCCTGTAGCACACAATAGCACACAATTATTGTGTGCTATTTAAACGAACACCGCACTAGTTTCGGACACGTAGACGACGAAACTACTGTAGTTCTTTTGATTGGCCTGTGTACAGACTCTTATAGTTGGCGAGTGATGTTAAAAACTTAAGAGAAGTCTAATGAAATCGCTGTTACTTATATTGAAGAAGAGCAATAAAGACTCAAAATGACGGAAAAAAAAAAACTTGCTTGCTAGAAGGCCTTAAAAAATATTGTGGCAAGTTTAATAAAGATAACGTTTGCTCTACTATACGAGAATTGAAAAACATTAAAAAATGCAAAAGCTATGATTCTGAGCGCCTAAACAAAATTTAAATTCAAGAACGGTACAAAAACGCTATTTTGGTCTCATAACAACATAATGTGAAAATAGATTATTTTTGTTCTCTGCAAGACGTCGAAAAGGTCAGGAAATAAAGCAGATGATTTTTGCCGCTCTAAAGAAAAAAAGTTAAATAAACAAAACTCCAGGAAGGAGCAGGAGGCGAGAGGTGCACTCTCGGTCTTCGACAATTGGGTTGAACTTTGAAGGCCAAAGTCTTGGCAAGCTTCTCAGTAGGAATTTGCTACTTGCGTAAACTTCTACAGTTTACTGGCTTAGGTCAGACGTTCAAATCACTGGACATGCTAAGAGGAACTCGTTTGTTCTCGGGGTATCTGTAAAGTTAGTTGAAAGTCATCTTTTAGATAACTCAATTCTGTAATTCGTGCTTGTTTAACTTAACGAAAGAGCGTCAGATCGACGTGATTTAATTTTACTTTTGTGCTCTTTGTCATTTTCTTGCATATGTAAGCAGCAGTTTCAGCTCTCATCATATAAAATAACACTATTTTATGTATCGTGCTTGTTTAACCCATGGAAAGGATTGCCAAATCAACGTAATTTATTAATGCTACTGCGCTTGTTGATATTTTCATTCATTCCAAGCCATCGTGACAGCTCATTAGATGAAGTATCTAATTTCACCAGGATCTTCTTGCTTAACCTTCAGAAGAAATTGTGCAACGGAGCCTGTTAATTTGTCCTGTGGCAGTTTTGCTACGGTATAATTGGCACACAGAAAGTTTTAATTGTTTGTTAAGCCAAATCCGAAATTCACGACACACAGGCTAAGACGTGTAGTGCTGGTCATCCGACTTAGAGGGGGTGGAGGGCTCCAGGTCGTGTGAGGTGCCGATGAAACTTCTAGTGTAGCTAGAAAATTATGACGACAGTAACTAGTCTATCCATATAGAGCGTTCAAATATTTTAAGATTTTAAATGGTCCATTAGGGGTTTCTATCCGTCATATGTGACGTTAGTTGCATTAGCAAGAGCTCATAATTATAAAAAAAGCTTAAATTGGAAAGTATTTTACTTCTGAAGGACGAAAAATGCTGAAGACTACGAATTTATTTAACACAGGGTTTCCCAACCTTCCGAACCTTCACCCATGGAAAACTTGTAATATGTTTTCGCACCCCCTACAAAATTAATAACCCATACGTTGATGACACATGAAATTTATACTAACTTCTGTGGAAAGAATTGAAGTTAATTTTTGAAAGACATAGAATTGAAGCAAGATTTCGCACAACCTAAAAGATTATAAAGATCGTCTACTACCGCAAAGGGTGGGGGCAACCCCGGTTGGGAGGCCCTAATCTAACTTGTGACAGTTGTGGATATGTCGTGCGCGAGTGATGGATTTGCGCGATCGATCGATCGCGCTGCGCAATTGGTGGATGTTGTAGGTATTAGGCCGTAATTTCGGGTAAGTTGGACTATATTCGGGTTTAATGTCGGGTAGGTTAGGGGAGGCAAGGACTGTTTTTTTTTTATTTTAAAATTTGAACGATCGATCGTTTGCGCAGCGCCATCGATCGATCGCGGAAATCCATCAAACGCGTACAACAGATACAATTGCGAATTTAGATCTGCGACCGAGATAGTTTATAGTTAAAATCTCGCAGTTGGAAAGATACTGTATGTTTAAACTTGTGAAAAATACGAGCCATTGACTGTGGACATCTCCGTAACAGATTCGCCCTAGTGGATCTAAGGTTAGCTGCAGAGGCATCGATAGCTTTGTACTGAAACAGTTGTGAGACCAGCAACGTTTTGTTTTACCTCTCTGCGTTGTAAGATATAGCAGGGTCTGTGTTGTAAGATATAGCAGGGTCTGTGTTGTAAGATATAGCAGGGTCTGTGTTGTAAGATATAGCATTGTCTATGCTGTAAGATATAGCAGGGTCTGTGTGGTAAGATATAGCAGGGTCTGTGTTGTAAGACATAGCAGGGTCTGTGTTGTAAGATATAGCAGGTTCTATGCTGTAAGACATAGCAGGGTCTGGTTGTAAGATGTAGCAGGGTTTATGCTGTAAGATATAGCAGGGTCTGTGTTGTAAGATATAGCAGAGTCTGTGTTGTAAGATATAGCAGGGTCTGTGTTGCAAGATATAGCCGGATCTATGCAGTAAGATATAGCAGGGTCTGTGTTGTAAGATATAGCAGGATCTATGCTGTAAGATATAGCAGGGTCTGTGTTGTAAGATATAGCAGGGTCTATGCTGTAAGATATAGCAGGGTCTGTGTTGTAAGATATAGCAGGGTCTATGTTGTAAGATATAGCAGGGTCTGTGTTGTAAGATATAGCAGGGTCTATGCTGTAAGATATAGCAGGGTCTGTGTTGTAAGATATAGCAGCTAGGGACTGTGTTGTAAGATATAGCAGGGTCTGTGTTGTAAGATACAGCAGCTGGGACTGTGTTGTAAGATATAGCAGGGTCTGTGTTGTAAGATATAGCAGCTAGGGACTGTGTTGTAAGATACAGCAGCTAGGGACTGTGTTGTAAGATATAGCAGGGTTTCTTATGAGCAGCGGGAGCTCTGTCTTGTTTACCGAGCTACAATATCTGATTTAGTATAATGGATTGAAGCCAATGGAAATTTATGTTCAGTTAAGGATATTCATACGAACAGCCAGGGTTTCAGAAAGTTGATTAAGCTAACTTAGATTATATTCTCTAAAACTAGAGCACTCTGAGAGCGTTTACCTCCGTCAAACCAGGAAACGGTTACAGAAAATTAAAATTGGTACTGAGACTATGACTTACTTTGTATCAACACCAAAATTAAATCAATTGTGCTCTTCAAGAGTGTTAGCAACTTCAGAACTTTTTTTTTAAATTCGTTCATAACTTTTTGAGTTATGCTGCTAACAAACATTATGACAAACATAGGTCAAACATACAAACGAACATACAAAGGAACTCACCGACCGGCACCAAAATTTAATCAGTTATGTCTTTTAACATTACCAACAACCCCTACAAATTCCATAAAGATCAATTAATTAGATTTTGAGTTATTTTGCTAACAAGAATTAAATTAAAAACAGTGACAAACGAACGAACGGATCATTACAAATATTTGGTCATTTACTCTTCGTGATATACCTAATAACTCATATAAATTTTATAAAAATCCATCCAAAACTTTTTGAGTTATGGCGTTGAGAAAAATGAGGCAGACACACAAACAAATCGATGGACGGATCTTCACCAACAGTTAATCATCTGTTCCTCATAACATGCCTAACAATCCCTGTAAATTTCGTCAAAATCCGTCCACAACTTTTCAAGTTATGTTGATGACAGACAGAAAGACAGACAGAAAAAGAGACAGATAAACCCGACGAAAACATAACCACCGTGGCGGAGGTAATACATAAGACTAATTTCCTAAGTAGTGAGAGACCTATCAATTTCACAGCATTGGATATATGTCACTGCAGAGTTTTCTCTTCTGATGTTCATAGCACTCTCATCTCTATCATTCGAGAAAATAGAAAATTTCTCCACTTTGACTAATAACAATAATAGCAATAATTGAGCAAGCTTTTCAAAGAAGGACCAATCTAGATAATGCATTTGACAAGTTTCTCTACATACACTGTGTACAATCTTGATAGTAACACACGGGCAATCGTCATATTCTATCAAAATGCATCTACTTCTTTTTTATCGAAAGTTCAACAGAAAAAGAGAAACCCATTTCGATTCTGATGAACATTTACATGCATAAAAGAGCTCACCTATGGTGTAAATTAGTCCATCAAATACTTCATGAAATTGTCGTTTAGTTTTTTTTTAATTTTCCGTGAAGTTAATTGTCATAATGCAACATACGCCAAGCTATTATTTTATTAAAAGGTGAAACGACTGTAGCCTGTAGCATTCGTTTTCTCTCAACATTGAACTGTATATGCAAAGGAAATATTTCTGTTTAACCGGCGGCGGTTGTTATAATCCGGAATGCAGTTGTAAAGTATACGGGAATTTCAATCATGATTTAAGCTCCTGGATACACAGTTGTTTGGAGTTCAAAGGAAAGAAAACCAGTGGCTTCATCCCGTTCATTTACACATTAGTTTCTCTTGGCGCAATTGCCCACGATAGCTTCTAGCTGTTTTTAATTAAATAAAAAGTGTAGTTGAAAAGGAAACTGCAATGCAAACCTTTCCCTTTGCAAAAATTACTCCTTTATATTGCCAGCGACTTCTTTGAACAACTTAGCTGGTTGCGACATGGTAGTATATCCCGACACAACGAAATTGCATTGGTTTCTTTCAGTTACTTTACGTAGGAATAAAATTCGATATAGCTCTTCTAAAGAAATTCTTCACAACAGCTTCATCACATTAATATACAGAGACAAACTGTCCTTCTGAGTTTACACGGAATTCGACAAAACTCCCAGAAACCTCAGCCAATATTGGTCTCACGAAATGCGGAAATCGCGTCTTGAATTCCGCTATGCCGAAATTCCGAGGGGAAGAGTTTCATATCTGGAGCTATTTTGCGAGACGCGCAATTTATTTCTGTTGAGATTTCGCCTGCTTGACAAAGCATGCTTGGAAGAGACAGCTGTGTGTGCCCATTTTATGGAAAATAAATGCGATTCCCAATTTTGCCTCTGCAGGACTGGGACACAACTTCTTTTGGAATGTATTCTATAAGTGAGAAGGGATCTGGAATATGAAATGTATAGGAATTGAATTGTACAAACATACGTTGCACATAAGTTTGCTCGGAACGTTCAGTGTAATGGAAATAAAAATATTTTTATTGAGCGTAGACTATCTGATGTTGCTTTGCACGCCAAGTTTAACAATAGATAAAACCAAGGTTACGGTCTTCAAAAATTCACTTTTTCGTAGTTGACGTCTAAGCATTTACTTTTTTCTTGTTATTTCGTATCAAATTCGTTCATTTTTTTATCTGACCATACAGCAGAATAGCATAATCTAGCCAAACAATCGATACTATCCGTTTCTCCGCATTGGCCCTCACTCGCAGATTGCGCAGGTTCGGGACTGTTGCCAGCGTTCAGGTTCTTAAGCTTGGCTTGCTGAGCTGAGTTGGCACTGGTGTCTAGATGCTACGGCGGAGGTGCTGGCCCTAACCAGAAATGGGAAAGATCCAGAGGGGGGTTGCAGGTCGTCGAAATTAAAGTCTTCCGACGCTGGCCCTATAGCTCTCAACGACCTGTGGTCGACTGCAGCCATATACCCTTCTGGAGCCAGTTGGCATATACCTTCAGTACGAATCAGTGCCTGTGGGTTTCCCTGCTGGATGCGTGGTCAGGTCGACTTTCCTTTAACATTTATCTACAAATGTTAGATTGGGAAAATATTCAGAAACCGTATATTTCGAGACTGAATATGTTCAGAAACCTCAGATCTTAATTTATCTTGAAAAATAAAAATAGTCCAATCGATCTTTTACAGAAATGGTTAATGTAAAGTTATTTTTACTGCTCACTACCACTATGAATTCTGCATGTTCTGCTTCGTACTGCAAATTTACATATCTTCGTTTGGCTACAGAGCAATGCGCGGCTGCGGTCGACCATGCATCGTCAGACCTATGGCGTCAGAGTCGGAAGGCTCATGTGACAATTGCGTCCACCAGCCGTCCCCATCTCCCCGCAGATCGCCAAAAATGCTGACGCGCCAAGCAAGTATCGCCAGAATCAAATATGCCGTCACTGTGGGCATAGCACCACAAGATATCCCTTGCGAAGTTTCTAATTTGCACAAAGTCTACCTCAAGAAATCTACCGTTAAAAAGAGCAGTAAAGTATTACAATGGAATCTGACACCAAAAAGACAGCATTAGCGGCGCATTAGAGCTTCTATTCTATGACATCTGAGGTAGAAGATAACAAGACAGAAGTTTGAATTAACCAGATGCTAGAAATACTTTTACTCCTACGAGAAATGAATGTATAATTTCTATAGTAATGGTTAAATGTCTTGCTGAAAGAATGTTAGCGTTTTTGGTGCGACACCCCAAAACTTGAGAGCCATTCCAAGTTTGGACGGCGGTACTAAATTATGCAGGACGTGTTAGGATTCCCGACTGCATGGTACGCGACCGTTCAATCGAGTTCAGGTGCTGACTTTTACTCGATTAACCAGGAGACTTTCGAATAGTCGAGCATGCTCCGTAAAGTGGAGTTTGGAGCTGACTCAAGATTATTGGGTTGCCTTTAACACTTGCATTATCATTAAAGGTGGCGAAACAAACGCAGCCTAATCCGAATTTTTATGAGTATTTGTCCGCTGCCTACGAGTACATAAAGAAGCCCATCGGATAATATCAGATAAATGCCTATAAATATCCCATTGGGTTGTGTCTGAAGTTCCAGGAAAGTCCAGCCTTGAAGTCCTAGTTTCCCCTGCCGATCGATTTCACTCTTAATCTTTCTTTTTTACTGATTTTATTTAAACACATTTATTGTATTTCTTATGTTTGATTAAGTTGCATCTGAAGCAGAAAATTGATAACGTCCCCTACTTTAACGGGTAGTTCGTTTTAGGCTGCTGAAGCCGCACCAAATCCAACAAGAATCCTTCACTGAATTTGATTCCCTGAGACACAGCGTTCTTGGATAAATTATTTCGTCCTCAGCATCTGCAGGGGTCATCAAACGAAGAATGCAGCCGTGAAACCGATAAACGCATAAAAAATACCCTGCCGGCAGCTGGTTGAATTCTCGAAGAATTCTTTGCCCTCGAGCAAAAAAATCTTTATCTAAGGAACTGAAAGAGAAAAGTCTCGTGATTTGCTCGAGGACTGCGATAGAGACACAGAAAAAGGGCCGTGACTGGAGCCCTGTGGGTAGAGAAGAAACCGGTGAGGCTGAAAACGCCCAATTCAGCTGCAATGGCGGTCATTTCTTTCAATCCTACACTTTCGATCACATCGCCGTCTTTTTTAGAGAGTGTACACACAGTTCTTCAAAGTAGTGCCGTTGCCTCTGCAGTTAGTTTTTGGCAGTTGGCCGGTCGCGCCTGTAGTAAGTTTATTGAATTTTTAGATCTGAATTGCATTGTTCGCATCTAGAAGAAGAGATTAGATAGCTGGCAATAGACTGACCAACAGGCCCATCCCCAGAGAGCTGCTGAGACTTGCGCTCCGGCTCTCTATGAGCTATCGCCATTAGTCCAAAATCATGGAGAAATCTGGGCGTAAAAAGAAGAAAACAGATGTGGGGTTAGGTAAGGAAAAGATCGTGCCGCACAATGTGTTGTACATCCGGGGAGCTTATAGACGTTAAGTAAGTCGTGACATGAACTATGGATTAATGTGGCTTAGAAGCTTTGCCTGTTAGGAGTTTCTTATTCTTGGAGGTGGAGTTCGTAACTGTGAAGGATGTTGCTCCCAATATTTCTAGAGACGATTTTTAAATGCATTGATTGACTCTGCACTAACAGCTTTGGAAGGTAGTCTATTCCAAATGTTCACTATGAAGTACGGGAAAAACTGCTGACTGTCAGTGGTCTTCGATCTCTGAGCTTGAGTGTCTGGCAGTTGTTCCGTAAAGGGTTATTTTTCGTCTCCCTCAAAGAGTTCCGTTGTAGGCACGCCGTTGAACCCATTCATAACTTGAATATTTCTATTAGTAGGCCCCTCAATCGCCTTTGCTCCAGGGAGATGAATCCCAATTCTTTAAGGCGACATTCATGTGGTATACTTCTGAGCTGAGGTATCAACTTGTTTGTTCTGCGTTGGATTTTTCCATTTTTTCAATACCTTTGCACTTATGTGGCGACCAGGATTGTGTACTCTACTAAGTGTACTCATTTTTTTTCCTCATATTAATTTTGAATTTTGCAGTTAGTTTGCTGAATATGTAGCATCGAGCACGTGCACCGCCCGCGTCTTTTAGTAAAAGTTCGCATATTTCTTTTCATTTCAGAGTTTTTAATCTCATTTGCATGACTTTTTTTCAATTTTGTTGTCTCGATAGCACCAAGCTGAGAATTACGCCATTTCTTGCCTGTTATTTCGTAGCCGTTTTGTTAACATGCTCTTAATTGTGTGTTTTTGCACGACAGTATCTGTAGAGAGAATCCGCATATTTTTCATGCCATCTTTTTATTTCACTTTCTTGCCTCACCCTGAACTCTCTACCGTCGACATGATATACTTATTTCCGTAGGAATAGTAGTGCTTAAAGTACATATTCCACTTGAGGATGCCAGCCTGCAGTACGTTAGGTATTATGTGTGTCATCAAGTACACTAATCGTAGTGAATGTAATACTAGGTTTACCATGAGTCGTAATTTCTGTTTTAGGATTTCAATTCGATCGCATCGCCAGCAACTCTACTAAAACTAGGGTTCGGCCGATCACGCACAGCCCACTAGGAGCAGCACAATCATCCCGTTAGAACACAATCTCTATGAGTACATCGCTGCCCGCTCGTAGCTAACAAATGAGGAAACACAGATGCACACTTTTCCCAATACAGTCACGCTTCCGCTCATACAACGGCTGGCGGTAAGCACACGCTGCATTATTTTTCTTTCACTGGTGGCAGAGTCCGGAATTTCACTCGCATAACTTCGCGTTGCCGTTGTATGGCTATTCGGTCGGCGGGGGGGGGGAGGCTTATCAGGACTGAGGGACATATTGTGGGCTCCTGGGCGATTTCCCAGGGCTTCTTAAAATGCAGATACGGAGGGAAAAAAACTGTGCATGTGGGGGCGAAATGAGCCAGTGGGCGTGCAAGGCTTCGAGCAGCCATGTACGCAACTGCGCGAGAAAGATAAAAAGATTACTCCAGTTATAAAAGACGTCCACGAGAGGGTGAGTAAAATCGCCGGAAGTTTTGAAAAAGCAAGGAGGATCAAGCAAGTTTTGCGGGGCTCAAAATAGTCATGTTGCCAGCTGCAAGAAGATGATTAAAAGATTAACAGTTAAAAGTCATTCACGACAATGTGACTGCATGTAGCTGCTGGCAGTAAAAACAAAAAGAAATGAAATCACCTTGCGGGTTGTGCTTCGCTAGGAGCTATATGTGCGCAACTGAGCTAATAAGTTTAATAGATTTGCTAGTTAAAAGTGACTGACGTGACTAAGCGACTAAGATGCTAGTATTTGAACAACATTACTGCTACTAGCCTGAACAATATTCAGAAACCGCTTTATATCTATCTATCGCACCAACATGCGCAACATAACAGAATTCTAGAGCTTCAGGTTGTGTTTTACAGAAAATAATATTACGTGAAAATATTTCAATTTGTCACTCGTTTGACTAGGCATTTCCAGATTTTTTTTTAAACTTTCCTGTTCATGTTGCGACATGAAGCTTTACTTACTATATTTTTACTACTTTTCAAGAAGTATTCATTGTAAAATCAGCGTTTAAGAAACACGTATTTTTTGTTTATTACTGAAATAGTAGATCGAATCTCATTTGACTTATATTTTCGGTTTACACTGACCACTCTGCGATCTTTTCTTGCTTAATTGTATGAAGTTGATTGTTTGTTCTTTCATGTACCATGCCATTTCTTTGCTTTTCAATGCACCATGCTATTACTGTAAATAATCATGCATGTTCTGTGCACAGGTCACTATAGAGAAATCTAATGAATCTATAAGTAAACAATCTTGCTACCGATATTCTCCTTTGAAAGTTTTATACTGTAAAACTGCAAGATTTTTACAATAAATACAGAACAATACAATTCAATTTTGAAGAATTCAACTGTTCTACCATTAGCATTTCCTTGCCTTGACAGGCTGTTCGTTGACCTTCTAGTTAGTGTAATGCCGATAGTAAATTATTAATCATCATTGAAGTCTATTTCCCTCATTGAAATTAACAATTAAAACGCATGTGTTCCAAACCTATGGGTTTACTAAACCTCCTTTCTTTCAAACATTGCTGCAGCTGGGATAGTGCTACAGAGAAGCATTCTGTAGTTTGCAGGATACATATTGTTTACATCAACGTGAATAGCTGTAATGATTATAAGCTTATTACTGACGTGAATTATCCACATACAATCGATAAGAACCTTTAGTTTCAAGAATGCATAGTACGTTTTATCAAGGCCAACTCCAATCTTTCTTGACTATTCAAAGTTCTAATCAAGCCTTTTCAATTCATTTTTCTAAGATTTTATATATTTCATCCGTACTATAGTACGCCTCGTTTCATTTTCGGCAATATTGGATCGCTTCAGAATTCCAGAAGGGCAGCCGATTTTCAGTCCTGAAAAATTAACGCATTTCTTCCCTGTCAGCAAATTGCTGGCATTATTATCTCCCATACATAAGCCGACCTTCAGCCATCAATAATTACTCCTGCCTTTTTCGAAGCAATATTGGTTCCCTCAATGGCAGTAGATCGGTCGATATTCTTCGCTAAAAATGCTCGCCATACTCTTAAGGGTACTCGCTAGAAAGGCAGGCAAGTGAACAATAATCGCTTATTACTATTATTATATTCCCAGTTTACTGCTGCACCCGCGTCACTGGTCGTGATCTAAGCAACGGATGTACGTATAATAAACAGACTGTTTGTCTATAATAGGATGCAAGGTTTGATAATTACTACTATAGAGGCTAGGCTATGAAAATGAATTCTTTGATTAACAAGAAAGAAAGAATCCCAGACATCCATTCTAGAACGCATAAAGCTCGGCGTTAGTCTTAGTAGCGGTAATAAACAAGTCTAGTCTGTAGGATTATAATATGAAATAAATTACCTTTCTCACGCTTCAAGTTCTTGTCAAATATGAACGACAAACTAAAAGACCCTCTGCACAGAAATGAATACTCACAGAAGTACCATTGCCTTATCTACTAATATATCTAATTTCAGGTATATATAGTTACAGTAACTTTAATGAAAATGTGGACTGAATCCAGTATTTCATGCACACAGTAGGATGCGGTGATCATAACCTTATTTTGATTCATGAATAGATGAAAGTTGTAATAAAAGAAATAATCAAATAGATAGATAGTTATATTTTTTAAATTTAAAGCTTTCGATGCTTCTTAAATCATCTTCCGGAAAAAGTGTGTTGAGCTATTTTGAAATTAGGCTGACTTCAAATTATCGTAGCATGTTACTTGCTGGAGATGTCAATTGAAGAATCACAAGTTTGAAATGAAAGGAATATAACTAATAATTTTCAAAACGTCTTCAATTTTAGCCTAAGCCATACTGCTAATAACAAAGCCACGCTCTCACCAAATTCAAGTAATTTCAAGTAAATTCAAGTAATTTGAGAAGAGACTTTCGGACAGGGTTATCGTTTGTGAATGTAAACGCTGAAGAAATGTTACAAACTGACTCTGAAGTTGAAAAATGATTCAAGAAATCTTTAATATCAGGTTAGCTTAGTTATGGCTGACCTGGTTCAATTGCAATTAGCTTTTGAATAAAAAAAAAAAAAAATAGTTGACCGCACTTAAAATTCTATTGAGAAAATGTCATTTCTTGTAAGCAAAATGTTTTCAGATATTGACAGCACTACAAAAAAATCTAGCTTTGTTCACCATATCTAGTCCAGAAAATTAGTGTTAATAGATTTGAAAACTTCAGAATTGCTCGTCGAAGCTCATTTGCAACATTTCAATTATCGTTTTTATGCTTGAGGTTCAAAAAAAGTGCGCTCTTTTAATGACATTCAGGACGATTTTTAAAATCCTAGAAAACAATACACAGTATATCTTTTGAAAGAATTTTCGTTTTAATAAATATTGCGCCCGTCTTGTCTTAACATGCAACGTGCAACTGTCATTAGAGTTAACTTTCTATACTGGTTACAGGTCAAGTCAGACCCCCCCAAACTCATTCTGCTGCACTTATTACAACACACATAGCGTTCACTGTGTGCAGAGGCACATTGCTTAGGCTTTTTGAATTTAAGTTCTTCTCTATCGGCACAAAAATAATCTATAGTAATAGTGTCTCCGGTAATAAAAAATTACGATAAAAAAATTTGTATTGGCACTATCTGTATTTGCTCATCTCGTACGGTCGTGGTTCTACTCTGGGTAACACATTTCATCTAGTACAGTACATATTCCGGTTTTAATATATGTAGATATAGGACCACGCCTGATTCACTTTGGTAATGTATTACCATCATCTTTCCAGTGATGTCCAAAAATTGGCGTAGACATTCACGATCGCTTAATTTTTTGTGTTCGTCAGTACTTCACTCAGCATACCTGTGCTCCGTGCCTGGACCCTGTCCATGATAAGACTTAATTGGTTATACACAACGCGTACGTAATCCTTCAAGCTTGACACATAGAATTGATAAATGAGCAGATAAATATTAAAATATAATTATTAGAGTATCTGATAAATAAAATAGCTGAAATATCTCGACAAAATGGAAGAATCCAACACAGGGCAACAAAATTAGTACCTTAGCTGCGAAACATGTCATCTGAGTGTAGCCTACAGGAAGTCAGACTCATCTCTCTCAAGCAAAGACGACTCAGGGGGCAACTAAAGGAAACATTAAAGTACTTGAATGGCTTCAACGGCGTACCTACGAGGGGACTTTTTGACAGACGTTGATGCTTGCCTCCGAAACAACGGCCAAAAATTCCAACAAAAAGAATAAAGAACTACTTTAGGCCTGCAGTTTTTTCTGTATTTCATAGTGAACATTAGGAAACGTTTCCCCTCCGAAGTTCTCGGTGTAGAGACAGTCAATGCGTTTACGCATCTTATTGACAAACGTTGGAAACAACACTCTCCACAGCTACGAACTCGTCTTTCAGGAGTTACATACTCTTAACTATGGTTGAACTACGTTACGTAGTTCAGCCATGCTCTTAACGGCCAAAGCTTCAGAGTGCACCCGCATCCATAATCTTCCATGTCCGAACTAACTTAATGTCTCCGAGCAGTGAGGATCTGCGGCAATTAGTCGCGCTCTTACGATCAACTCCTTGGCTGAATTTATTCTTTTCGTCTTTTTCATTTCTTCCCCAGATGTCTACTTGCTTTTAACATAATGGCAATAGCTCGTAGAGGGTAGGAGCGGAAGTTCCGCCTGCTTTCTGGGAATAGACCTGTTGGTCCGTCTACTGCCAGCTATCTAATCTAATCTAATCTAAATATTGGAGGTAATGGATCAGCTGACTTGCTCTAAAGGATCTGCGGGTATAATCAGGAGACGCTGAACTTACGATAACTGCGACGTAAGAATAACGAGCTGGCCTACGTCTAACAATGCTGGAACTTACTTTTAACTCGTGGACAAAATATTTTCTTATCACTGCGTATTGAAATGAAATTGGATCTAATTCTTTTTTTTATTCAGTACATTGGAAATATAATACGTTTAAACACCGTGCATCCCCTGCAAAAAATCGCAATCATTTATAAAATAATGCTTGGACAATCACCTGAAGTTAAGTCACTCCCAACCACTATGCCCAGTTGGAAATGGCTGCGATATCAATTACTAGATGTAAGATGATATGAGATGTATCGAGGGAAATGTACATTTTATGGAAAATAGACCTACTTCAAGTACAAGGTAAAGTCAGTTTGACCGTGCACTGCAACTAGGAAGCTCACAAGCACTGGTTCGTGCTGCAGATAATGCCCCCTAGGGCTCAGAGACGTGTACGGGTGCAGTCGAGCACAGACTGTCAAAGTAATTACGTCATATTGACGGAAGACTCGATCGACAAGTGCGCCCCTCCTCTCCCCAACCCTAAGACCAGCGCGCCCTGGTCACTACGAGGGAACAAATTCCTAACGATACGATCCCAGTCATCCAAGCGTTTCTATCCTGCCTTGGGATCGAACGTCCGATCTCCTGAAAATGATCGAGTCACGTCAGCAACCTTGACCACTGAACCACCGGGGGCAAAAATATAATGCGTAAATCTGTAAAAAGTAACTTTGGTTATGTTAGTTTACTGTCAAGCCCCATTAAAAGAAGTTTATAGTGTTGTGAGAATGTAAAAGCACACTGTCCTAACACTGGTGACGTGTTTCGTTCCAACTTATTGTAAAACTTCACAAATCTGTGAATATATCAGAGTTAGGTGCGCCTAATATTTATTTTCTTTCTGACAAAAACCAATTTTAGGCTATGGCAGTGGACATCAGTAAGGGTGTGTCGCAATCAGCATTTCTGGATTACCGGTGCTACACCGGTGACCCAACCAGTCGCAACTCGTGCCGCAATCATAGCTCAAATGACGACTGCAACGCAGGGTACGGTGATGTTGATCACCGAGCAAAAACTCTTATTTCAAATAAAAGAAGCACCAAATTCATTCAAATACTAAACAAATAAGCTTCTTACATCACATTAAGTAAATCAGACCAGTTACTTGAAACTTCCCTTCAAAAAATTTCAAATGAAACAGAATTTTATTGTTGTTGAGCTTACACCGTTCGTCGCTAGATGGCGCTCTGACAACCACTTTTCGGGTTACGGTAACCTTTTTCCATTTTGCAGTAGCCCGGTTTTGACGTGATTGCGACACACCCCAGCATATGTGTAGGATGAAAAAAAAAATTACCCCAGATTCCCTCAACATATGGTAACTAGAGAGCACTCTGAGAGCACATGCCTCCGCCAAGAATGGCAACGGTAAAGGAAAATTCAAATTGGTTCTGAAACCACGAATTTCTTCGTATCAACCAAAATCTAATCATTTGTGCCTTTTGATAGTATTAACATATACTGTAATAATCATGCAGATCCGTTCATGAGTTATGCTGCAAAAAAACATTTTGACAAACAGAAGTCAAACCCACAAACAGACTAACCGATCATCATCAAAATTTAGCCATTTATGTCTTTTAACATTAGTAACAACTCCTGTAAATTTCATGAAGATCCATTCATAGCTTTTTTGAGTTACTATTCTGCTAACAAGCATAAAATACAACATAGCGACAAACAAACGAATGAACGATCAGACCATCCAAAAACTTGGTCATTTACTCTTCGTTTTATGCCTAACAACTAATATAAATTATATGAAAATCCATCCATTAGTTTTTGAGTTATGTCCTTACGAGAACACAGGCAGACAAACATACAAACAAACAAACAGATGAACGAATTTTCACCAAAAGTTAATCTTCTGTTACTGTTATCATGTTTAACAATCCCTGTAAATTTCGTAAAAATCCGTCCACAGTTTTTTTTAGTAATCTTTGTGACATACCAACAACCAAACATGCAGACAAACATACAGACAAACACGATAAAAACATAACCTCCTTGGCGGAGGAAGTAAAGGAAAAAGAACACGTCAATTACCGTCATGCCATGAATCATAAAAGTATACGGTGTTCGAGGCCCATGAGCACATAAAATTATTAAATTTTATGCCACTGTTTCTCCATATATAAAAATTAAAAAGGTGATACCAGTTCTCTCAGAATATGAAACTTTAAGAAAAAGCTATGCCAAAACTTGTCAATACGCTAGTAGTTAGCACTGTACGAAAAAAAAAAAAAAAAAAAAAACGTACCTCCACTTACAAACCGTAGATAGTAACGAAACGGTTATGTCTATGCTAGTGATATATATTTAGATATATATATGCATACATATTTACATTATCTAATAGTTATGCAAGAACTTATCAATTAAAAAAGCAAATAGCTTACAATAGATTCTTCGATGGAATACTCAGAGCAAGGCGACATACTTATAAGATAGTTTTACATGCAACTTCATTAGCTATTTTGAAAGTCGCTTCAGAAGTTTGCTGCGCTTGTCAAAACAGCGTCCTCACCAATTAATAAAGCACAACCCGAATAACAAACTTCGAAAATTGAGCAAATTTTACAGATATTTCTTACATGTTTCGAAGTAAATTTTGGTAAATTATAGCTAATTAGTTAGAATTCAATAATTACTTTAGATTGTGCATTATAATATCAAGCAAAATGTCAAAGGTTAAGGAGCTTGATATTTATTGATAATACTGCTGCGAGCATGTTGCACTCTAAGAAATGCTTATGTTGAAGTCGCCCAGGATAATGCGTAGTAACTATTTAGTTGGTTGGTTGCTTGTTTTGTTGGCCTTTCCGTACGTTGCCTCAGGTGTATATGTTACGCGCGAACGATGGAGTTGGACAATAGATCGATCGCGCTTCGCAAACGGTGGATGTTGTAGGTATTAATCGAATGCGCACCCATCGGCCGATAGTTTTGCGCGGACGATCAATGTTTTTCTTTAACTTTCCCCCTATTTCTGAGTATATCGGGTAGGTTAAAGGAGGCCAGGACTGTTTTTTTGTTTTCATTTTAAAATTTCGGGCACCGTCAATTTTAGTCAATGGTGAGATGGGGTTAGGTTAGGATAGACGTTTGAACGATCGACCGTTTGCGCAGCGCAATCGATCGATCGCGCAAATCGACCGATCGCGCCCAACATCTATAGGATACATCTCGTCGTATGTCTGTCCTGCTACTCTTGAAACATGCTCAACAATTCCAGAAACAAGGAATACATTTTCTTACAGGAATAATGGTATGTAAGAAATTAACGGAGGGAGTGAATACTGTGGAGCAAACTCAGGAAGAAGGGTACACAAGACGGGGTTTTGGGGAAGTTATTATTTTTCGGCGTAGCCAAAGGAGACGGAAATTTCGATAAAGTCATTATTTTCTGCTGTAGCTAATTTAATATTTTCACTAGAGTGCGAGCAACGAGGGAGCGATATAAATGAGTTTGTTAAGTAGATGGGATTTATAATCATTAGTGTAGCCTTTTCTATGCACAAACACTCACTTACTACAAATTAACTAGCAAGAAAAGCCTCATTGAAAAATCTTCGCGGCATTAAATTGTAGGGCTGCAGCCCAAAAGTTGTTGCAGTCAACTAACCTCTCAATGCCCATCAGTACAGCGATGATATCGCTAGAGTTACCTACTCAAATTTCTTAAGAAAAAGATAAAGTAAAATAACAAGTAAGTTACATGTAAGTGAATAAACCAAGCAAATACGTTCTCAAATAATCATTTTGAACCAAAATCTAGCTAGACTGCGTAAAAGTGAATAATAGAAGCCATAGAATTACCGCAAAAGCTTTGTTAATTGATATTTATTAAGACATACTAAAATGAACGACGGAGAAAGCAATTTTTTTAAAGCAAATAACTAGACTAGTTGAAAGAGAATAAATCGATACGAAAGAGACACTGACTTCAACCGTCTTGTTGGACCTATAAGGGAACACAGCAACACGTACGGAGACTTTCGTTGCAGCGAACTGCGTGACTGCGAGAAAACAACAGATACAGAAGAGTTACTTCTTCGTTTCTAATGCAACTTTAGTATTAAGCTGTCTCCTGTGTACCATTCCATATGTGTACCTAATAAGGCATATTATTATTATTATTATTATTATTATTCAACCGCCTCGCTGAAACTGAAGACAAACTAAAACAATTACAGAAACAGTTTCGTTAGAACCGGCAAATGAGCTCACCGAAAGAGAATAAATGGATGCGCAACCGCTCAATTCGACAGCTCTACTAACGAAGGCGCAGCAGCGAGCTTCTAAAGCCCTGCGCAGACTTCCTTTTCCTGCTCCACATTGAGCAGATGGCTTCTCAATTGAGTTTGGCTTCAGTTCCTGCGAGCCAAAAAAACGCTTCGTTCATTTTTTTATTTAGATAATTAGTCGTCGTCTCACGTCGGCCTTACTTCCTCTGTAAAGTCCGGAGAGAACTTGAGTGAAAGCTCTGGATTGTTTTCTCTGGGGGCTCAGTGAGGGCACGAAGGGATCGAACTCTAAGGCAGCTGGGAAGAGGGAGGGGGGGGGGGGTACNGGGGGGGGGGGGGGGGGGGGGGGGGGGGGGGGGGGTACCGAGATCTGAGTAACATTGCAATGCGAAGGGTGACCCACTTAAATTTATAACGCAATACATTGCACACGCACAGTTTGCTCAATCATCCTGATAGACAAATGCGGAAACACAGAAAGAAGGGAATATATGCTGGAATGGGTCTAAAGCTCATCCAGACTGCACTGATACACCCACTCTGACATGCTCCAGCATCTGGACAATCAAATGTAGAAACACAGACGCAAACTCTGCTCCCAATACAGCAATGCTTTTGCATATGCCCCAGTGGCAAGCAAAGCATTGCAATGACCGTCGCTGAACCAACTTGCCGATGCTCTAGTTTGCCATGGATATTATGTACAGTAGTAACGGTACTTTCGAAGATCATGTGTGCCGTCAGCTGAGGTGTACATAGTCGGTGCCTTGGTAAGTGCTATAAGCCATCTTTCTTTCAGCCGACTTTTCAGGATACCATCCCATAAATTTTTCCTATTTTATTATTTTATTTTTCGTACTGATAGTTGATCATCTCGCTAATGTAGATAATACTGTCAAAAAAATCCCCAACTTTTACATGCAGGTTGTTTCATGTACAAACCTCTCAGTTGCTTTACGTTTCAAGAATAATACTTTTCGCCGGTAATCGAAAATATGCGCAATTTTGTTTTACGTAAAAAGGAAGAAGTTGTATCTCAAAATCCCCGGTTGTTAGCGCCGAAAATTCAACATTCCGTGCATATCCCACGACGTCTTTCAAATTTCAAGTAGATGGCAGGGTCCGTAAGCAATGGCATAGATGCATGAGACTCGATCATGCAAGTGTATTGTTGACAAGGTTGAATAAAACAGTGCATGGAAAGTTTTGACCCTTTACTTCACAACGGAACTGTTACCAGCGTCATCTGAGGCACTTATTTTCCACAGAATTGGAGGAGGGGGAATGAGTCCTTGTGAATAAGGAAGTAGTGTACGAATAATTTTAATTCTACATGCTTACTGTACGATGAAATCGAACAGCGAGGTTATATTCATGATAGGGAAGGTTCTGTAAAGAAAGAGAATTGAAGCCCTTAATGTTATCTACTGAAAAGAAGCAACTAAGGGAACGCCGAGAAGAATATGACTACAGGTGAAGATAGCACATATGACAAAGATCAGTACTATATAATAATTCACGTCGTGTTTTTATTTATTTACTAGTACTGATTTACAACTATATTTATATCTTTTCTGTCTCGCTCTATGGAAATAAGATAGTAAAAAATTCAGGTGCCGAAGACGGTATCTTGGATACGGGGGTCGCACTTGGGCGCTCCTGCTGAGGGACCTGAGCCTGCCTGCATGATCGTGTCTGGACATGTTCATTGTTCTGAGTTGCTACGGGAGATATCACTTACCTACGCCTCATAATCAGTACTATATAATAATTCACGTAGTGTTTTTATTTATTTACTTATTTATTTTTTATAACTACATTTATATCTTTCCTGTCACGCTCTATGGGAATAAGATAGGAGAAAATTCAGGTGCCGAAGATGGTATCTTGGATACGGAATCCAGGCCAGACACTCAGACCGTATTGGTCGCACTTGTGATCAAAACTGGTGGTGATGCAATCGCCACAAAGTATTCTAATATAGTCTCGCGGTTCGGGGGGCGTGATTATTCAACAAAATGCCACGTCAAGTCCGAAATGTCACCGGTACAGAGACTGTGAAATTTAAAAACTTACTTACTGAAAGTGCCAGATAAACCTGTTGTAAGCGGCTACGTAAACTGTGGGGATAACTCGCTGTTAGCCACCCCGCAGGTCACGGACTGCGGTAACACCTATGCGCAAGATGGGTTGCGTGCTTAACGCCACCTGGACCTCGTCCGAAGTATCATCAAGTAATCGTCAAGTAGGTATACGGGGGTCGCACTTGGGCGCTCTAGCTGAGGGACCTGAGCTCGCCTGCATGATCGTGTCTGGACATGTTCATTGTTGCTACGGGAGATGTCACTTACCTACGCCTCATAATATCTATCCAATTTTTTAGGCCGAATTCAGAATTTTCATTAAAGAAGCCTTCTGAACAGTAATAAGCACAGGAGACAGCGGGGGTTTTCCTGAGGTGCTAATTTTCTACCGTCATTTATAGTGACGGCCCGGGCCACTAGTATATATATGTTGTGCGCGTTTGGTGGATTTGCGATCGATCGNAGAAGCCTTCTGAACAGTAATAAGCACAGGAGACAGCGGGGGTTTTCCTGAGGTGCTAATTTTCTACCGTCATTTATAGTGACGGCCCGGGCCACTAGTATATATATGTTGTGCGCGTTTGGTGGATTTGCGATCGATCGATCGCGCAAATCCAACAAACGCGCACATCATATATATCCAATTTTGTAAATCCGGTACTATATATCGTGGGATCTTGTCTACGCCGGGTGTTCTATTAGCGGGTGGAATGAGACAAGCGGTAGAGGCAGATTGTATTGTATTGT
>LQNS02278091.1:60609726-60623548 GCA_001587735.2 Parhyale hawaiensis | reverse complement strand
GTAAATGTGTTTTTATATGAAAATTTGAAGTTGATATGAGGGTAGGCATCAGAGAGGAACGTTTTCAAAGTGTTTACTGCATTAACAGATGCTTTGTTGTAGAACGGAAGCGAATGGAAGAAGTCAAATTTACTGACCCAGGGTTAGCTAATGCCGGGGTCGAACAGCTTTTCTAGGAACAATTTGCAGTGGTGGTCCAGAAGATAGTGTGGATAGCCGTTATTTTTGAAGAATGTTCGGAGAAAGTCAACTTCGCTTGAAAATGCAAAGTATGAGGAGGACAAATGGTATGCTCGAAATAGTAAAGTTTTTACTGCATTGATTTTGAATTGGTCGTAGCAGTCAACTTGAAGTCGATTAATTAGTAGCTAAATGAAATATAAATAAATTTCACGGTTAGTTTTTATCACAGAAGCAAAGAAATAGAAAGGTGCGAGTTCTACAATGTAGGATTCTGTATATCAAATTGTTTTGCAGACAAGTATTGATGAGAGGGTGAGCACACATTAAGAAAAGTATTTATTGGAGTTTCTGTGATTTTGCATTGCTGGAACCTAGTCTTGCTCGAGCGACTGTTGCAACTAGCCGGCATTCAGTGATTGTCGGGGTTGTTTGAACGTTATCTCAACATATCGGGAATTTCTATTTTAATCATTATCAGTGCTGTTATAGTACGGTATCTACAACCTTTATATTTTGAATTTATGATACGGGTAATATGAACTCAGTATAAAAATAATTTCCAAATTATAACCACAAAACCTCTCAAGTTATATGATATTCCATTACTCGAGGTTAAGCTAGACTATATGCGAGCCTGTTGCTATATTAATGAAGGGGTTTTTGGATGAAAAGGGATTCATTCAATGTTCATTCTTACTAGCCCTTGTGCCAGGCTAGTTATCAAATGCTGGTACTCCACACACTGAGTTAATTTGGACAAGTTTTACCGTAAAAAAATGATTTGAAAAATATAGAGCAGTCATGGAACGAAGTAAACCAGTCAACAATGAATGCAGTGTACGCTAGAATGTGTTCATTTACAGCAGAGGAGTGCAACGCCATTGCACGAGACCATTGAAGTAACTCTTGAACTTGCGCATTCTGCAGGTTTTGAGTAAATTCGCCTTCTGAGGTAACGGAAATGTTTCAAAGTTGCCATCAAGATCGAACTAATTCTGTACTCTTGCAGATAGTTCAACATACTAATGCAGAAGAAATATTTCAACAAATTCCTGCAAATATTGTTGAGAGCGACACACAGGGCACCACAAACGAATCCAATCCAAAAATTCAAGTGTTTAAATACAGAGGAGACGTTAATGCAGCAAGTGTGCAAAGTAGAAGAAGATGAAGAGCGTAGAAAAGCATTGGTGTTTCACTAGACGGTCTAATGTCATACCATAAAATTAAAATTAGTTTTAACACTTTTTCCACCTTCCTAAATATTAGGAGACATCCACCAGTCAACTTTTTTAGAACTATGCGGGAATAAAATAGGATTATACCCGCATAGTTCTAAAAAAGTTGACTGGTGGATGCCTCCTAATATTTAGGTAGGTGGAAAAAGTGTTAAAACTAAACTGCAAAGTGAATGCTGATATTCAATTCCTAAAATTAAAATTAATTAATTTGACAAGAAAAAACATTAAAACCTTGATGTATGCATTGCATCCGTTTTCAACGATGGATGACTAAATTAATAAGCATTTATTAAAAAAATGTAGTCATATTCAGTATACACATTATGTACAGTTGATAGTAATTTTATGATTCAAGGCAACGTTATGTTAACAAATTTTCTGTCTTGCATGAGTTTTATTGAACTACCTAGTCTTTCATGAGATTGTAGCCTAATACTTATTAGCTAGCTACGAACAATTTAAAGGCGTTTGAATTTTTCTCATAGAGTTGAAGAATGAAAACATAAGTTATTTCTATTTATCTATGGCGGGTGCCTTTGTGTTATAATTTTTCTTTATTCTAATATACATTAGCTCATCTTTACTACGTTTTCTGTAAGTGAAACGTTGCCATGGCAACCGAAATAGTACCCGATATTCTCACTGAGCGCATCACATGCACTGAGCGCCAGCCTCCGGTACGCAGTAGCGCTCAGTAGGAGGTTCAAGTGTATTCTATATTTTGTCTAGACATCTGTATTGGTTTCTCTATCTTTTATACGTCAAATGTCAATGCATTCATTAATTGGTGATTACCTTGTTCCAGTTAACTAATGTTATTCTAACCTCTATTCCTTGAATCAGAGGAAAATGAACATTTCAATTTTGTGAAGTCTTGAGTTACAACAGCAATAATTATCCTCCAGTCACTAATATAAAATCTTACACAGCGCTTAAGCGGGATTGTTGATACACGGTCAGCATAGTAGTCACTCACATTTTATATAAATTATATTCTGATCAGCACACAGTTTAGAAATCTGGCTTTAGAAGTACCTGTAATGACTCGTTTCCCGGGTTCTTTTATTTCTCCTAGTCTCATCTTATCTGCTACTCTTGCTTAGTCAAATTGTACTGGTCTTTTTGCTCTTTAATTGAAAGTTAATTGTGTTTGGAAAGATATTGTTCCATTTCTTTAATTTTTGCTCTTGATATCATGATTTTTAATGATACACTTTGCAGATCTTGAAGTTTCTGCTGATGCTCAACTATTTATTAAAGTTTTATAGTTTCATTCCTTTTTTTCCAATTTGACCTCCCTGGAACTCTTTGCTCAACTTTTGTTTACTTATGTAATCATTAACTGTTACTCAAGCGTTTGTTATTTCCCTCGTCTCTTGCTGATTTTTAACAAGGACGAGAGCGCATCGAAGGAATTACCTCTGATCCCCCCTGCCCCCTTTCTCTCTCTCTCTTTCCCGACCTCAGCTTCTCGGTCCAATTATCGCTTTCCCTAACCAATCTGCTGCCTTCTGTGACAGACATCAAAGCTGATACAAGTCCGGGGCATGCATGGGTCAAGGATATACGCAAGAGAAATGTTGACAGGAAGCTCGCTCCCTATCGCCTCCACCACTCTGATTGGCAATTGAAAAGCTCTGTTATCGTAGACATAATCATAATTGGCGACAGGGCGCTAATCACAGGGAGAGAGAGAGCAAGAGCTGTCTACTTTGTCTTCTTTTTTGCTTCATCTGAGCGTGCAAGCGCAAGTCCATATTTCTGTTTAATCAACTTCTAGGCACACGAGAAAAACGCCCCGGAATACGAGTAATGGTCTGTTAAAACCTTGTGAACTTGGCTCTAGTTCTTTGAAAACTCGCGCCAGTAGCGCTCTATGAGATACTTCAAAGGAAAGTTCGTCGCGATGAGAAGGCTCTGGCGCAACGGGAACGAGACACTGCGCAGTTATATGAGACTGAGTTTCAAACTTTTTCTATTTACACTACATGGAGGCATCGGTAATTTTTGTGAAATTAAGTCCCTTCCTTGCAGCTCTCTGCAAGTATATAACGGTTTTTTGAAGGGTAAATAGTTTTATAGTATGTGAATGAATGGTTTCCACCAGCTAGTTCATCTAATATTTGTCAGAGTATCATTTTCTCCTCGGAAATAAATACATGAAATTTTTTTTCGTTGTTACTAAATATAAACGTAGTTAATTACAGAGAAGAATATGAACCGCTGGCCTTGCTGAAAATATTAATTTGCTCGCTAACACATATTCAATTGCAATAGAAGTATCTTTACACTTACTTAGCATATAAATGAATTTTTATCCATCAGAAAACGTTCCAAAATTAGTTACAATAGCAGAGAGAATTGCTCAGTGTTGAAACGGTTTCTCTTTTTTTATCGACGTAGATTTCCTCATATGGTATTATATTTGACACAAATTGTGCATTAATAAGTTAACTGACAGTCATATTGTATAAAATAAATTGCTGAGATGATTGCATTCTTTCTAAAACAGATAAATGTACAATAATTGTTCCGCACACCTAAATGTCAGGCCTATTTGTAACTGCGCCATTATATATACCCATTAGATGGCCTTGTGGAACTCAACTGTCACATTAACATGTTGATTTGAATTTTAGAGAGCTCTTGGTTGTAGAGGTTGTTGCTCTTAATGTTTGTCTAGCGTCTCAGATGATTCTTAAACGCATTGAGTATCTCTGCATCGACAACTTCGGAGGGAGGAGTTTATTACAAGTGTTCACTGTGAAGTATGAGAGAAACTGTTGAGGTAGAACAGTTCTTCAGTCTTTTTGTTTGAGTATTTGGCCATGGTTTCGGAGGCGATCATCAATGTCTCTGTCATAAAGTCCCGTTGTAGGCACTTTGTTCAAGCCATTCATGTACTTGAATGTTTCCATTAATCGTCCCTGAGTCGTCTTTGCTCGAAAGAGATAAGTCCGATTCTTGTATGGCAGGTTACGTAGTTGAGGTATCAAATTTGTTGCTCTGCGTTGCGTTCTTTTCATTTTTGGATATCGCTGAAGTGATGTGGTGGCCAGAATTGAACAACATACGCTAAATCAATGCGAGAGCACTAGTGCTTCGTACAAAAACTGATTACGTCCTTGAATACGTTTTCAAAACTTCTGGCAATGAATCCCAGTACTCAATTTGCCATTGTGACATTCTTGCCAACTTACTGTTTTTAGTTTATAATACTAATATCAACGAGCTAACCTTCATGTGCCAGCAACTAACTTAACTAAGCAGGTCAGCATTACATACAATACTGTACGACGGCTAGCTTTCGTGCGAACATTCCCAGTTCGCTGGTGCCGAACTTGCACAGGCAAGCTGCAAGTGTAGCACAGCGAGACATCTCACCGCAAGTGTCAGAGAGACACTGGACCCCGACAGTCATATTGGCGACATTAATTATCGGCCGGCACTGGCGTCTTCCGCGACTATTCTGTGTACGTGCCGCGCCAAGCGTGTACGTTCATGCGGCGTCACAACCACCAAAACACTACCATGCGCTATCCAACAGTTACCACACGTCGTTGAGTTGAGTGACATAACTGCACTTTTGTGAGCTTTGCCACTGCGCAAACATCGTTTATAAATTAACCTAACCTATTCTAACCTAACCGACGATACAGCGACTTGTGGCAATGAGATAAATGCGTCATACTGCAGCATACCGACACAGCAGCACACGTACTTGAACGTACAGCGATGCATGTACACAAAATAGTCGAGGAAGACGCCAGTGCTACCGACCGCCCCCACCTTTCCCCTCCCCCAGCTTCTGCTCCTTTACAGCATGCATTTAATAGACCAAAATATCAGTAAAATAATCGATGGAGCATCTCAAATGTCAATTTTATTTTATTTTTTGTTCACTTTAAATATATATTTTCGCAAGGTTAGCACTTTTTGTAGGTGGACTTTGAAAGCCACCTGACTGGTTAACGTTAAACTTCATTTCAGTAGTTACCTATTTACAGCAACTGAATAATTCTGCTACTGACTATTCCAGGACGTCAGAAAATAGAAGAAGCTTTGACCTGGGAATTCTGCTGTTCGCTTTATTTTTACTGGAATTGTCACTAAGTTCGTATCCATTCCCGGCGGGGCCTTCATCAGCTATCTGAGCTAATGAAAATGAATCCTTGGGATCAAATCCAATTACAGAAAACAGAAAACAAATTTCGCTTCAAGAGAAGGAGACTGTCGCTCAAATTGCCAAGCGTAATTGGTTCTGAGTTCCAGGAATATTGAAAGCTTTTTACCAGAGCCCTGCACTTGAAGTCGCTAATGTGGAGCGAGTCGTGGCAAGTTGTTTCCTCAGGGGCAATTTTCTGACCTGAGGCTATCAACAAGAAATGAACAATGCATTTATTATTCATCGTAAATACGCATTGTAGCTCTTTGGAACACCGGATCTGGCAATAACTTAATGATAAGATGGTGTATTTGTATAGCGGAAACGATAAATGGACTTGCGTTCAGGCGGAAAACTATCGCAATTAGCATACGTAAAACATATCTTCATCATAGGAGAGAACGTACTCCGATAGTAAAATTACCATTAGTCCTTACAATATAAACATGCATTAATTACTCTCTATTTCATATCGGAGCTCGTGCACAGTCAGTAAATTAACATCTGAATTTAAAATTGTAAAACAAGCGTACATTATGATAATTGTTTATTAAGCAAGGTGACTAATACTCGTATAACACGCCTTGATTGGATAAAGATTTTCTGAGATATCAAACCAGCTGTTTCGCTTGGAATATAGGGTAAAAATGTAACGATTAATTAATATTAAATTTCAGGTTCAAGGCCTCTTATACTCAGAGAGTGCACTGTGAACCAAAAAGAGAGGGAAAGACGTGATGTGCAGTACGTAAGTAAAAGTGTTGAACCCATGTACATTAATGCTTCTAGAATGAATCAACGGGTTGAGTACAACAAGCGAGGCAAATTGATGTAAAAGAGAACAATGCATCATTTGCAGGAGTCTAAAAATAGAAAGAAGTTAAGAGGGGGAGGGGGGGGGGGGCGAACAGAAAGGTGCCCCAAAAGGAAGACTGGTAACCTACGGGTGCATTAGAGGCACAAGGCAAAGTTATTAGCAAAATTTGTTCTCCAGAACTCGGATGGTTAGCACTGAAGAACCCCCAGATAATAGGTGGTCACTGGTCATTGATTTACTCGTTTTTTGTTTGATACTTAAGTATGTTACTGGATTTTTGTTGGTTTGCCGAGAAGCAAAATGAGAGGTGAAATAAACTAGCACCTAAGATGGAAAAATTTGAAGCATATGAGAATCAGGATCGTTTCGGTTTCACTGCCCGTAAAATTTTGAAACCAGCAAACACTTTTCTACTGCAGTATATCATATTCTTTTCAAATATATATCAGCTTTATGCGAGAAATGAAAAATAAAAATGTTATGAGCAGCATATCGAGGGCTTAGAGCCAAAAGTGGCTATGTCCATTTTTGGCGAAATCAGGTTCCACTTACAAAGTGGGTGCTCGTGGGGTATATATTCGGTGTCACAAGTGTCTATGCTACATGAATTTCTTCATTAAGGGATACGGCTTGGAAAGATATGGCATAGACACCCTTGACACTAAAAATATACCTCACGGGCACCCACTTTATGAGTAGAACCCGATTTCGCCAAAAATGGACATAGTCACTTCTGGCTCTAAGCCCTCGATATAAAGCTCGATATTTCCTATGTATATGTTAAGAAACAATTATCGTTTTGTCAGTCTTTAATGACGATGCTAAGTAAGGCCAATCCTAGATTGACGCCAAGTAAGGCCAATTGACGCTAAGTAACGAATATCTAACCAAAAAATGAAGCCATCGGTTAGGCCGAGAACCTAGTAGGTTAGGAGGCAAGGCCTGGTTTGTATACATGTCTTTAAAACACTAGGGAAACCAGGCCTTGCCTCCTAACCTACAAGTTTTTCGGCCTAACCGATGGCTTCATTGTTGGCTAGCCTTCTGTAGTATGGTGGTGGTGGGTGGCAGCATCAATTTTGTTGGGGGGTTTATCTGTCGAGGAACTTACGAAATGGGTCCAAAGATTTCTTCACGTCCTCTTTACGTAGAAATAGATACCCTCATTTACGATGCGAGGATATGTGAACGTTTTCGTATTCTAGTTTCATAATTTTGTGAGCAGTCGAACAGAAAAAACCCGAAAATCATAGATTCGGGTGGTTTCATAACTAAATCCCTCTTATGTCGCTCAATTATATTGATTTATTACTTATATAAAAAACAGAAATAAAAACATAGTAACTGCACATGTAGCATATTTTGCGCCTGACTTTCAAGGTTTCCAATATTTCTATTGGCACGATTGAGTTATTAATGAACTGCTATTGATGCACAGGAAATTGCAAATTGCCTCATTGTAATGATGCATCATTAGCTCTGATGTTTACAACCTGATAGCGGCTTCCTGTTCTTGTAATCGTGTTTTGCATTAGCGTAACACCGCTCAGTGCAAGAGCTCTGCTACGCATAGACTAGCATAGCAAAGAGTTTTTTCAGCTCCAGTATATCCTTTCTTTTTGCCGGAGCTTAAAGGAATATACTCAGCATGACAAGGGAATAAGTCAGAATAACCTTGACCAACTGCATTATTTATTTGATTAATTACTATAATGATAATAGTGTTTGGTTCCACGGTGTAAGCTTGGATGCTTAATTTCTTGAAGTGACGATGCAAAGTTGAAATGCAAAACGAACACTTTACTAACCGTAGTCTGTTGTCCAATAACGGGCTTCTCGTTAACAGGAGAAAAATTTGCCCCCCAAAATCCGCCAATGTTTGTTACAGGATTCAAATACAGTCATTTTGAAATTTCTATAGATTTAGTAATTGTAAAGCGCTTTGCGGTATTCAATGAAGTATGAACTTTACTCATTAGGTACAAAAAATGTGCAACATGTATTCTATTACTGAAAATGTTCACAGGCAGTGTATTTTTCACATGTCCCTCTTGCAGACACACGATGTATGAGAGCCTGACAACATTATGGTAAAACATTGCATTCTAATCCAAATTCTTGAAAAATTATTTTCAAAATGTTTCACTTTGGCCTCTTATCATCATCTTCCAAAATTGCACCATTTTTTGGAATGTAAACGCCTAGTGTTTTCTCCGTAAAAATATTCGTTTATAAACCTGTCGAGACAATCTCACTTCCAAAAGTTTCTTGTATTTTATAATACCAAGGTGTTCTCCATTTCCTAGATGCATTTAGGCTGCAAGTAAAGTGTTACATCTGAAATTTCTCACTGGGTAGAAAACCGAATATCGATTTACATATATGTTTTATAGATATATTGAGTAGTTTTCACCTTCGTTTCCACTACAAAGGTGATGTCATAGAGGAAGAAAAAAGGATACATACCTACTATATAGTCGTAGGTAGTATGTCAATTAAATTGTGGAACCCATGCAGAAAGGTCTTCCAACACAGGCTTAACGCACACAGGAACAGCAAGTCGAGAAGATGAGGAAGAATGGAGGAAAACAGGTGAATAAGTATCGAAATGGTGGAAAGTAAAGTGGGTACGAAACAACGACGTCCCGAAGGCCTAGCTAAGATTACGATAACCTACAGGGTTCCCTGATATCGCTGCTCCCATTAGCCTAGAATGGCGAACCTATTACTAACCTTATGGCCTATAGTACATCCTATGCCTGTGTTGGGAATACGTGTACTGTATGTAGTAGGCAATTAGTTTTGTGTTAATTTTGCTTGAGACAAAACAATTTGGAGCATTTTAGGGTGGCAGAATTTTTATTAAATGTGCGATACATTTTTGGATGGAAATAAAATGTAGTAAACATTTCTAATGCTATTGACGGGTCAGACAGTAATTATTTGGTATTTAAAAGATTATACCTGCAATATTGGTTACTTTTACAGTTTCAGACGTGGTAGGTAGCTTAGAATTTTTAGACGCTAGACAGTCAACCCCCGTATGTTGGTATACGACCTGAGTGCTCGGCATGATACGTCAACAAATTATTTCACCTTTACACTTAAATCTATTATATCATAGCTTTGCCCTTGCAACCTCTTTAGCCTCAAGTTCAATAAGTTATTGGCATTTAATCGTCGTACATCAAATGCAAGTACATTCGCCGTGGGCCTTAATGCCACTCAAGCCGAGCTGCAGTTTTCATACATTAAAAGCTTGCAGTATATTTGAAAACTCCATACCGCCACCATCGATCTAGTAGTACACAGAACGATGAGCTCAACTAATGCCTCAGCCTACACTGTATACTATTGTGGAGAGCATCGTGATGAGTTACACCAACGTACAATGTTTTAATATAGGCCGAATCGAGTTACATTCATTCTCGGAATAGATTAAAAAGTGGTAGCTGGAACGAGTACAGCTTCAGGAAAAACATTAAAAGGTTGTACGTTATTGGCTTTCAACTGTATTTTATTTAGAGCATAAAAGTATGAAAGAATTTGCAAGGGGTATCAAGACAGACTCAACCAACCCCACGTGGCAGCTGGTAAGTTTAAAGAACAGTTACAGTGGGGCACACACCAGCTTCTCAGCAACTGTTCAATAACGAAAAAGTCGGAATCGTGTTTTGGAGACCTCAGACTGTCTACTAATCATCATTAAGAGTTAGTGCAGTAAGTTGAATAAATTTTATTTCTTTTCTCAGTTTGTGTATTGTTATAATTTAATGCGATTGTTATCACTGTATGATTAGGCTCACTGAACAATAGGGCTCGTTCTTCCGTGTCATTGTAGCTAATGAAAAATGAACTTTAATAATGAAGCCATCTCAGTTACGTACAACACATTTACTTAAATCATCTATCATTACTATTATTATTTGATAATCGTTATTACTGCCTAAACGATGTACTTATTTACTGGATATGCAGATACATCTTTGTAGAGAACTAATTTCCATTTGCTTCAAAATAAACTTTGCAATACAGTATAGCTTTCAGAATCGTTGTGCCTAACAAAACTGTGATAGTATAAAGCAATGGGGGAAATTATGTAGTGGGAGACCTACCAATTGTACTCCCTAGATAGCTCAGCAAGAAGGGACCAGTTATCCCCTCTCAGCGTCGCTCACCGGCCTGAGGAACGAAGCGTTTAAGACTATTTATCAACTGACTGACCAGGTACTAAGGAAACGCTCAAGGCACAAGAAAACTGTATTACTAGAAAAAAAAAACTAGTCGCGTCTACGGCAATCGTTGAACCCAACTAGATCGACACAAAACACGGTACCTACCCTTAACTGTAGCACAAATACCAACACACACGATTACTATTGGAGGCGATGTGACCTCACCTACTCTAGAACACGTCTGTACACATATACTTGAGAGCACCCGCGCCTACAGTCACAGCGTCCAGCTGCTATTGCAACACCAGCAAAGGGAAGTCTAAGAATAGTTGTCTTCGTATTAAGAATTCCGTAGGGAATTTCTTCCCCAAAGCGCAAATTCTCTAGTTCCATAAAAACGGGGCACAAGGAGGCTGACAACGAGTAACTCTCACAGGTTACGTCTCGTTGAACCCAACGCTGTTATCAACTGGAAAGTAGCAGGTCAGACGATGAGATACAGGCAGCTGCCAGCGGATACCAACGGTTACCGGCCGATAACGGTATGTATCGTTACCTATTAGTAGGTAACCGTGTTGGAAAATAGATAAACATGGGCACTAACATAAGGTAGTAAGTAGTAATTGGTAGCAGTAGGTGTCACTAGACCGTGGTAGACACAAGTAGATACTAGTAAATACAGTGGGTACCAGTAATAGACTGCTCCATCCGATGCTCGCAGCTACAAGTAGGTAGGTAATAGTTCTAGTCGGTAAATACCACTGGGGCCAGTCATTATAGCGTGAAATACTGTACAAAAACTATAGTAACACTCTCGGTAAATCGAAACACACAGCTTAGTTCTTTACACAGCCGCACAGTATGGCGTTAAGAAAGAAATGACGGTGTTGCCACTGCGTAACGCGACGAAATGACGGTGTTGCCACTGCGTAACGTGAAGAAAGGAATTGGGGGACTTGGCCAGACCTTACAAGGAGCTCATTCGCTCCTGCATTGAACCAACTTGCATTATTCACTGTAATATCAAACATTTGTTCAGAGGCTACCTATTTCCTATGTTCGTTTGCAGTTATTCTTCATAACATTAAAAAAAAGAATAGAAGTCACCACAGCTCCATTATAAAACGAATCTTCACTAGCTAGTCCATGTTAGTAACGTTACTCTGTATGGTTACAGTAAAATTCTTCTATTTTTACACCATGGGCAAATCCTTTTTATGGTATAGTGAGTGCGTAAAGGAAATTTCTGTTGTCGATGTTACAATCTTGTTTACCGTCTTTAAAAGTCGGTAAACCTACTTTGATATATCATAGCATCAGTGAAACTTAAATTATCTCATATCGTAATTCTACTGCACAGACTTTCATCATGTTATGCCTCTCTACGTCCAGAAATTTTCATCTTCGCAAAATGTATTGCAAAATATAATCTATGTTGTGTCACAACAGTCTCTGAAGTGTTCTCGGTAAACCTAATTGCTAACAAAATTGCACTAATAACAATTCCGAGAAATTGTAATTTCACTTGAATGTTTACTTCAATATCACTAGACGCGTTTCATGGCTAAAAGTTTTTGGCTTAAACAGAATTGAAATTCCTGGAAACGCCATATTTGATAATTCCAAGAATAGTGCCCCAGGATATCAATTGAGTAAAATATTAACAGCCCAAGCAATACAGGACAATATTTTGACCCATACTAATTTTACTTTATACATTCCATCTAATATGATTTTAATCTAAGAAATCGAATTTTATGACAACATAACCTGCATTACATAACTATATGTAATTTTGCGGAATTTGAGATAATCTCCTGAAACGTACATTCCAGAGTACTATAGATAACTAAACTAATGCACTAACAGTTGACCTGGCAGCATATTTTCAAGTAATTACATAACCATTCTTTACAAGCGAAATACGCTTCTAGGGTTGCTACTTTCAATATCAATAACTATTTATTATTTTCCCGGTAGAATTCAAAATTATATTAATATAGTTTAAATCAACACTTAATATATTGTAAGATTAATTTCGGCAACGCTGTTCATTGGGTTAGGGAGCATTGAACGTCACCGAGCGCATTCTGCGCTGCACAGCTAATTCGTTTCCGTAGCAGCTATCTCTTGCATCTCTGGAGCAGTTTCAATAACATCGGTCCTTATGAAGCGAGCTGCTTAACGGCAGCAAATGTCGGCTGTAAAATTGCTTCTAGTGAATGAATGCAATTCTAAGACAAGACTCTAGGATCTGCGGTTATGTTTTCATGATTAAATTTCTTCCGTTGCATCATACTGCCCGCCCTGATTACTTTAGAGCAAAGCGAAAGTTGAATTCGACGAGATTGTATCCATGCCAAGCAGCTCACTGCCAAGGTGTAGCGGGTCAGAACGAAACAAATGTGTACATTTCTTTTAGCTCGTTATTGGGTCCCGGTGGGCTACACTCCAACAGGACTGCTCCAAAGAAGAGCAAATAATACGCACAATAATACATAAAATTATATCTTCTCTATAAAATAATAACGGCGAGCTTCTTAAAGTGAACCGAACCAACGCTTCACGTGCTAAATTAAGGCACTAGTTACGTGTAACAGAAGTCGAATAGCAGTTCTTAAAAAAAATGAATAAAAAAATAAGCAGTGCATAAGGAGAAGACGCAGTATAAGGGAGCGGAACGAAAGGGAGCAAATAAAAAAGGGAGCAAAAGAAAAGGGAGCCAAGTAAAAGGGAGCGAAAGGAAAAGGAGCGATAGGAAAGGGAGCGAAAGGAAAGGGAGTGAAAGGAAAGGGAGCGAAAGGAAAGGGAGCGAAAGGAAAGGGAGCGAAAGGAAAGGGAGCGAAGGGAAAGGGAGCGAAAGGAAAGGGAGCGAAAGGAAAGGGAGCGAAAGGAAAGGGAGCGAAGGGAAAAGGAGCGAAAGGAAAGAGCAAAAGGAAAGGGAGGGAAAGGAAAGGGAGCGAAAGGAAAGGGAGCGAAAGGAAAGGGAGCGAAAGGAAAGGGAGCGAAAGGAAAGGGAGCGAAAGGAAAGGGAGCGAAAGGAAAGGGAGCGAAAGGAAAGGGAGCGAAGGGAAAGGGAGCGAAAGGAAAGGGAGCGAAAGGAAAGGGAGCGAAAGGAAAGGGAGAGAAAGGAAAGGGAGCGAAAGGAAAGGGAGCGAAAGGAAAGGGAGCGAAAGGAAAGGGAGCGACGGGAAAGGGAGCGAAGGGAAAGGAAGCGAAGGGAAAGACAGCGAAGGGCAAG
>LQNS02278091.1:60571094-60609278 GCA_001587735.2 Parhyale hawaiensis | reverse complement strand
AAGGAAAGGGAGCGAAAGGAAAGGGAGCGAAAGGAAAGGGAGCGAAAGGAAAGGGAGCGAGAGGAAAGGGAGCGAAAGGAAAGGGAGCGAAAGGAAAGGGAGCGAAAGGAAATGGAGCGAAAGGAAAGGGAGTGAAAGGAAAGGGAGCGAAAGGAAAGGTGATCCAACAGAGCAAGAAAGCAGGAATATGTAGCATGTCGAAGGAAACGAGGAACCCATGCACCGAAGGAACAACAATCCGGGAAGTAAAGGAAGAGCTGAAGTTCACCAGTAGGCGGATGAAAGTAGAAGGCGGTAAAGAAGGCTCGGAAGAAAGACTTCCTGAAGTCCCAGCTAGTGCCTAAGATAACCTAAGCAACCCCCCTGGGAGCGCTGCTCCCATAACATAGGATGGGCGAGCCTAGCAAACGCTATGGAGAGGAAAAATGAAATCTGAGGCGAACCATGCAAGCTACTTCCAATGTAGCGAAAACAGCGGTAACTTCCCAAGACTGAGCCTCCTGCACTCAGCATGCTGCGTTATCATAATTTAGTTTCGCAAATTACAGTATATGTCCATAACTTACAGACTTCAAGTAATTGCTATGGAAGCAACACCTCAAAAAATATATAAAGCAGTAGCAATTCTTTTAAGCGTACATCCAGAAGCGCCAACAAAGAATAAATAAATGTTGCATGACCTGACAAGTGAATTGATTGAAATATGGTATCATAACCCGCAGGCTAAAAGATATCTGGAATAAAAAAGAAAGAAAGACTTATGTAGTTTCATTAAGTATATTTTAACTAGAAAGTAACATGTATATGCAGTATTAAAGTACGCATCAAGTGCATGAAAAAAGCAGTTCAAAGATCCAATACAACAACGTTGCGGCTACTAGTCTCTCCTTCTTAACTTCTAGCTACTAAGGTGCTACGTTCAGACGTCAGGGAGGCGGCATGTTGCCGAATATCAGCGCGCCGGCAGACTCCGTTTCCCAAAACGAATAAATTAATAAATAAATCCCCAGTACAATACAATACACAGTTGTTGGTCGCCCTCTCTCTCTCTTGGTTGGTCCTTCTCTCCCTCATGCGTGGCGTAGGACCATCACAAGTTCAACAAAGTCATTTTTTATGGCCAGCTAATCCTAGTTTCTCATATGGATGATGTGTCCAGCAAGGCTGGCTCCACGCTGACAGCCTCCTGCACAGCTCTCAAAAATAACATAGAAAAAAATGGGAAGCCTCGTGGCGTGAGACGATCTGCCGCGGTGGAGGCAAATTCAGCCTGGTGGAGAAAAATTCAACGCCGTCGTTTTTTTATGGCCAGCTAAGACTAGTTTTTTGGCATGCGTCACATCTAGGTCGACCCCACAAACTCCCTACAAAGAATTAGGGAGATTGCTCAACTCCTTCAACCACTCATTAGGTGGACAGACATACAATTGCATATACTTAAATCTTCAACGAAAAAATAATCACCTCTCTCACTTCGGTGATAAATACCATAAAATATCAGCCCCTGGAGCAACGGTTACAAATATAGCTTCTGAAATATAAGGTCAAAAGTGAAAATACTGCATTTTCTGAAAACTAGCTCAGTTCTTTTTGATATGACGATGATGAATCGTCTGCTGAGCGTGGTAGATGAAAGGCGGTATCTTCGATAAGGTATTTGATCCAGTCGGGCATAGGCCATATCGCATATATTTTAGCTGAATTTCTTTTTAGTAGTTCGAGAAGCTCAGCCTTGGTTGGGGTTTTTATTCCTTTCATCTCGGAGCCTTTCGTGCATAATCCATTTCGCTTATACATTCTTGAGCTGAATATTTTCGCAGCTGTTGAAACTTCACGCTGAAAAGACGCCTGTTCATATTCAACCAAGGAGCTTCAATAGAGAAGGAGGGAGCCTTGTGGCCCAGTTACAGACTTGCCAGCGAGTCAACCAGATCTATTATGGCTGTGAGACACTCATTGGTGGAAAAGACGAGGGACCACTGAGTTTCACGGGGGAGCAGCAGACGAACCGAGTTACTGATATGCGATTGGTGCTTACGCGACTGGCTGCAGTCATAAGAGACTCTTTACTGATATGCGATTGGTGAATACGACAACTGGCAGACAGCCATAAGAGACTCTTGAGCTTCAACGGCTAGGCTACTGGCTCCCTCCTTCTCTATACAAGCTCCTTGTATTCAACTTACATCGCAGCCAAATTTCGCTTCTAAGCTTACCTATCGATCGGTATCCAGGTTACGGTAAGCACTAAGATTTCTGGTGAATTCTTTTGATTGTGACTATATTTTCTTGGTGCTGCCACAGTTCATTTAGCTACTGTAGATAGTTATATCAAGCAATAGAGTACCAGCACCTGCAGTTGCAGCAAAATGACGTCACAATGGTGACGTCACAAAAATGTATCAGCCAATAGCGTCACTCATTTTGCAGCGGGGCATCCTGGGTAATGCCAAGATAGAGGCATCTTGAGTACTTTCCAATACGGCGTCGCGTGTGCAGGTGGTTAGGTGTGTGTTGTGATTGTTTATTACCTAAACGTCGGTAAAATTGTTCAGTTGCAGTTTATTGTGCTTTTCATGAATGTATAACATTTTACTTTACAACTTGTTGCAATGTAAAATTTTCTTGGTGACCGAAAATCGTCTGAGTTTGTCTTTTTAAACTCATGCGAATCATTCGATTCTGTGCAAAGCATTCGCTTCAACTTGGGCAAACATTTTCAGTGATTTTCTCAGTTTTTTTTATGGCGCTAAAATCAAGATGCAATACAATAGATCAAATATTTGGTCTATTATTTTCTTGTACTTATGTAATTGAATATATGGCCAGTATAGGTGGTTCCAATTTCAGGTAATAAATGATAAACAATTGGTGGGAAAGCCTATCTGGTATACTGCAGCACAAGCAGCCGCCGCTCGCGTCCTCAATTGTTTTCACCAGCAGAGTGACGTGGCAGTCGCCCATTGGCTGAAATTTACGCCAGTCACGGCGGTTGCTCATTGGCTGAGATTGGGCGAAAGGGTGTTCCCTAAGGGCTGACGTAACTATCTGTAGTTAAATGAACTTTGATGCTGCTCAACGTTTTAACAATTCTAAACTGATAGCCGGGCCTTATCTCGCAGGGGGGGATATTTTGCTACCGAAAAACTCATGGCTGGACAAATTTTGTTTCGCTAATGGAAGATCACGCCTGCAGGTATGAGACCCATTTTACAGCAAAACCCTTAAAGGGAACTAGAACAATGAAATGCTTAATAACCAAATTATTGCCGTCATTTTTGACGGCCGGGCCCTCTAGTAAAAAATAAAGGGGCTAAGTCATGCCACTACACTGGCTATGTCTCTAATATGAAAGACGTCTACTTCAAAGGAGGACTTAGTCAGGGTTCTGCTAACTTAAACCTATTGTGTCTGGGTTGGTTAAATTTAAAAACAATAATAATACGTTTATTTAAAAAAAATAAACAATGGATTTTACGACATCCTAGAAGTTTCCAAAAGAGTGTTTGAATAAGTTCCTGAGTTAGCAAATTTCCTTTCACAGTGTCTTATCAGAGTGTATTTACATTCCTGTACCGTGTACAACTTACTAAAATATTCGGAGTTTTTCCCGGAGATTTTAAGCAAACAATGTCATAACAAAAACAAGCACGTGACCAAGAGCCATTTTTGAAAATACCATCTTATTTTTGAAAACATGATCCCCGTAGCAAGTCAAACTTAATTGGCACTGAAAGTTGATACTATAGAAATCTTTATTGAGACTGTCTCATCCAGGTAATGGATTCCTGCTCTTCACTTATGAAGTCTCACTCATTTTAGTCCCTCCTGATTGAGAGCCCCATTGTTTATATCGAGCTATCGTGCCCTCCTTAGGTACTTTGTGACCTTCACAACCAACGCGTCTACAGCGCTCTTAGCTCAGACAACTTATTAGAAAGCATTTTGATTGTTTGAACAGCTTTGAGCAACGCGATTCGCAATGGACTAAAATGGCATGTGTCACTTAACTTGCGACGACTGCATTGTTGGACGCAAATAACAGGAAAAAAATTTCTAGCAGGAGTATGGAACAGAGTGGTTTGATGGGTTTCGTAGCAGTCCATAGAAGATATTACATCAAACAGTAGCAATCGAGATGAAAATGAAGGATTTTCAGTTGCATGTTGATATCTTAAAAAGCTGTTGCTGTTGAATATTGTATTGTAGACTTCATATGAGAACCTCGTGCAGTTATTAAGCGGTCTTCCAGCTGTTATAAACGACCCACAGTCAACGAATGAATTGCTACCCTCCAGAAATCTTTGGAAGAAAGAGTCGATACAAATTTTTCACAGTACTATGAGAATGAGAATTCGCTGTAAACTTGTAATGGATAGGACGAATGAACATTCCATATTGCAGTGTTGTTGTTAGCTATTCATCTGTTTTTTATTGATCCAATAATTTTGTAAAGCTTACTTTGCATAAAGAATACGTACGACCAATCTGCGCTTAGCATGGATACAAAGGAGGCCCGAGGTACGTACAAAGAGTGATCGATTGGTTGACTTCCTTCAATATAATCTAATCGGCTTAACCTTAACATGGGTCAAGTTTCATATATTGCATGCAGCTTCAACAATTCATCGTAAATCGATTACTCTTGATAAGGCAAACAATCAGTCTTCTTTTTCTTCGCTTCTCTTCATGTTGTTCTCTGAAGAATATTTTACTCCTTTTTCTTGTTAATATTTTAACCTATTAGCGAATATAAGGCAGTCAGCCCTCGTTCTGATATCGGTTTCCATGTGTCATTGCTGCTCATGTGTTGCAAATGAATGCTAGCAATGTACCAGAAAACTTTCATTTGCACAAACACGAAGGCACATTATTCTATGTACAAGAAAAATTCCATGTATGCAAGCAGAAATTCAAGTTATTACAGGAGCAAGCTAATTCTTCCCAACACTGTCTAGCTTTGATGTATGGAAGCATATCGCTTGCCCTGTACAACCAAGCCTACACGTGCCGTTCTGTTCAGGTATTTCCCCAAGTCTGATCTAGTACAGGAGGTCTTTTGGAGTGTGTTTACCGTCCACTTCATAATGCGATGCGAGCGATGCCTCTCTATCCCCAGCCCGCTTGTGAATATCTCATTTTAACCCTGCTTTGGGCTGCGTGTCGTGAACTGGCCTCTTGTTTAAATAGAAATGTTATCTGCCGTGTATTAAAAGGCATTCTTTCAAAGGCAGCATAGATATGAGCGCTTGTGTCCTGGCTTTCAGGAAGCAATAGAAAGGGATTAAAATGCATGGAAGCTCATACACAATCTTCACAAATAGAGACATTCATGAGAAACGACAGTGTTGATTTAAAAGATCATTTTACACACTTTTAGACCATGAGTAAAGTTCTACTGGGTCTGAGCCATAAAAAGGCAACTAATAGCATTTACAGTATTTTATGAATAGAAGTTACATGTTCCATCTCAGTGTGATTATAATTTACGTAACCTGTGCTCTTGTTAGAGTTTGTTCGCATTGATTAACATTCTTTTATCCTTTTCAGGAAGCTCTTTGCGAAGCAGAAGTTGTGAGATTACACTGAAGTAGGAGATTGAACTCATCAAATTTGCCAGCGACACCGCAAACACTGATCAATCATTAAAAAAAAAAAATAGAGTCACTTCAAATCCCATTGCAAACGATGCGCGCATCATTCGCCCCTTACTTGTATTTCAAACTTTCGAATCCTTCGTGTTTCGGGTGTTCATCTAAACAAGACTGTGTTTCTGCCAAACGAAATGCTTAAAGGTTAGCCGTCATTTCAACTGGCTTAATAAATGTTACTAGTAACGTTTGCAGTGTATTGACATTTTAAGCAAATAAAGACTATGACAATGCACTTTTTTTTCTGTTTAAAAATAAATAAATATGCATTCGAGTGCTGTGAACTGAAATGCAGGACAAGAAACTATCGCCTCGTTGAGCTTTCAAAAGTCACATAAAATAATTTTCTGGAAACTCTCTGCCAGCTTGTTGATGTTACAGTGCATACAAAGAAATAGGGAGCTTCTGGTGTCCGATCCCGTATTTATTTACGGTCAATAGAGGAGGTCTCGTCGCGATGCCAAAGATTTTCGCATCGATTGGCCTGGGCAGCTGAGTAGTATCGCGTGATGTTTTGCCCCAGACTTGGGATTCAGGCCTGAGCTTAGTCTGCACAAGATATCGGCCTCCAAGATCATTGCTGTATTGCAAAGGAATACTCGCTATTTGCCAGAGAGACTCCATGCAAATATCAAGCCTGATAGATCAAAGCTGCGTCTTAAGGCGTTTTCGTGTTTACGGCTCTCCCGAAAGCAAGCTACAGAAATAAATAAAAAAAAACATGGTAAGGAGGTCACGTCTGCTTTTGCCATTGAAGAATGTGGTGCAATCATTATTTGCATATACTTCGTAAACTTTGACTGTCCTACAAAATCTTGGGTAAATTTTTATTTGCACTTAGACACGACTTTCATGATTTTTATTGTGTTCAGTATCTAAATTGGATCAATTTAAGACAATTTGCATGAATAACGTTTTCGTCGCAAATCATTAACTTTCGAGGTATTTGACTTTAGAGTTCCCATTGTTTTCCTATGGAAGAAAATAGCCGGTGTCATTACAGGCTTGGTAACGATCCAGTAGAAACATAACAGAACCTAACCTAATCTAACCCAACCTAACCAAACCCAACCTAACCCAACCTCACCTAAGCTAACTTAACCGAACCGAAAGTAAACTTTAACATAACAGCTCCGTCGCAAATGCGTGCTTACCAAGCTATAACGCAACTCCCGGAAGCGCTATCGTCTCTCACGACGATTTGTGTGCGTGTTTGTGTACGCAGATCGTGTGTGCGTGAGCGGCGTTCAAGTTGGTGCGCCGCGCTGCTCGCTGCATCGCTGATTAAGTTTTAAGTTGGGTTACGTTAGGTAATGTTGGGTAACATTAGGTAACGTTAGATAACGTTAGGTAAGCTTAGATAAGGTTAGAAAGGTTAGATTGGGTTAGGTTGGGTTAGGTTAGGTTGGCTTAGATAAGGTTAAGTTAGGTTAAGAGGTTAGGTAAGGAGGTTAGGTTCGGTTAGGTTAGGTAAGGTTAGGTTCTGTTAAGTTTGCCTAGGTAGTGTTTATTTTAGTGGTGGCGAGCGCAGGAAAGCTTACGTGAACACAAAATCGTCGTGGGAGACGATAGTGCCTCCCGGAACACGTATCGTGGGCTGCCGGAACACGTAATATCCCGATGCCACACGCTTATAGAAGAAGAAGAGCGTTATTTCCAATTAAATGGAATGATACACGCCTGTAAAGAAGTTTCAGTTATAAATCGGGCCAATATAATAATACGTGCGAAAGTTAAGTAACGGCATATGCGGAGTGAACAGTCTGACGGTAAACATTTTCACACCGTTTCTTGGCAACCTCAGAGCAGTGTTTACACGAGTTCAAAACACCGTGTTTTCGGAAAAATGTAATTGATTTAATGTTTACACTGTGAAGTTCTTTAGTTAGAAAAAAATAATGGAATGTGCAGGAATCCATGTTTGAAAACTGAAGTTTGGGCGGGAACCGCAAATGGGTTTGTTTACATCCAAGCAGCTGATAGCATCATTAGCGGGAGCCGCGTGTAGTGTGTTATGAACTAAAATCATATCTAATATAATGAGTGTTACCGAAAGTGCGCTATAGCTCGATAAATAGAAATTTGTGACAAAACGTATATTCCCGTAAATTCTTTTCGATTGACTCGATTAAATTACTGACGACAACCTAGCATACCGATGTTATTTTCACTGTGTAATTTTCTCCCATAGGAAAACAGCTAGGAACTTCAAAGTTAAATATCTCGAAAACTAAGGATTTGCGACGAAAACGTTATTCGTGTAAATTGTCTTAAATTGACTCAATTTAGATAGTAGACATAATATAAATCATGAAAATCGTGTGTAAGTGAACGTAAAATAATACCAAATCTTTCTTTATCATTCTAATGATATAAACTCAACATGAGGAAGATAGGTTTGTCGTTGCCATGCAAGCAGAGAAATATCTATTACGCTAAGTTTTTTTAGCCTTGAAAGAGATAAATCTAAGCAGGATTTGATTAATGTAATTGTTTTAAAATGTAATTAAAAAGTTATTGTGTAAAAAAGTGTAAACGTGTTCACAGAGAATTTTTTGTGTACACTGGAAGGTATCTTTGTATTTGTAGTTAGTTACTTCAAAAAAATTGATTTTCCAACGACTTAAACATCATCTAAATACGTCAACATGATAACTAAATTGAGTCTGCCTCTCTATCACTCAATGTTACTCTCAAATAATAGGTTAGAACGAAAGTTGCGTCCCCTCTGAGATTTGAGATTTTTGTGGGATATTAAAGAAATTGTTTATTATCGGTTTCTAGGAGACAAACAAACAATAACTTTTAAAGTGCAGTGTCAGCAGCTAACCCGGTTAAAGATAGTCTTGAGAGAGAAACGACCTTCATTGGCAAACAGAAAAGGTGTGATCCTCCTCCATGACAATGGCAGATCCTACACTGCAAGAGCGACGAAGAATCTCACAGATGAATTTGGTTGGGATATTTTGCTCCACCCGCCATGTACTTCTTATCTTCCCACAGATTTTCACCGCTTATGCAGCTTGCAGAACCACTTATCAGGACAAAGGCTTACTTCAAGAAAAGAGGCTGATATGAAACTAGCTTCTTCAGTTAAACAAACAAACAAACAAACAAACAAAAAGATCTATGAAGATGGGTAGAGGAGATGGGTAGAGGTCATTGATTAAAATGGTGATTATGGTGATGATTTAAAAAAGTTGTATTTTGATCGATTTTTGTTTTCATTTAAACGCAATAAAGGGAACAAAACTTCCGTTTCAAAATGATAGTTACACGTACTCTGCAAAGTTTAACCCTTGCAAAGTAAAGTTCAAAGGTTACCCTGACGTTAATTTGAGACGAAATACCTAAACGTACAAAAATAACACTTGATTATAACTTTATACCTAAACGTAATAAAATAACACTTGATTATAACTTCAACGTTTAGTAGTTAGATAAGTATTAGGTATTTGAGACTTTCAACCGTTGACAGACAATTTCAATGTATGCATCAACTTTAGATCCTCAGGTTACACGTGTCGTCGTCATTAGAGAAGAGCTGCACAATACTTGTTACTTGATATAAAGAAGACTAACACGTACACATTCACGAAATTATTGACTTGCTTCTTGCTTGAAAAATCGAATAACAAACGTTAATATTTTTTTGCAGAAAAATCTACTGTAATAGCTGTATATTGTTGCAGTACTCAGTCCGTAGGATATCTAATTATTGTTATTGCATAAATATTCATAAGCACCGAAAAAAAACTTGTATTCTCCAAGTGATGGACAATTATTCAAATTCACCATCAATTGTGATAATTCAGAAGAGATCAGTGGCACCGTACATAAATAAACAAACAATCTAGAGAGCACTCTGAGAGCACATACCTCCGCCAAGCAAGGCAATGGTAACGAAAAATTCAAATTGGCTTGAAACCGTTATTTTCTTTGTATCATCACCAGAATCTAATCAGTCATGCCCTTCAATAGCATGAATGAACAGTTTCTATAAATTTTGTGAATATCCGTGTATATTTTTTTCAGTTATGCTGCTAACAAACATTATGACACACATAAATCAAACACACAAACAGACCAACTGATCATCACCAAAAGTTAATATGAGTTATGCCTTTTCGTATTACTAATAAATCCTGTAAATTTCATAAAGATCCATCCATAACTTTTTAGGTTATTGTGGTAATAAGCATAAAATCAAACAAAGCGACAAACACAAGAGTGAACAAACCGATCATCACTAAATTTTTATTTAATTACTCTTCGTAATATAGCTAACAACTCATATAAGTTTCATAAAAATCCGTCTATAACTTTCTGAGTTATGGCACTGAGAAAAAATAGGCAAACAAACAAATAAACAAATGAACGGATTTTCACCAAAAATTAATTATCTGTTACTGCTAACATGCCTAACAATCCCTGGAAATTTTGTAAAGATCGGTTCATAACTTTTTGAGTAATCATGGTGACAGACCAAGTGACATACAGACAGACAAAGAGACACACAGACAGACAAATAGACAAAAAAATATACAGACAGACAAATAGACTGATAAAGAGACAAACAGACAGACAGAAAGTCAAATACGACATAAACATATCCTCCTTGGCAGAGGTAATAAAAAGTAGATTTCTATCTATAAATGCGTTTTTTTTCGCTAGTGTGGGCGTTACATAAAATGCAGAAAAAAAACTGCAAGTCGTTCTCTCTATAAAATTATCGGACAACAAGGGTTTCATCTCTTTCTGTCCGTAAAAGGCCACCCACGCCGACACAAGGGAAAATAAAAGAACAGGGTGAAGCCTTAAAACAACAGGTAGATCTGATTTTATTTTAAAAATACAGTTCCCATTCCAGAGAAAAACTGAAGTCTATGACGTAAGTTGGACTGGGGGACACTGCGACGTCCAAAACTTTCGGATGCTGTTTTCTGCATGAGTAATTACCATTACGGCTGCTTTCTCCGACACACTTAGCTGCAACGGTCTCGAGAGCAAAATCCTTTGATTAGGATTGCCATCAATCAAAGTTCTGAGCGAAAGATTCATCCTATTACAGGCAAGCGATCGTATGAGAGGAGAGCAATTAGGCAAGAAAAGCCCTTAATTATCCAGCCAGCCGAGCTTCAACGTTCGATCGATGCCGAAGCAACCATCGATCACACCAATGAGTCAAGTTACCAAGTGATGAAGGTAGACGGCCCTGCTTAGTACATGGTAGACACGCACGAACTGCGCGTGTCTACTACAGTAATACCATGATCCTCCTAGAAGTCCACACCTGCAGCATAGTAGAATCTTGTGCAAAGGCAATGTACCACGCACCCAGAACTGATTCTGTATGTGGGGCGGGGGCACGCAAGTAGAGGTTCACACCGTCGCCTGTACAGCATCACTTTCGCTTTGTTACGGAAAGTTCTAGAAATCCGTAGGTTTTACAATAATTTCTTTGGTTTTGCTGCTGTATTTTCCATGAAATTTTCAGAATTTTCTTCTACAGTGATAGCATAAAATTAGTGATCTTTTTTTAAATTGACTAATTGGTACTTTTATAGCATAAACGATAAAACTTGTACACTATTTTTGGTAAGAAGTAAAGGTCAAAGTTTTTGATGTCTGCTAACCAACCGTAAGCTTTACGGGACTTTATGCCATAATAATATAGCATCCCTGTTGCCATTTCTTCTCATGTAGAATTTACATAGTATACTTAAGAATTTTTTCTGGCGTTTAGTAAGTTGAAAGAAAAAAAAAGGACACCTCTCGATCGGGTGAATGATTAAAACACTCTCGTAGGAATAACATTATCAAACAAATCTAATATGGTTACTTATCTGGCTTAAGGCTAACTCGGTCATACCCAGTAAATCTCACAGAGAACATCATTATTCAACAATACTATTCCTATGCTTGAAATGGAAGTTTCATTTGGTCGCAATACGGTTACTACATGATCGATGTGTGCAGCCTTATAGCAAGAACAAATATTTTGGTAGGACCTTCGGCTAAGTTCGCACTATTTCCTATTTCTGAAGTCAAATCTTATGCTGCCGTGTAGGTTAGGAAGCTCTGCAGAGTGGATTAAAATGGAATCTTGAGAGTTAAATTTAAGTACGGTACTTAAGCCTTTAAATTATTCAGTAATCGACCTGTGTGTGTGTAACATCAAGAGTACTGCGAAACCGTTATACGTAAAAGAAAACACTTGCACTGACAGACCTACAAGTGCTGCTCCAAAATCAGCATGCATTCCCATGCACAGACCGTGCTGATGCAGCACCGATATTACGACGCGCAAAGGCAAGTACTCGTATTTGCCGTTCTGTATATACTGACTTGGGGACGACGAATATATTAGTGTAGGTACTAAAATCTCAACGTTTACTGAGAAACATGTTGAGTGCAACACCTCTACCCATGCTCCGACAGGATGTACCTGCCTAGACCTGCTCATACAATACAGCTATTGCAGGTTTGTCCGTCTCTCATTCAACTCCAAGGGTTTTTGGTAAAAAGTTTTTTCCTTCCTGAGCACATTTTCGGTTCATCTCATTCGTGCCAATTCTGAAAAAATAACGGAATTTTTGTGTCTGTTGTATATACATACGTACTTACAAAATCTCTTTTTTTTTAGGTTGAGACTTGCAAGGTAGAAAAATGCCTACATAAATAGTAAGATATGACTATTTAGCTAGTTACATCACAATATAACTTTTCTTTTGTAAATGTACTAAAACTCTTTACATGAAAAAAAAAAAACTAAGTAAATAACTGCAATCTTTCTTAAGGGGAGCTGTGACAATATTTTCATAACCTTTTTTCCCTACGTCTTCGCTCTAAATGCACCATCTGAGACAACTAAATGACAGTTTCACCCTTTAAATGCAAGCGTTCTACTAAGATTAAACAAACTTGATTATTGGGTAATTTACCAATATTTATTGTTTCAGAAAATTTATTATTGGTTTGAAATATGCGACTAAAAACAACGATAGTTTGTACAGACGCTTTTGGAGTTCGGTGGTGCTCTTTGCGTCAGAAAATGTGCTCAATTATCTGTTTCAAGAAAATTTGGTGCACTAACCATGATTTTTTACATTAGTTAGGGAGGTCTACTTTAATTTCATTCTGTACGAAGAAAAATCCGTATGCTCGCTCAGTAATGCCTTTGAGTATCAGAATATACGAACGAATTATTGCGCTTTAACGAAACTTTATGGTTTAACTACTACCTCTCTGTGGTTAAGAAATTTGTTTCAATTGAGTACTGACTAACGATAATCCAAAAGTGCGTGCGTAGGTATCTACTACACAGTCTCTGTTTCACTTAAACTTCCTTGACGTCTCCCACGAGGTATTATTACTCGCAACATCTCACTCTTTTCACCAGTAATAAAATATATAAAAACCGAGTGCATGGCAAATTTATATGCAGCAAATATGGTATACGTCTCTTTTTTTATGCCAAAAAATATTAATTTTTGTCAAAACTAATGAAACTGCAAACAGCAGAATGAGTCTGGTTATCAAACAAGTCTTTGATGCGAGAGCTTGACAGCCTGTGCTGCTCGGATATGAGAAGTTGCAATGAGACATGGCAGTAGATCTCATCTGTGCCCATGCTGCTGGTGTAGTTGACGTAGACAAAAACAGTAGCAAGTGATGCTAAAAATATCCCCGCATCAAGGCAAGAGCCCAATTGAAGCTAATTAGAAATCATAATGATGCTTGGCAGAAGAGCTCGTCTGTGTCTATACCGCTGGTGCAGTAGGTGTAGATGAAGACAGTAGAAAGTAATGCTAAAAATATTCATATAAAATACCGGAGCCAAAATTAAAGCTAACTAGAGCACTCTGAGAGCGCATACCTCCGCCAAGCGAGGCAACGGTAGCAAAAAATTCAAATTGGCTCTGAAACCATAATTTTCGTTTTATAAACTCCAAAATCTAATCATTTGTGTCTTTTAATAGTAATAACTGCTTGTGAAATTTTCTTTAAGATCCGTTCATAACTTTTTGAGTTATACTGCTAACGAACGTTATGACAAACATGAGTCAAACATACAAACGAACAAACCGATCTGCACCAAAATTTAATCATTCATGTATTTTACCATCACTAACCACCCCTATAAATTTCATAAAGATATATTCAATGTTTTTTGTGTTATTGTGCTAAAAAGCATAAAATTAAAAACAGTGACAAACGAACGAACGGATCATTACCAAAATTTGGTCATTTCTTTTTGTTCAATACCTAACGACCCATGTTAATTTCATAAAAATCCATCCATAACTTTTTAAGTTATGGCATTGAGAAAATATGAGGCAGACAAACAAACAAACGGATGGACATATCTTCACCAAACGTTAAACATCTGTTCTTCTTAACAAACCTAACAATCCCTGTAAATTTCATTCAAATCAGTTCAGAACTTTTTGAGTTATCTTGGTGACACACAGACAAACAAACAAAGAGACAAAGATACAGACAGACAAACACGACGAAAACATAACTTCCTTGACGGAGGTAATTAAGCTGATCAGACATCATGACAATGCCTCTTAGAAAAAGTTAATTTTTTTCGATTTCAAAAAGTTCTTTATTAATGGGCCGATCTTCATGCAACTGGGGACAGATATGTAGAATCGAAAAAAAATGTGGGCTAGACCCACGTGCTTTTTCCTATTTTTCCCATTGAAAACGAGTTATGCAAAGAAAATGGATACCTTTTTTCAACTGTTTTCTTCGAATAACTCGTTTTCTACGAGGAAAATGAAGAAAGTACATGAGTCTGATCAAATTTTTTTTTTTGAGTTTGCATATCGTATCAAGTTTTATGCAGATTGGCCCACTAATAATAGAAAAAACTTATGGGTGAGGAGGGCGTGCCAGCCCCCCGGCCCTACCACACAGTTACAAAAAACTGTTTCTTTCACTAAGCAGTAGCTACAGTATATGTCAGACGGACGGGCAGGCGAAGTTTTAGGCAGCCATCGTAAGGCTAAGAGGGGAAACAAGAGGAAAAAAACGCGGGCCTAACTTAAAAAAAATGTTTTTCCGATATTCAGAAACGAAATCAACTCTTGCAGATTTTATCATTGAGAGATGATGATGATACCGTTGGATTCGTAATAGATTGGCATGGTATTTATACGTATGCTCATTGAATTAGAAATTCATAACGGTTTTGGCGTTATATTAAAAAGTCTACGGTAAAAAAATGAAAATCAAAACACATTTTTCAATCTATAAAATTTCTATTGAAAATTTTAAAAGGCAGTGAGCATACGTTGATATACCTTGATTTTGCGAATCCGATGGTATGTGTATCATCTCTCTCGAAAAAACTCTAGGAGTTGATTCGGTTTGAAAATCTCCCACTTTTGCTCATTATCTCGAAAAGACGTAAACTATTGCGAAAATGGGGAAAATGTCACGAGTAAACCTCACTTTATTCTCCACGATACATAACTATACCAAATCTCAACCCTCTAAGTCCCATAATTTTTGTTTTTCACCGGATGGTCCCCTTGAATTCAGGTGCTGATATTATGTAGAGATATATAGGGATATTAGGACTTGTAACATTACTTGTTACCAAGGCTCTTCCGTGTAAGATTGCTGCTGTAATCGAGTTGGCCACAGTCACAAAGACAAATGCAGATGAAACTAAAAGGTACCCATTTCACAAGAATGAGGCATGAAAGTACAGAAACATGTTCGGTAAATTAATTAAGAGTAGCATAAACGCTTAGTAACAGAGCTCATCTGTGAGACCCAGAATACGTAAAGATGAAATGACAGGTGCAGTGAAACGTTTTCGGAAACTGGTTACCCTGATTTCTGCGCTCTAAATATGTGAACCTCAAAATGCGCAAATGTGTCAATAAATGCTAACAACACATTACTAGAAAGGGTTGATCTTCAGGGAATATAATTTTTGTGATGAAAAGTAGAACTTAGTAGTAGTACCAGGTTAGTATTTCTTTTTACCATGAATATAATAGCGTGATTCAAAAGTAGAGTAGAATTTGCGTATAATAATGTTCCCGATATCAATACCTCTAGAGTGTTGAAATAGGTATATTAGATGCAAAAAACTACATCGTTGCCCATGAAATAACATAATTGCTTTTCTTTCGAGTAAAACCAGATTCAACATTGTAGCCGAGTCTATGTATAGCGTATTAGTTTCAGCATTAATATCAAACGAGTCATTCACTTTTGGAACTCATAGTATATATATATATATATAAATAAATTTACAGGTATATGAAAATGAATTATTTTTCTTTAATCTATTGTCTTGATAATAAACTACCATTCGACTAAGTAGAAGCGTTAACTCGTGCTGCACCGAGATAGAAGTATATGTATGTCGACTGTTTCTTAGATTTAGGACATTCGGTTATAGCTACTGTATTTACTATTCTGAACACCTAACACGCACTAACATTCAGTAAGATCTCTTGTTCAGGGAGAGGACACGTGGGCCGGCTAGCACGGCGCAGTAACACTTTAGCATCCACGACATTTATTAACAGTCGCAATCCTTCGTTTATCCTCGTGAAAAACCATCCGATTGAGAGTCCCACGCTAGCGAAAGCTGGTACATCCCCAGCGCGTAACCAATTTTTTTCCAAATACTCTGGTATTTAGCAGATTAAACCTAAACTAGATGGTGCATGGCGAGGGCACATATCACCCCGCCAGGCAAAACTCACCTCCACGATCACTACCATAGCGGCGCACCGACTTCTGCACTATAAGAAGTTTGTTAAATTTAGGAAGCACTCAATAGGCAACTCGGTGTAATTGAGTTCCTAAATCGCTACAGGTCTCAACGAGAAAAGTTTGCTCAGCGCGCCCGCAGATCTCATCTTTTTTCTCGCCACGCCAGGATTGGATATTGGAAAACTCAGGACGGCATGCGACTTTGTGAATTTATCGTGCGTGAATGTTCCACTTAAGTTAATGGGCGGAAAATTATATCCTTTTTTTATGCTAGACGTGCGCTGCAATGGGATTAGCGAGTCCCATTCACTGATTGCAAAGAATCGAAGGAGTGTACCCAGCTTACTACTATAGTTAATAATTTCCACAGTCAAGCTCAACTTGAGTGAACTTGGATGATCTGTAATAGAGGTCGAGGTGGAGCTCTACACGTCGTCAACCTCCATGGGAAGAGTAGCTTTTGTCGTCGTGCAGTTCTGCAACCAGAGGAAGAGTCAGCAGTGAATTATCTCCACAGCGCACGTAACTGCGTACAGTTGGCTAATTTTGGAACTTTTAATAAAATTATATTGGTCTTGTAACTTTTTCAACTCAGTGACTTTTTGAATATAATGGAGCATTTCGTTAAATGGCTTTGGAGTCTGCTCGGTGAAGACATTAAACCATTTCGTTGTGCAGTGTTGCCACCATCTTTGGTCGAAACTTGAATTTCGTAACTAAATTCGGTATGTTCGAGTATCTAACAACAATTAGGTTATTCAGGTTTACAGATATTTATTTTAGAATTCTCAGACCGAATAATTGTTGAACGCTTAAATCTCTTTTGGATTGAGTAATGCGAATATTGCAAGTACTTTGTGATCGTTTAATACTTGCAAGCTTAGAATTTTGTCAGTACTGTATATGATCTCTGAAGAGCTTTAAGGCGTTCTAGATCTTTATGTATGCTTAGCATTCAAAGTGACAAACGGATCTTATCCTGTATAAATTATAGCAGCTGCTTCCATAAATAAGCATTTTTTTCTGTCTATTGAAGCAACCATCGGAACAGCTACTGACTCCATGTCATTCCTACTATTGCAGCTCTAGTCATGTATTCTCGCATTCTCACTCCGAGCTCTCTTAAAATCTCCGTCGTACGATTTCACTCCCATTACTTGTGAACGTTGAAAATTCTAAAGTGCATCATTTTTTCTATGTAGTAGTGTAGCAGTTGTCATTTTGTTCGTTGAAGTTCATGTTTTCTTTGAGTGACCACCGAAAAATACTCGTTAAATTTAGCGTGACATTGCGTGCACCTTATGCTGACAGTATTACGGCTAATACTTGCGCCTCATCCGCAAACGAAAAATAGATGTTGCAAGTTTCAAGGATGTGCCCTTGATTCTTAATTTTTGTTAAAAGGAAGTCCAGGAAGAACCAGCAATCATTCGTGAAACAAACAAAACAAGACTTGGATTCTAGTTAGCGTTTTCCGAAAGCCACTTTTTAATTTATCGAAGGGCACAAACCTTTAGTGGACGACTTGCAATTTTCCACAGTTCAAGCACTTGATGGATTAGATGCTGGTGCCAAATTTCTTAGAAAGTTTTAAATGTCCCTTCAGATTCATTGACTGCGAATAAAACTAAAGAAAAGGGAAAGAAAGCAACTCAGGTCCCATGGACGTCATTCCGGGCAGCTCGATCAGTGCTCAGCTTCCTCAAGCTTCTCTGTGAATTAATAAGCCAAGCACTCCTGGTGAAGTGGTGAAGGCACTTGCTGAAATTATTCAGTCACGATGAGGCTGCTAGTAAATAATTTAAACCCTTCCAGTATTGCCAGCCATTATAGGGAAGTTTTCTTCTTTTCTGCTTGCGTCTCGTCCTCAGATAACACTGAACATGCACAGTGTATGATGTATTTCTTGACTTGTCTTTCAACTATTCTTTGGAGTCTCCAAAGGCTATACAAAGGAAATCCTGAACCGTTGATAGGAACAGTGTCTCTATTTCGAGAGGTATCCGTTTCAAGACAACTTACTCTATCATGCACACATGTTTTCCCCGCCCTCACCGCCGCTTGCTTTAGCTGGCACCAAAGAAAATTATTAACTTATATTATAGCATACACTTTCACTACACCATTCTGCTATGATGGCTACATTTCTGGACAGGATGCGCTGTATGTCGTCTCTGTTTCTGGAACCGCTCTGTCTCGTCCTATGTCCGTTTCAGAAACTTTCTGTGGTTGAACAATACGACTGTAATTAATAAATCAAGAAATACAGTTTATTAGGTATGTACATATAGGGACAGGGGTCAAGTGCACCAGGCACAGTTTATCACTAACTTTGTATGAGACCAATACTAACATTACATGCTACGTTGCATTACGGCCCATTGGTTGGTCCTTCCTAGTTACTGTATGTGCTGCCATACGCTGTGCGTGTTAGACCGCTTGTAGCTTGGCTCATTACGGATCACCTTGAATAGAAAGTTACTTGACTTTCTATCCTGATCTGAGACTAGCTTGGCTCATTGCGGATCACCTTGAATGGAAAGTTACTTGACTTTCTATCCTGATCTGAGACTAGCTTGGCTCATTACGGATCACCTTGAATAGAAAGTTACTTGACTTTCTATCCTGATCTGAGACTGAGAACGCTTTCCTTGTCCTGATTCCGAGGCAGTCAGTATACTTCTAAGCAAATACCTTACCTCCAATAGTGGACCTCTGCACATTCCTCAACAGACGAAATATGTCTTTATAAACTGCCCACAAGCTTCTAATAAACTTCTGCCTAAAGTTCGATTATAGAGAGTTACAATACAGGACATAGCAATCACTTCGAAACGATTATCGTTTGACCTATTTAGATCAGTGAATAAGTTACTTGACTACCACGTTACCCTCTTCGAGGAGTAACTGTGCTTCACTCTCTATATCCGGGTTATCACGAAAATCTTTAGAGATTTAATGATCCAGGTTAGAAAAGGTGTTGACATAAGTGAATTTGACACGATTGAGAAGCGTTAATTTATAAATAAGAAGTTACTTCACCTACGTTTAAGCTACATTCAGACAATTTCGACTCTATAAAAATTAATTCGATACATAGTTTGTTTGCTAGCTTCGTTCTCGCAAATTGATATCAGTTTTTACAGCCCACTGGAATGGGGAGAGGCAAGAGACATGCAATCAGCATTAGTGAGGGTACTCTTTGCCTTACCATTTACATGGCAACCCATCTGCATTCAGTTGGGTGTGGATATTGTCAATGGAGATATTAAAGAGAACTGGGAAAATAAGCTTCATTGTCATATGCCGTGAGTCATACCCAACTCTGATGACGTTGCCTCTCCCCATTTCACTAAGCATTTCTGAATTTGGAACCATAGCCTTAGCGTCTTAACTATATGAAAGCTTTATGTTATCAGTGGATGAGATAGTTTATTCAAAATTCAACGGTGCAGGTGTACTTCATTATTTGTTAGAGTTAAAAAGTCTTGCATAGACGCTCTTCATCTCTCTCTGGAATCTAGCATTCTGCAGCGTCAGGCAACGTACGAGAAGTTGCGACTCCTTGCGGGTGTCTTGCATCACCCACTTTGTATCGGCTTCCATAGTTGAAGTTAGATGCGATGTGAATTCTTCATCTATGTATGTTTCGATGATGGATCTCCACTTGTGTTTGATATGACTGTTCGACGAAGCCTTCATCGTGATTATGCATTATTCCCCCTCGCTTTTGTCGTGATTCTCTAGTATTGTATTCATGGATTATTTAATAGAATTCTGGATGTCGATAGTGTACGTCAAGAAGGTGGGCTGGGATTTAGGCGGTCAGATGCACGTATTATTTTACTACCGCCGCCGAGCGAAGCCCTTCCGGTTTCGGGAGGCCAATGCACTCACGGTGTATCTGGGGCTGTGGGCGTGGACCCGGAAATGGGTGGACTCCGGAAACTAGAACGGGACAGAGTTAGAGGGGCATAAAAATAGGTCCATCTGGCCACCTAACTCACTTCTAAGGTGCAATGAAGCCCGGTAAGTTCTGCAGAAGATTTGGAAGACAGACGAAAGTTCGGGAGGTGGTCTAATTGACCTACAGAGGTGAGCCATAACAGAGGACACAGAGGCAGAGTTAGGCGTGCTTCAAAACTAACGACCGGCAATAATTGAGTTTGCATATAATAAGTGTTTAGACTTGAAGCACCTCGGCTCATATATGCAGAGTAATACCTTTAGTTGCCCCTAAAGTGGGACGAAACTGTATTAAGCAAACTAGACTCAACTGGGAAAGTTAATAACGGCATGTCTACAATAATACTGAAGTGTTAGCAGTGGAGTGAGTTTATTTGACAAGTTCCGCCAGTAAAATTCGGGACATCTCTGATATTTTTTTTAGCAAATTACAACTCAGAAAGTTGAGGATTTTTTCTGTTATTTAAACCGACACAGTAATGCCTTCGGACTCTGTAAAGTACTAGCATAGGCGATAGACTGTTAATTGCTTGTGAACGGCTTTATAATCATTCTTTGTGTGTGAGTGACGAGTTTGCTACCAACTTCCAAATTTACTTTAATGCATCTGCGGTTTTTTCTCTTGTGTCTACACAGTTCTACGTGCAATTGAACTGGAGCCGTGGCCTCGGAGGGTGGGACGTGGAGCCATAGATTTTGATGTTAAATATGGTCCCGGCTTACATTTTTCCGTTTGCTGCAATGAGTTCTCTAGCTAACCTTACTCGACACAGTACCATTCCTAGGAAACATGACGTCTGACTGAACAATTATTGAAGAGCGAGAGTCTTGCCTGACTTGGACCTAGGGTCTTGGGCCTAGAATTTTTTTTTTTTTAACACTGTAGCTGTCAGGGTCTTAGCACTGCTAGCGTTTCAACACTGCGTGCGAGTAGCCTAGCTAGTACTTACAGCACATACCGTCCCCTCTTTTGAAACACGGGGCTCGTCCAAGCAGACTACTCAGCAGTGACCCTCAATGCTGTTCAGCTGTCATTGTGTTCAAATTGGGAGTTTAAGTTATAGTCTGCGTAGGTTTTTCACCTTTAAGTTGAAATGCCTGCTACCTCAACGAACGCTACTCAGCATAGTCCACTATGCTGTTCAGGTATACATTTTCAATTGAGGCAATGGTCTGGTAATGTGCTTTTCACCCCTTCAATTGTTTCACCTCCCGTTCAAACGTTACAATTATGATACTTTTTCACGAAGTCCTACAAGCCTGAACAGTGTTACGGAGTGTATCATGTTATAGTACAACCGAAGTCTGTGTATGTCATAATAATAATGTATCATCTTACATACAGTAGATACACATAACAAGGTTTTCTTTTACTTTAATTCTAGAATCTCAAAGATCTGTTATGATGTAGAGCAGGAGAAGCAGTTAATGGTGACAGTCAATTTGGGCAACTCTCGCCGTGCTTCCCCTAACCTCTCGGGACCGGAACACCCCATGCAGCGTAAATCCGTTGTCGGCTCTGAGATTCGAACCTGGCTTCCCAGTGTGCGAGCAGCCACTTCGCCAACAATTCGGCAACAGTTCAAGCTGTTACCTGCATGAAAATCATGATAGTTATAACTGATATACAATTATCTCAATCTTGCTTCTCATTTGTATGTTAATTGTTTAACCCAATAAGCGTATCTTACCCAGGCTGTTTTATTTCACTACAACGGTTCTTTGTATTGTTATATTCTTGTGAGAAATTAGCCAGCGTAGTGATGCGGCGTAAACCTGGGCAATATAAGATTATAAGGCTCATTGTGCAAAATGTAAGACGTCAAAATCGCTATATTCTTAGGATAAATTAAGCCGTATTTCGGGCAGTAATTGTTAACACGCAGCTAAATTGCTTGCATTTACAATATATACCTCCAGAACCAGGAATATTCATCATCAGCATTTCATTGCGCAATAATTCGAAGGCTTAGGACAGGATGATGTGCTGCAGTTGACACCCTTCCATTCTATCTTTTCTACATTTGCTCGCATTTGCCGATCATATAAGGATATTTACTAAGCATATGCCGAAGTATATAAACACAATTAGTCCCGGTGGACAGTGCCACTGTGTGTAAATATGCACAGATGGCCCGGACGATGGCAAGCAAACATTGTATCTCTGCGAGAGTATCAGCGAGCAATGGAGCAGCAAACAGTGTCTCATGTTCACGCTGTGTCGTGCCTACAGAACCTCCATAATGTATTTCATAATCCGATGCCAAATTAGACCTTTTTAGTATTGTGCATGAATGGCAATAAACAGAAGTTGCTACAATATAGGTGATGATACTTTTGCATTGCTGCTAAGTTATTATCACCTCTTGGACTTGTAAAGGAGACTGAAGATGCGTCATACGCAAAAAAGAGAAAATTTACAACCGGCATAGTAAAGACGTTGCTCTAAGGAACATAAACGGGTAAACCAGATAATGTACGCGTCGTTAGGTTCCTCTGTTATTTTGTGTATTTTCTTAAACGCATATAAGCATATTGAAAATGTTGCATAGCATTGAGAATTTTATTTTTCAACAATGAACGAACTCCTGGGCTAAGCCTCCCCCCCCCCCCGGACCTCATTGATCTCTCAATCCGGCGATATCCATGGCAGGCAGAATCAACAGAAAGGTGGACAGGGGTGGAGGAGGCGCCGTGATGTCATCAGTACAAAGTAACACTAAATAACGCACTGTCAGAAATTTTACAAGCAATAAATCAAGCTATGAAAACGTGTTCTGATAAATTTTTATCTTCTTAACAATGTACTGTACTTTGTTTCTGCTGAAAATAAAAACTAGAAAAATACTTCCACAAAACACCCGCTTGCTTCCCTCTCCTTTGTGCTTCTATTCTCAGGATTACTTTCTGTTGTCCTTTGTTGATCTACACAATTGCACTTCTCGAGCTCAAAGAACAAAAAAAAATAATAATATTCACGAGGTGAATGAATTACAGTCTGCCATTTATGCTGCCGCATAGAAATACTTTAGTGAACCCCAGTACTTACATTTCAAATATTTGGCTAAGCAACGGCCGATTGCCCTTCAGCAGTTGATTTTTCTCTTGTATCAAATCCTTCACATCGGTATAGCGAGACCTTCCAAACAAGAAACAAATAACCCGCGCATCATTATAATTAGTGGGATATTGATTTTGCGTTGGAAGTAGGGGTAATTTATAGAATCTTTAACTGGTTGGCCCAACTTTAACAACGCAACCGGTGCCTAGAAAACTTTGTATTTAGCCTTCCGCAGACCCGCAAATAGCCCTGGCAACGCGAACGCAGCGATAAGGATCGCAATTATTGGTTTCCTACAGGAAACTGCAGCCACCCCTGGCCATCGCTATCACCCACAACGGAAAAAAGAGCTTGGCGAGACTATTAAGATTTTTTACTCTTTGCCTCATCCGGGAGACATTTGTTCAGATCATTAGAGAGCTATTCGGATGAAAACTTCCTTTTTCCTATTTTCTAATGGCAAAGTAAACTTGACCATATGCCCCGAAACAGAAAATCCACACGCATTAGTTCGTGCTGCGGATAAATGCCCGCTGCCTCAGAGGAGTCGACGGCTGCAGTCAACCAGAGCTATAATGTGAGAGACAGAAGCCTCATTCGACAGCTGTGACCCCCGCACGATCATTCCCATAACTGGATAGGGTCAGTACCCCCGCAGTCCCTCCCATTGAATTACAGGAGGGTTAAAAAGGAGTAGTAGAGCGTATTCTTTAAACTCCTTCATTCGTAGATTTCGCTTTAATTAGTATTATTCTGACAATTTAGTTTGTTCTCATAATATCATTAATGATCCCTAAAAAAACGATTGGTTGGTTGCCGTATCGCCCATAGACTTGACTTATCCTAAACTTTAGGCAAGTGTACTGGCTTCGATCCAATGAAACAAACAACCTTATTTGATTGCCCCTGAGACTTTCGATCACTCAATTTTCCTCGAGTTTTTAGACGTCTCAAGCGTAACTGTGTTGCTTTTAGCACCAGCAAAATGATTGAAATTAGCTAAGCCAGGGCTCCTCTCTGATGTTTCGGACAAGTCAACCTTTTTGGGCCAGCCTAACTCGATTTTCAACGGTCGTCTAACGAACTTATTTGAGCTATCGCTCTGTACGGTTATTAACGGCACAGCATCGTACTATATTTGTATTAAAAATGTAACGTTATTAGCTTTCCAATGTAACGTTACTACATGAAAGGTGATTGAGTCGTAAAAATCGCAAAAAAGTTTGATAATAACTGCCCAGCATCGCCTTGTAACGTTGTTAAGTATAGCATTAATAACTGCTCAGCATCGTACTGTAACGTTGTTAAGTATAGCGTTAATAATTGCCCAGCATCGTACTATAACGTCGTTGCTGCATTACTTCATACTGTGCCGGAAATTATGTGAAAGTAAAACTACTGCTGCGAGGATGCTCTTCATTTGTTTCAAGAGAAATCTATTAATTATTGCTAAGCGTATTTTTGTACTACTCACTAATGTTCCCAGATGCAAGACTCCTAGTGCTAGAATTAATTAGAACCATATTAAAATAGATATACAGCGAACTTGATGTTTATCGTTTTGTCAGCAAGTAATAATTATAAATCCATGAGATATTATTCTTTGAAAAACAGGTAAGCAGTCTGTCAGATTAATGTCAAATTAGCTTTTAGAATAACAATAGAAGTGTTTAAAGACTGAATTAATACACACACAAAATGAACAGTGAAAAACAAGTAAGTAGTCCAGCAGTTTAATATGTTATTAGCTTTAATGATAGCAACACGAGTATTTAAATCCTGAATTAATATATTAAAAAAAAAAAAAGATTAGTTTAGTACGACCAATTGTTAGCCCTTCTAAGATGCTTACTCAGCTGTTTCAAAACCATGGTAATAGCTAAATCACTCTGAGAGCGCATACCTCCACCAAGTAAAGCGATGTTACCGAAAAATTCAAATTAGTCCTGAAATTAGAATTTCAAACTTATCATGGCCACAAATAATTATTGGTTATTTGTGCATCTTGAGAGTGACAACAGTTTCTGTAATTTTCTGGACAATGTGTCTGTGACTTTCTGAGTTATTTTTTCACAAATATTGTGACAGATATTAGTCAAACACACAAACGGACTAACTGATTATCACCAATATTTGTTTATAAGTTTGTCTTTTATCATGTTTCGCAATTCTTAAAAAATTCATACAGATCCGTTCATAACTACTTCAGTTATGCTACTGAAAAACATGAAACAAACACAAGACAAAGAGAGAAACAAAAACAAACAAAGGCACAAGCAGAACAGAACAAAAACTTGGTCATTTGCTCCTAATAAATACCCAATAATTCCTGCAAATTTCATATAGGTCGGTCCAAAACTTTTTTTAGTTAAACGACCAAGAAAAAAAGAGGCAGACAAACAAACGGTTGAACGGATCTTCGCCGAAAGTAAATCATCTGTTCCTCTTGACATACCTAACAATCTTTGTAAATTTCGGAAAGACCTGTCCATAACTCTTTGAGTTCTCTTCGTGACAGACAAATAGTCAAACTCCAAACAAGTTAATTGACTTGGCGGAGGTAATAAGAGCAATAATGATTTTAATTTAAAAAAAAATGAGAGTGCAAAAAGATTGTTAAACATGAAAAACGTAATAACATTTATTGAAAACCAAATAATCATTACTTTCGCACCCAAGTGATAACAAAAACACTAATATGGCTAATTGGTTTATACTTACCAATTGATATTTTGTTCGTGTTACGAATTTTAGTTTCAGTTATAATACATTTGTGGGTACTACTTTGGTTTCAAGTACACATGAGCATTTATTATTAATTCAAAAACTCTTTTTATAACTAGTATCAAGCCCCATGAAGAAATGACAACGAAAACAATAATTTTGCCAACATAACCGCTGCTTTCCTCGCATCTCACAGCGGTTTTGCACTGAAAAAGTCATGTGTTCTGCCAACTGTATTTGGCTAAGGTTAAGGAGCAGCTGAACAGCCATACCTCCCGGTATCCTGTCTACGCCTGAAACAGGGACAGAGGACCCAACCAAGTAAGTATGCAACCAACAAGCAGTGAATTATCACATTGTGGCACTAGTGTACCCCGTTCTAAAAAAAGCAACTGCAAATAATTTGTGTTTGCATGTATTCAACGATCACACTTGTGCTTGAGATTTGGTTAATTTGCTGCAACGGAATGGTCGTCTTCTAACGATCAGAATGAGGAAGTACGGCCGATTTCATTGTTGTTGAGCGGAACAACTCTCTCGCCATTCGGTACCATGCAGTGAAACAATTCTCTTTGATCAGCCAACCTACCGTCACTGACAATACTGATTGCGTTTGTGCATCCTGGATACTCATAGGGCCTGCTACAATATTAAACTTTTATATCAAAGAACATTTACAGCAGAAAAATCTATTTTCTATGCCTATTTTCATCAGAAAACGCATGACACTAAAAATGGTATGTATAAAAATTTTGTATAAATAGCTACCTACACTACATATGTCAAAAAAATATTCAAATTTACAAACGGAGGTTGGTGTTCGTTATGCTGCTTTGATTACGCATAAAATTTTTTTAACATGTATTACGGAAACACAAGGCAACAGTGCGAGCACAAAAAATAAGCGGCGCAAAACTAGCGAGTTTCAATTACTTAGCCACAATTAATCAACTGTGAGTTCATTTGCTGCTCGCTAGAGCCGAGGGAGTTTTTCTCAGCAGGTTTCTTCCCAGGGGTAACCAGAAAACTTGGTGTCGGAAGAAATAAATGTCTCTCCAAGCAACACAAATGACTTCTGCTGAGGCTATTCCTGGAACAATTAGGCAATTTTCCCCCATTACTCCCAGGCTCGAAAAGCGTAAAGAAGTTTTATTTTTTTTTACGGTGTTTTCCGCAGTGAAATATGGTAGCCAGGGCTGCTCAAGTTCTTCAAAAAAAAAAAAAAAAAAATTGTCACTGTGACAAATTGTCTCAAACGATGAACACGTGCTTCATAAAATTTTCGCTTTTTACCGTTTGGTTGCAGAAGTCTCTTCAGCTCTTCACAGTACTTTATTGTGATAAGGTATGATCGCATGGGGAAGTTCAGTTCTTCACGTTGTTTTGTTGGGAATAAATGGCCGTAATAGCATGGGCACACCATCGCAAATATTGCTCAGTCACTCCACTTTTCGCATCGGCCGTCACGTTGCCACGACTACAACTTAATTGTGGCCCCTGAATGGCACGCTAAAACTATGCGTCATTGCAACTTCAAACTAACTCAGAAGTAGGAGGTATTCTCAAAGCTTGACCATTGCTGCATGTACATACGTACAAACTGTAAGAAACAGCTCGTACCTTTATTCTTTTTAGTGGCATAGCAATGTCCAAGCCGAATCCTTATGATCTGCAACGCAATTGGATACAGTATTGCTTGGCAATGCAACTTTGGCGTACGTGTGCGCACGCCCCAAGGGATACTTAAGTTCTTCACTATATTTTGCAGTGGTAATATATGGTTGCAAAGGATACTAACGATCTTGGAAATGTTTGGTAGCAATAATGAACGGTTGCATGGGATACTGCAGTTCTTCCCTTTTTGTTGTAATATCCATGTACTTGGTCGCACATAAGTTCTTCACAGCATTTTTTAATAGTAAAACGTGGTTTCAAGCTATAAAATTTGTTTTGTAGTACGTATTTGCTTGGTAAATGTATTTGGAATACATTTGCCGATGGGCTGTTGCAGGAATATTCAGTTTACTGGTGGAATAAATTCGCTAATAGATTATTTGTAAAGACCGCAGCTCTACGGTCTAATAACTAACTAGAAAACTGTCGATCAAAGAGTGCGATATCTGCTTGTTGCTCGACGAAGTGCAGAGAATACAACGCTGGTGAAACGTAGCAATGATGAAAATAAGAAAACAGCTGAACATTTTATTGCTAATGTGTTGTGACACGATTGCTAATAGACAGAGAGCACCGACTTGTTGCATCATTAATTAAAGAAAAAATAAATTAAAAAAATAAGCGGATAAATTTATCTAGTCACCAAAGTAATTGTTGTAAGACGGATAAAAAAAGACCGAATCGACTCCTGACTAAAGGAAACTTGAGTTTCTTGTGGCGTGAATTAAAATAAAGAAAAAAGTTTTCTTGTTGCGTCACGGGTAAAAAAAAGTGGCACCCCCCCCCCCTTGTTGGGACACAAATTAAATAATAGCAAGACCCACCAGCCTGTTGCTTCATGAGTGGTAATGTAACTGAGGGGTACTAAAAGAGTGCTGGTGGTAACGAGAATGACAGAGAATGAGCAGAGTAAAAAGAAGGTGCAGTGAGCTTGTTGTAGTACGAGTTACAAAATAATAGTCAACCCACAAAATAAAGCAAAAACTAGCTTGTCGCGACATGGTTTACAGAGAATGTACTGCAAGAGAAGTTACATTACGAAAAATGACAGATAATACACAGAGTTAAAAAAAATGATGAACCAACTTGCTGCAAAATGACGACTAAAATGAAGCAAAACAGGCTGGTTGGAACTTTAATAAAAAATCGCTTAATAAGCTCGAAATAGGCTTTTTACAAAATGAGTTGCAGAACAGGCTTGTTGCATCATTAACAATTAATACGAAGAAAAGGCCGCTTATATAAGTGGAAATAGTCTTGTTGCAATATAGACTACAGAATTGCAGAGAAAAATTACCCTAAGAAAATGCAGAATGGGCTGGTTGCATCTCAAATTACAGAGCTTTGGCTGCACAAAAGGGAGAGGTGAACCTGGTGTGTTGCTCCACGAATTAGAGTTTCGTCAAAACAACAACAACAACAACCGCTCCGAAAGAAACCAGGACGCCTCCCTACAAAATCCTCAGCAACTGAAGCTAATTTCTGTCGCTTCTGTCTGAGTCATTTGCAAGACGACCCGATCAGGGGACGCGGTCTACAGGCAGCTGCCTTCTAATGGAGAAATTATGCTAATGATTCAATTGACTTTAGCCGAGACAAGACGGACACCCAACGTATTTTTCCGACGTTAATTGTTTGTTACGCGCCAAGTTTGAGGACTGCGCTTAATATCCTCGCTGGCCCACTGACCGATATTTTCTGATTTACGGAAATGTCCTCTTGGGAATTTCGACGACAGAATTATTTCAGACTTGAAAGCCGGGGCGCTGCTCCCATCCTTGGTCAGTGCCAAGATTTGGGGGAAACTCCTTACTTAACTCGTTCATTTTTGGTGCGCCAGAAAACGAAAATAATTAGAGTAGAACAGAGGAAGGGAAAGGTCCTGAGGTAGAACTACCCGACCCGGAGGAATTCTGGATATGCCGACACTATCCAAAACCATCTCTCTGGAATTCTGGCAATAGCCGATACCAGATTGAGTGACCTACAGAATAGTGCTGTCATACGTAGTTGGTAGCGTATACTACTTTTTAAAAGTTCCACTGTACTGACAAAAAACTATTGCAAGTACTGACCACCAGAGATACTACTGAGCAGCCATACGGCGGTGTAATGGAGACGTCACTGAAAATTTACTAGTAAAATCAATTAGTGTGGTAATCAAGATATCCTGTTTTAGTGAAACTGAATCATATTTCCAAGTAGCTTTCGGAGCAGTTTTGGAGCCATACTGGTGCCGCACAATGTGGAAGTAAGCCGCTCTGAGATCGGGAAAAGGTTGCTTTAGTCGTTACTTGACCTCTATGGGAGCTATTTGGCGCTGAATTCTGCAGCGTTTAATCGACTTGTTGCGTCCAGTGCGGCTACTGCCACCTGCCGACTTTAAATGGTGGTGATCATCACTCGCGAACAAAGGAGAGAGAGGTGATAATGTTTTCTTTGAAGATTAAAGTATCAATATATATATTTGTATATGTGTTTGCCTGTCCACCCAAAAAAAAGGGAACAGTTGATTAAGGTTCATTATTTTTTGCAGGAAGTCAAGTGGATTGAGCTAGATGTGAAGAAGACCAAAACTCTGGAGTTAAGAGACCATAAAAAAATGACTGCTTAAAACTGCCCCCCTCCCACGCTGGTGATGGTCTTGTGCCACGAGACGTTCTAGTATTTGACTAGGATGGTTTTACCAACCAATAGAAAAGGATTTTGATTGACACTAAAATACAGTTAAGGGTACCATTGTAAAGAACTCAGACTTACAATAATGTAGACCTCAAGGCAAGTTACACATAGAATCTTCTTTATATGTGATTAATTCGAATGATTTTCTTACAATGAAATTGCTTCAATGGGAAAAAATCAAGTAAAGTTAAGTTTTCTTTATCTTTTTAGTGAAGCATAGAAGTTTATCTTTAGGCTCCAGTTTTAGCCATAAAAGCAGAAATTAAAAACCTCTCGTCTCTTCTTAGCAATAGTGGGCTGTGCCTGAAATAAGAGGGAGCTGAAATCGAAAGGTCGAAGTACTATTTGATTAGATCATAAAAGAAAATAAAATGTTCTTTATCGTATGTTTTGTCCATTTTGGCAATAGTGAAACTTCAATTTACGAGAGATTCAATTTTGGATGAGTGTTCTCGTTCCTGTCACAAATATTCCATTTCGGGTATGTTTTCGGCAGTTGAAACTTCACACTCAGTAGAGTCCAATGCATTTTCAATTCACATTGTCGCTAAATTTTGATCGTGATGAATTTAGAGAAATGATTTGATGCCCTCAAAAATATGCCTTTTATGCGTTAAAAATATGGGTTTGATGCCCTTATAATATGCCAGTTACGCCCTAAAAATATGCCTTTATGCTCTAAGAAATATGCCCTTATGCCCTAAATATATGGGTGTTATGAACTTATCAATTGCTGTTATGCCTTTATTTAGGTCCCTATGTCCCAAGATATCACATTAGGAAATTTATCCATAATTTTAAGTACCTGTGAAGTTATGCAATTGAGAATTTTTTGTTGGATTTCATAGCGTTAGTTGTGTAAGTTTCTTTCGCAGTTTTGAATTTTATTGCTAAATTTTATTGAATAATTCCGTACTTCTCTGGAGAGGCGTGGTCCTATGTAAGTTTTACCACAAAATGTTAACTAAAAACAGATTAAGAAGGAGCTATGAAGTTATCAAGCATTATACTGTGTAGGACTTTAATGCTCTTATATCTATAGCGCCATCAGTAGCTAGGACCCTATTACATGTGCGATATGATTGTAGGGTCAGAACGCATCGTCGTAACTGCTTATGGGTTTGAATTCTGTATCCTGACTACGGAAAATACTTTTGACGACTCTGATTCTTCAAATTCAGAATCAGATCGCACCTATAATGTTAGTACGTATTTCCACTCGAAGCTTGTTTGTGAGCGTCACTTCACTGCATGAAAAGGCGACACGATATCCTTTAATATCTTCGATCGTGCCGTTTCTTTTGAAGTGTGAATAATGATAGAAAATTAATTTACAATGTTTTCTAGCGTCAAATTATTTTATATTCTTTTAATATTTTTTTATTTAAGGAGACCTAAGTTATGGTGTTAGCAGGGTGGGAGCTAGAGGGCCAATGACACAGTGCGCTATGGGGTCCTCATATAGGCGTCCCACCCTGCTAACACCATAACTTAGGTCTCATTAAATAAAAAAATATTAAAAAAATTCGTTAGGTATCCATTAAATATTTTATATTCTGCTAGTGCTTGAAATTTTATCTTTGGTCCAAGGAATGAGGTATCATTGAATAGCGCATATAGTTCTAAGTTCATGAAGCAACTATAGCAGCTTTTGTTCAATTTGTGCGGCAGATAAATTTGCAAATCATCAACCAGGTGCTTTATTTGGTAGATTTTCCTCAATTGACGGGCTATATCTAATAGATTAATAGTAGCGTTCCAGAGAAATACTCATGCTCGGAGATTTTAGGAGAGGGAGACATTCTGTCCCAGACCCTGCATCGTCATTTGGTATTTTGAGAACGTCTGGACAGAGACCACAAAGCATACGCTCTCTGTAGCCTCCCGTACCTACTGAACACTGAAGTGGCCAGCGTCGGCTGATAAGGACCGCCAGAAAAAAGGGACAGTAGGACAGTAGAAAAAAAGAGATACGTAAAGAGAAGGCCTACCTAACCGGTAGATCCTAAAAGAATAATAATTAGCGTAATGAAAGTGTGTATCGGTACAAATAAAGTAAGAAAAAATTCTATGAATAAAATCACAATCGTAGACCACACCATACATTGACTGGACACTAAAAGCGGGCCTCTCGCAATTGGGCCTGCATGGAGGTCAGTTTACGTACTTGTAAATAAAATGAGTTCTAATAATCACAGAGACCTCAAACAAAGCTTGAATTTTTTGTTGTACCATAACGAATGCGTTGCACAGCAGGGAATCTAATTTCACAATCATATATTTTCAGTAGACGATAATCATCAAACCTTCGGACACCAAGAAGAATTGAAACTTCATCATGATTTCTAGGAATAATAATATTTTATAGAGAAATTTAGCTCATAGATAAGACACGAAATGTACTTCAAAATCACATTCACTTGAGTTTTTTTCCAATGACGGATTTGAAGCAATAACCTCAGAAATTGATGTATGTAGAGCTTTGGGCAGACCACATCCCAATAGCAAAAGCAAGGTTAAGAAAACCCAGTAAAGTTAAAAAAATGAATTAAAACGGTAGTAAAACTACATTGGTAAGTACCAATGAGCTAAAAACATGTCTAACAATAAGATAAAGATACCAAGACAGCCGTTAAATGATATTAAAACATAACTAGAGCACTCTGAGAGCGCATACCTCCGCCAAGCAAGGCAACGGCAAGATCAAGCCTATAGGTGTGTGTCATATTATGTCACTATCTGTACAGCAAGTAAGAACATTGAAAAGCTCCAACACATAATCATAATGACTCTTATTTTTGATGTCTGGGCACTCTAGCAAAAATATAATTATTTCACAGACGCCACAGAACAGCACGAGGCAACAAATATTTTTTTCCTCCTACTGTAAATTTAACAGAGGCGCCTACGTTGCTGCGGATGCTGATTTTAGAGGTGCAACTTAATTTCGCTAGCAAGTCAATTAGGTTTCTCAGATATTCCTATTTAACATTATCGTAGGAATAGCATTACATGGAACGCCTAAACATGTTCCTAGTGGATGTTCTGCAAGTATAACACTGGTGAAGTGGAAGAAATAGCTGGCGTGGTATCTTGAAATTGGTATCTACGTGATAATTAGAAACGCTGCTAAGATTTGGAATCATAAAGTGGAACTAACGAAATTACAGTCGAAATAATTCCAGGTACAAACTGCGCATTGCCCAGTGTTATTTCTAGAGTAATGGTGAACTGTTTGATTCGCAGTCGTGGCGTGAATGGCGTAGTCTGTTGCTATTGCTGTAGCATTTTTTTACCTTACATATAACAATTTAATTGGCAAGTGAAAGTACCTACCTTAGCTACAAAATGAAAATATACTAATTTTGCAGACACAAGAAACATAATATTAACATAGCTAATTTTTCCATTTTTTCAATTCGTTTCCTGAACAGCAACAAAGTAAACGCAAGTCTTTTTACAGTAATCAATTTTGTTTAATACGTATATTAACACGTACCGATAAAATAAAAAATGTATTAAGGTCCTATAGATGCACTAAACAATTCCTTTCGATATAGTCCAGCTATACAGCTGGAAATTAAATAAACTTTTCGTATATGCATGAAGTGAAATTAAAATTATTATATTTCTTTGGTGGAAACAGAGAAAAATTTCATACAAAAGCGCTTAAAATTTCGCTGTCAGACTTCAATGAAATTGCTAAGAATTTGACTTTTAGTCGTTGTATCCATTCATACAACCACAAACCATTTACCATTTTGTGTACATGAATAAAATCAACCGAATTCAATTATTTTTCTTTTGTAGATTCAGTAAAAAATCGTGCAAAATAGCTAAGAGTTTCAGTTTGAGGCACCGCTAGTGACAGCTAGACCGCTGAAGAACAATGTTGCGGAACTAGAAAGCGAGCTATCACCCGGCAGTTTGAGACTCGTTTGTTGTTGTCAGACTTAGAAAAATTGCCTTCTTGCTAGCCTTTCACAATACATCAGTCCCTTAAGAGAAGTAACGGCTTCTTTTGGGCTGGAGGCTTAAAAAAAAGGCACAATTTTCTGTTGTGCAATTGCCCTTCATGCACACTAAGCTCTACTTACACCGGCGGACTCAAGGTCAAAAATTGATGCTTCCATGCCAAGAGAAATATACTGTATGTTGCTTAGACGCTTGGAAAATGTACGAACTGGCTAAGTATGGTTTGCTCAGGCGGTGATGAGGTGTCCAGGATGTTGACGGTACTGGAATGTTGAACTTCATTAACGTAGGGTGCTGAGACACTGATCAAGTGTTCTTACTTCATAAATAAGTTCTTTTATAACCGGTGATGAGATGTTCAAAATTAATAAATATTATATTGTTTGCTTTAGACAGCACTGAAAGATTAAATTTCATGAATGAATATTGGTTAGACGCTGGTGTAGTATTCATATTCATCCATACATTGATAATATTCTAGACAATGATAAAACTTAGTTTATTCATTTTGCTAGGATCTAGATCATATGTTTATTACTGGATGCTAGTGTAATCAGAGGCATATTCTATATTAAGTTAGCTGATGAATGCAAATGAGCAGTTACACATGGAGTCCATGGACATGGCTATCTTTAAAGGTAAAGTGGTCGACACTACGTTCTTTACCTGGGATAGCCATAGGGCGAGGAAACCTAGGAGTATAGTCTGCAGTATAGACATAAGGGCTCACAGACCGCGCGGTCTATGACTGTTCACGCCTCTCAAGTGGGTCTGCTGGAAAATTTATAAAATTTCGATAAAATCTTTTCCAGTCATCATAGCGACCTTGTTCAAAAATAAATTAACTAAAAAGTACACTAAGGCAAAAAGTCTAATATTAAATAAAAGCCGTCAAAATTAAAATTCAACGTTTCGGGATACAAATCCCATCTTCAGAAAGAACCTATAAACTAACAACCTATCAATAAAAATTTCCTGGTTATTAGTTTATAGGTTCTTTCTGAAGATGGGATTTGTATCCCGAAACGTCAAATTTTAATTTTGCCGACTTTTATTTAATAATAAATGAACTATTCTTGGAGACGCAAGGAACATATTTATTATAGAGAAAAGCACATATGCTAGTACATAAGCACTCGCCACTGGTGTTTACAAAAGTAATTTTAGCCAATTTTACATCATTTTGGTGTCCTACACTTCAATGATTACCAACCATCATTGACAACTATCTACGAATTTGAATATCTTGCTGATAAATACATTTTTTTGCATTGCCACAAATCGTTTTCTTTTTGTTTCAATTCGCTATGATAAGCGGAAAAGAATTTAGAGTAATTTTATCAATTTACAATACGGGCCCACTTGGGATTTTGAACGGGCAATGAAGTACAGTGTAATATATGACTGATTTAATAATTGAAAGCACACTTTTCCTGAACAACGAAAGGAAATGAATTACCAACATCATACGGTTGTTAGAGAGAACTGGGAGTCACTCTGTCATAGCGAGGTTCGGGCTGCTTGAAACGTCATTTGTACCAACATCATAGGGTTGTTAGAGAGAACTGGGAGTCACTCTGTCATAGCGAGGTTCGGGCTGTTTGAAACGTCATTTGTTATACATATACCCTGGTCGTAACCATGGCTGAAGTAATGTCACGTTGTTCAACACAACACCAATCACTTGACTCTGTTGTCCAGTATGGCAGTTGACGTCACAGGTCTTTCAGCCACCAACGAATGTAACTTGCTCCTCACTGCTCCATACGCCAAGTGGGTTGAATTTACAGTACATGAGAACTACCTCGTGGTCTTACGAACGTGTCATGCTGATAACGAATGATAGCAGCAGTCGAGATGCTGCTCTTACAGAGGAACTTTCCGGTCCACAGACGCTCCTAAGTTTGTTGTAGTAGAATACTTATTACCTCCACCAAGGAGGTTATGTTTTCGTCAGGGGTATCTGTTTGCTTGTTATTCCGTCTGTCGTCAATATAACTCAACAGTTGTGGACCGATTTGGACGAAATTTACAGGGATTGTTTGGTATGTTAGGAGGAATAGAAAATTAACTTTGGGTGAAGATCCGTTCATCCGCTTGTTTGTGTGCCTTATTTTTCTCAGTGCCATAACTCAAAACGTTATGAACGGATTTTTATAAAAGTCACACGAGTCGTTAGGCTCATAACGAAGAGTAAATGACCAAATTTTTGAAATGATCTGTTCGTTTGTTTATCACTGTTTTTAATTTTATGTATGTTAGGATAATAACTCAAAAAATAATGAATGGACCTTCATGAAATTTCTAGGATTTGTTAGTAATGTTCAAAGAGATAAATGATTGAATTTTGGTGCAGATCATTGATTCGTTTGTGTGCTTGACTCATGTATGTCATAATGTTCGTTAGCAGCACAACTCAAAAAGTTTTGAACGGATCTTAACAAAATTACACGAACTGTTGTTATTATCAAAAGGCACAAATTAATACGTTTTGGTGTTGATATAACGAAAATCATGGTTCCAGAGCCAATTTGAATTTTTCGTTACCGTTGCCTTGCTTGGCGAAGATATGCGCTCTCAGAGTGTTCTAGTCTTTCTAATTATAGCCACTTATATTAAAGTGCAAGAGCAAAACAGTCCATTCCTGCACTTCAGATAATAATTTCAACTTCTCTGCCATGCAAGAACGAACCCTCCAGCTCACTCAGGCACCTCCGATAATAATTATAACTAGCAGCAGCGGTCAGGGTATCAGGCAAAAAGTTAGACGGTCATCTGTCTGGCTGTCAACAACATCCGAGGGCTGAGCCATTTATCTGACCACCCCTAGATTGGCCGTCCTCTGACCCCTTACAAAACACCAGCGTGCGCTGCTCTCCCAACTCACTATTGCGAAAAATTCAATAATGCGCTCCGATGCACCTCTCACAGGGGATACTCTCCCGCATATTTGAATGCAGCATCGGCAGGGTTTTTCACCACTGTGATTACCGAGCGATTTTGGTTAGCCCTTAATACTGAATGCAACTTTGTGAACATATGCAAAACAAGTGCGAATCTCGGTTGGTCGAAGTGCTATAGGGAAGACTTTATGAGAGCTAATGCATCAGCAGTTAGTCTGCCATGCATTTCAATGCAACATTGATAATTTTTCAATCGCTGAAATGAGAAAGTAATGGATTTGGTTTGCAACTGGACGCGGTTATATATAGCTATAACGGCAATAATTTGGAGCGGGTCGCATCCTTGGCTCTAGATCTTCTCTGGGAATAGGCCCGTCTCTTGCTTGCTGTACTGTATAACTCTACAGTAATTATATTTGTACAGGTATATTCAAGGGTCGTTCCAAAAGTAATGCCTTTTATTTTTTTTTTCATTCTACCCGAATGGATCCGAGGGGACTGTAGATTGCATTGTTATGATGACTGAACATATACTCTGATGACCTGAAAGTGTCATCTCTCTGTTGCAGATATTGGTGATGTGACACTCTGAGGAAGCAATCCCTGTCATGAACGTACATCAGAAGTAAGATGCGTCATTGAATACCTCCAACATTCACCTGCTCCTAGAGTCCCAGTGTGTGGAACGACTACGTCCCACAACCTCCCCTCGCAAACCGGACATCGGGCCCAGCGCTACACTCGAGATGGGCCCACCTCTGGGCCCCCATCTGGCCCAGTGTCCCCATCGGGACCACAC
>LQNS02278091.1:60549747-60564783 GCA_001587735.2 Parhyale hawaiensis | reverse complement strand
TTATAATTCGTACCAATAAACGTTGAAGAAGTTATCTGTTCATCACAAACCTTCCCATCTAGGCGTGGTATCGAATTCTGATTTTGAACTTAGGTGGATTAGAAAACCTCCACCTCGAATGTGAGCATCAAAAGCCTTCACACAGTGAACGTTTACGAAGCCGATGTAGTTGATTTTAGCATAGATAGGAGATGGGTTCGCCGATTTCAGAGTGGCGACAGAGATATAAGTGATAGAGTGCGCTCCAGACACCCACGCACAGCGTCCACCCCGGTAAGCAAAGTGCGCCTCGATCAACGCAACCGCACCGATCGGCGGATAAAGGTTAATGAAACGCGTGTAGAGTCGGATGAGAGTGATAGTGCACGGGAAATGATGTTGCCATCACTAGGATACAGCAAAGCATATGCTAGGTGGGTTCCACGAATGCTCACGCAGGTACGAAAGACCACGGACTTAATCACTGGTGACGAAACGTGGTGTCTCCACTACGAGCCAGAGCCCAAACGGCAGTCGATGGAATGGCACTACTCACACTTTCCCAACAACGAAGAAATTCAAGGAGCAGATATATTCAGGCAAAATGATATACGGCGTCTTCTGGGACAAGAAGTGCGTCAGCCTCCTGGATGTCCTGAAATCAGGAGCAACTCTCAACTCTGTTACGTTTCCGAACAAAATTTAAAGCGGCTGCAGCGCATCCCAGTAGCTAAATGGCGATTTTAGCTTCAGCAGCCGCCCTGCTTTTTGATAGGGTCGAAACGTCGACCAAGTTAAGGCCAAGAGTGCCCGTGTAAGGCCAGAGAAAAGGCAAACATTCCGTATATAACACGACAACGCCAGGCCACACGCAAGTGTGAAGACCACGGAATGTGGGACAACGTTCTGCTGGACGGTGCTGTCGCAGCCATCGTACATATAGTCCCGACCTGCCACCTTCAGATTTTAACTTGGCAGGACCTCTGAAGAACGCATCACGTTGGCAGCGTTTCCTCTACAACTACTCGATAATCGCAGTAGTGAAAAATGGACCGCATAGACAGGCGCTGATTTTCATGAGCAAGGCATCAAGGTTCTCGTTCATCGCTAGCACAAGTACATTGGGAATGATGGTTACTACATAGAAAAATAAATTTCGGAGCACAAAACGTCTCTCGTTTTAATAGTAACACATCCGTCTTCGTAGAACGTTGCTAGAATCAATGCGAAATATTATTTCTCTCTGTTTTATTTGGTGAGAACTTACAGCTGGGAAGCTATTTATATTTTACTAGCACAATGCACTTAAGAATTCGAACTTCTGAAAACAACAAGTTTTCCATCTATTCGGCACAGCTTTACGTTGTTTCTCTACCTAGGTACTTTACGGTCGATATTAGAAACTGTCAGCACATACTTTTGCTCCCTAACTTCGGCGCTATAAATTGAAGAGCTTTGGGAGTTACAAATACAGTTTTCTTCTGCAATATCTACTTTGGAGTAACCGTGAAATAACATAAAACAACCTCGACGACAAAAGTTCATCAGGCCAACTAGGATATTTTTATTGACACATCATCTGACGCCTATCAGCGATCGGAATGCTTCTGATAATTATAGAATTATGTATTCGAAGTGCAAATCATCGGTTAATGCAATAATTGGAAGCCCGTGGCATCCAGGAAGACTCTTCTCGCTGGCAAGGAGCAACACTCACGTGGTTGACAGCAGTGAGTTAAGGTACCAATAGAGACCAGCGACTGAACGCCGGTCTCATCAGTTCATAATTTAAATAAATGATCTTAAGGTTTACTTCGGTTCGCAGTAATATCAGCAAATTTGCAGATGACACTAAATTATGTCATCCTATGAATGCCAGGACCTAGCTCTAACAAAGTTTTGACCGCCTCATGGAATAGAAAAAAAAAACACTGCTGCAGATGAGCTTTAATGTCGAGAAATGCTTTGTAATACACATAGAACCGGAGCCGGAGAACTCCATAGCACGATTGGAAATGAACTGGATAGGATTAGCAGCTGTCACCGAACAACGTGGCTTGGGAATGACTGTCAAAAACTACAGCTCAGAAATATGACCAGAGTGTCAAAATGGCAAGCAGAGTATTGGCATTCATGACGAAAAACTTTGAGTACAAATCTAAGGCAGTAATCATTCCTTTGTACATAGCGCTAGTCATAATATTAAAATACCATCAGCTACAAAAGCTTGATTAATGCTATATAAAGTTGTTTTGGTAATTTCCTAAATGAGCAGCTCTTTCAAAATATTATGGTTTCGGAGTAAATTCCCAAGTCCATGAATTTCCACGAATGCTCAACGTACGAAATGGTCATATAAATAATGCTTGTATCCAGCTAGCACCGTGGGAATGTGGGAGTCAACTAGAGCAGTATACCAGGGCCGTGCCTGATGTCTTCCCCGATCAACCTTCTTAATTGCCTTGTTCTAATACCGTCACGTGACCGCTTAAGAAGAGATGCCGATCATCCCAAATAATTATGATTTCAAACGAAGTAATAGACGTTTTTAAGTAAATTATTATTAGGATGGTGACAAGTAGTAGCAGTTTAATAAAGTATGACACCAAGTAGTGGTTAGATTTAGGGAAATTCATGATAATGTGTAAGCCTACTCGTTGTTGTTGGACAGCCAGTCAGAGAGCGGCATAGGTTGAGTCAGGAAGCAAATAATGCAACGGGAAGACTCAATGGGACTAAAATAGAACTTAGCTGTGACCGCAAGTAGCAAATTTACATCACATCGACGAGTCGAAGTAGATCTTTGAATGTGGGACCTCAAGCCTTCGTATGTTGTTTTCTTGAACATATCACCGTAATTTTTCGATTTATTTCATTCATTCTCCCGCTCATGACTGGCCAGCTACTTGAGCTGTAAAATACCGTAAAATTTTGTCGTCAGTACAGAAAGTTCGAGCAATAGGCTAACTGTTACTGTGGTTTTTCTCGCGTACAGAATTGGCTATAATGGTGCTTATATATTTGTTGGTAAGAAATCAAATGTTCTGTGAAGAGCACTGTGAACTGAATATGAAGTGTAAATAAGGCTTCAATCAAGAAAAAGAAGTTAAATCAGGTCATCAAAAAGGAACAAATTCGGCGCTAGTGCTGTGAAAGTTTCCACCAGCATGCACAACAATTTTCTATAGATAACTGCTAAATTAATACATATTATCTTAATTTATTAATACGCTAGAGATGAATTTCGCAACTTAAGACGATTTTTTTTCTGGTTAAGTTAGTTAAAGTACACCAAGGATGCTCAGCCATAGATTCGTCGATGATGACGTCACTTTTTGGTGCCAATATCTCGTGAGTCCTCCCGTTACGCTCGTTGCTTCCTGGTTTGAGTATACGACTGCCGTGTTAGTGAGGCCACTCGGGCCGCCGCCTTAGCGGCCCTTGTGGAGTGTTGACTCCAGTCTTTTCCATTTGCTGTCCAATTCTGCGAAGTAAAAAGAAGAAAAGAAATCTGGGGTTACTTTAAAAAAAAAACAACAACCCCTGGATTTCATAGTATGTAGGAAGTCATGCATGGTGCCCGGATTTCAGCGGAACCAATGGGCACATGACACTAGTGAGTCAGCATTTAGAAATTTCTGTTCAATTCAGGTCGCCACATAAATGCAACAATATCGATAAAGTAAAAATAATCCAACACTGAACAACAAAATGGATGCCTCAGCTGCGAAACAAGCCACACGAGTGTCACCTACAGGAAGTAGGACTCGTCTCTCTCGTCCAAAGACGACCCAAGGGGGCAACTACAGCAAGAGAAACATTAAAGTATTTGAAGGCTACAACGACTCACCAAAAACGGCATTTTTTGACGGTGACTTTTAAAACAGATAAAAATTCAAAACATTAAGACCGAAGAACTACTATAAGCTAGCAATTTTTCCGGGTCTTCATAGTGAAAAATTGGAATAAACTCTCCTCCAAAGCTGTCGGTGTAGAGATATTGAAAACATTTTAAAATCATGTTGACTAACAATGGGAGTAACACAAACCACAGCTTCGGACTCCTCTTCGATGAGTTACATATTCTAAACTGCCAATGCTTGGGTGGCGCCGTAATCCATTATCTTTCATGTCCCAACTAACTTAATGTTTCCGAGTTCCGCGGATCTACAGCGATTAATTGTGCTTGCACGATCAGCTCCTCGGCTCAGTTTATCTTCTTTTCCTTTTCGTCTCCAAACATCTAAACGATTCTGTCATGATGTCAATAGCTCATAGAGGACCGGAGCGTAGGCCCCGGCTGCTCTCTGGGAATGGGCCTGTTGGTCCGTCTACTGCCTGCTATTTAATCTAATCTATCATATTTTAATATCTAAGCAAACTAAGCTTAAAACTTATGCAAAAGGAGGTTGAAACTAAAATCCAAGGCTGATAAAAATATTTGTTCGCTTGGCAACTCAAAAGTGCCTATTGAGCTATAGAATGACTGTTCTAGCAGTTCCACGCACGCAAGACAAAGCAGTATATAAGCAAACTGATAATATCCTTCTAAACAGAGAGTAGCTAAACTACTACCTTCTGCATTCTAAAATAACAGAGTAGTAAACTACCTGAATGAAAAAGTGAGTGTAAGTCGAGTGTCTGTTTCCCCACGAGGCAGGAGAGTTCTTACGATACTCGAATTGCAGCATAAATGCTTCTGATACTCGCATTCTACTGCCAGAGCACTAAACTAACTAGGAAAGGAGACAGAGAGAAGGGGAATCGAAGTTGTCACTTAAGCCTTCAGTCTCTGCTACAATAGCTATGAGCGTGTGGTCGACTGCAATCGTGCACTCCTCTGCATGTGGCCGAGCGAGCAACTATCTGCATGTAGCACGAACCAGTGCGCAAGGGTTTCTCAATAGGAGTGTGTGCAGATAAGTTGACAATATCTTTACCTTTTCTGCAGCATGAAAAAAATTTACACTTGAACCTCTTTCTGAGCGCGTTCGTACTGAGCGCGATACGCACTGAGCGCCTCGTGTTTCTACTGAGCGGTCTCACACTGAGCGCCTATTTCGTTTTCTTTGATAGATCCCAGAAAAATGTGATTTATGGACTACTAAAATGAACCACAGATGCAGCTGACGACATTAATGATACCATCACATAAAGTATCGACAAGCACATGTTGTAAAAGTTGAGTTAATGGACTAATATTTACAGTTTAATTAAAAAGAAGTAGATTAAATAGTAAATACATTATAAATAAATTTCATGGTTAGTTTTTGCTAAGGATTTAATTCAGGGTTTGTTCTAAAATGCAATTGTGCTCTTTTGTGCCTCTGTAAATCCAGATTTGTGCAGTTGTAATTACGTACTTCGCTTGAATTTCCATGGCTTTAATCATTGACCTTACAATATAACTATATAATTTGGGTCCCCAAATCAAAGTTTGCGTAGTTGTAAATTTTCCTTGGAGCAAAATCGGTTATGCATGGAAGCATAAACATAGAAATGTGCTAGCTTTATGGCTTAGGTTTCTGTTACTCAAATTGTTCTGCTGGCACTTAGCAACGAGAGGGTGTGCGCCCATTGAAAACATAATATATACTGGAGTTCTGTGATTTTGCATCGTTTGAACCTAATCTTGCTGGGACGACTGTAACAGCTAGCCGGTATTCAGTGATTGCCGGTTATACTGTATGAAGGTTATCTCAACATATCGTGGATTTCTATTTAAATCAATATCGGTGCAGTTATAGTGTGGTATCTAGGGAATTACCTAATTGCTGTACTAGCTCTATTTCCGAAAAAAGAGCTATTATTTTTGAACTTCAGTCAATATAAAGAGAGTTTTAAATTATATTTACAAGGCCTCTAAAGTAATATGATGTTGCGTTACTCGAGGTATACTAGGACTATATGCTAGCCTACTGCAGAATGAATGACCGAGTTTTTGGATGAAAATTAATTCATACAATTTTCATTGTTATTAGCCCATGTGCCAGGCAAGTTATCATATATTGGTACTCCCCATACTGACTTCATTTTGGGAAAATTATACAATAAAATACTTTTAAAAACATAGAGCAGTCGTGGAACGAAGTAAAGCAGTCAACAATTAATGACTGGATGTCCAATTATGGCCAGAATGTACACATTCCCCGCGGAGAAGTACAACGCCATTGCGTAAGACCATTGCAGAAACTACTGAACTTGCGCATTCTGCAGGTTTGGATGAAGTTTGTTGTACGGAGATAACGGAATTGCTACAAAGTGACGATCTAAATCCGACTAATTCTGCCCTTCTGCTGATAGTACAGAATACTAACGCAGATAAAATATTTGAACGAAATCCTACAAATCTTGTTGACTGACACACAGGACACCACGAACGAGTTCATTCAAAAAATTCAAGACTATTTAAGTACAGGAGACATTAAAGCAGCAAGTATGTGAAGCAAAAGAAGATGTTAGTAAAGCATTTGGTATATCACTAGATGGTCTTATGTCATACTCTGAAAATAAAACAAATTCATTAGGTAAGAAAAATCGCTAAACCCCAATTCTTTTGCATTGCATCCGTTTTAACGATCGATGAATGACTGTATTAATGAGTATTTAATAATAAGTAACGGTTAATACTAGGAAAATATTTTCTCATAAAATGCAGTCATATTTAGAATATGCATATGATATATTACCTATTTTTTCATGAGATTGTAGCTCTTCTCTTATTAGGCGACCACGGTAGCAGCATGCTTCCGTTCTCAGCTCTAGCACTTTGTATCGCTCACTGGTTCGATGCCCAGCCAGGCAGCGAGCTCTTTGCAGATCTTGGTGTGCTGACTCGGCAATTGTGTGTGCATGCACGGCGCCGTGGCGGAACTGCCTTCCTTAGAGATGAGGGGGGTGGGGGTCTCGGGTCACTTGTTCCTTCCGTCAAATTAGCGCCATAGTTCTTGGTGACCCGAGGTCGACTGCAACTACACTTACTCATCTGGGGCCAGTGGGGCTATATCCGCAGCACAAACCAGTGCATGTGGGTTTCCCAGGTGAGGGTGTGGTCTAAGTTGACCTTACTTTTCACCTTTATATATTAGTAATATCAGGTTTTGTTAACTTCCTCATAGAATTGAGAAAATAAAATAGGAAGGCTTTCTATTGTTTAGCGAGTCCCTTTGTGTTATAGATTCTATTCATTTTATTTACTATATAATAATACACAGTTGCTCGATGGTCGCTCCGATCTTGCTCGTACATTTGCTTGGTCCGTCTCTCCGTCACGCTGCTAAGGAATTAGGTAGGAGAAAATTCATCAGGCGGTCACGATATGTTGCTAAGTGCTCGCTCATTACTATGCTTCACTATTCAATTGCAAGCTTTTTGAAATATCATTTTGGGTTTTGAAGAAGAGTGAAACATTCTTTCCAGTGGTAGCATAGATACAGTCTTTTTCTAATTAGAGGCGGCCTAATATAACTTCAAGCTATACTTTTGGACCAGCACCTGTTCATCGACTGCCTCATTCAGCTTACAAACTGTGAGTCTCTACTGATGATATGCCGCGAGCTCCGCTTGCCCTTCTGCCTTTGCAGTTTGCTGGAAGAAAGCGTTCCTCAGCAAGGCAGTAACAAGCACAGGAGACAGGCGGGGGTTTTGCTGAAGTGCTAATTTTCTGCCGTCATGTATTGTGACGGCTCGGACCACTAGTATTCGAATATACATCAGTTACTCTTCAAAAAAAAAAAAAAAAACTTCAAGTGTTATGTTGCCAGAGCTGGGCATAGATACTCGAAAATGTATCTAGATACTAGATATACCCTCAAAATGTATCAAGATACAGATACTAGATACAACTTTACAAATGTATCTAGATACAGATACTAGATACTTTTATTTTTACAACTAAATTTAATAGTTTTACTAGTTCATATGGTTAAAAATCATCTAATTCAGGTGGATGCAATTCTGTTCCTTTATAATACTGTTGTACAGTAGATTAGTAATTTCAATAATAATGACTGTTGTACATTTACTTCCGGCAAAGAGGCTAAATAGTTGATCACATTTGTTTGTGATACAATATCAGGTCTCTAAAAGAAATGGGCAATGTCATTGAAGTTTCATAGTCAATAGGTATATTGACTTTTTTACAATAACATTCAAATGCAAAGCATAATTTAGGCCGTATATTTTGGTGGATGTAACCCTAATTCCAAGCAAATCTTTAATAAACAAAATAAAAGAAGGCTTCTAAAAAATTAATAGAATAGTGATCCAACGTGACAGAGCATGTTCAGGGTTGGCATCTGTTGTTCGCTTAGTTATCGGCTTTATCATTATTTCATGAACTTGAATATTATTGTATTTTTGTTGTATTTACAATATTTCATGCATAATAATAGGTATAATTTAATATTATCTAAAAAGTATCTAAAAATGAGGTTATGTTTTCGTCGGGTTTGTCTGTCTTTCTGTCTGTCACCAATATAACTCAAAAAGTTATAGACGAATTTCGACGAAATTCACAGGGCTTGACAGGTATGTTAGGAAAAACAGAAGATTAACTTTTGGTGAAGCTCCGTCAATCCGTTTGTTAGTCTGCCTCATTTTTCTCAATGCAACAACTCAAAAAGTTATGGATGGATTTTTTATGAAATTTACATGAGTTGTTAGGTATATCACAAGAAGTAAATGACCAAATTTTTGTGATAATCTGTTTGTTCGTTCGTATGTTTGTTGTTGTGTTTGATTTTATGTTTGTTAGCACAATAACTCAAAAAATAATAAATCGATATTTATGAAATTTATAGGGGTTGTTATTGATGTTAAAAGACATGACTGAAAAAATTTTAAAATTAAAAACAGTGAGAAACAAACGAACTAACGGATCATTACCAAAATTTGGTCATTACTCTTTGTTATATACCTAACAACTCATGTTAGTTTCAGGAAATTCATCCATAGCTCTTTGAGTTATGGCATTCAGAGAAATGAGGCACACAAACAAACGGATGAACATATCTTCACCAAAAGTTAATCATCTGTTCCACCTAACATACCTAACAATCCCTGTAAATTTCGATCAAATCGGTTCATAACTTTTTGAGTTATCTTGGTGACAGACAGACAAACAGCAAGACCCAAAGAGGCAGACAGACAAACACGACGAAAACATAACCTTCTTGGTGGAGGTAACCAGTTAGCTCCTAGCTAATGATAGTAGAAGGAAATGGTCAATGAAAGGACTTTCAATGGATTTATTATCAGAGTAGGTTCCAGATCCGTATAAGTGGTCGGAGGAGTTGAGCAATGTTCATAATCTTTTGCAGGGGGTCTGGTGGGTTGTCCTCGATCGATGTGACCCATGCCAAAAAACTGGAAAAATGACGGCGATGAAATTTGTGCTCCACCCAAAAAATAGGTAGAAGGAGTTGAACTATGTTTATGATTTTTTGCACGAAGTCTGGTGGGCTGTACTTGATGTGACCTACCCCAGAAAAACTAGGATTAGCTAAGCTGGTCATCAAAACTGACGGCGATGAAATTTGCTGTCACTGCGGGTGATAGTCTTACGCCACGAGGCGTGCTAGTTTCTTATATTTTCGTACTTCCTGCATGACGGACACGGCCGTCGTATTCCAGCAATAGAATTCCATCCATTTTTACTGGTCTGGAAATATTTTTGTACGATTTTGAAGCCCGACAGTGTAATCATTACAAGATGTATTTTGTATTCAATATCGAGAGTTTGACAGACAGATATTGACAATTGGATACACACACGAGAGACAGCACTATTTCCCATTTTATTTTATGGAAACATATTGAGGTTCACTTCTGCGTCAATTACGTAAGTCTTTTCCCAAATGAATTCCTTTTGTAGAATTAAGAACAAACGTTAATTTAATCCTACGAGTCAAAAATGCGCTGATTGAACTTATTCCTTAATTTCCAACCCTCATTAGTAGTTTTCGTAATGGCCTCAAATGTTCACTTGTGACCAGCAACTAGAGGCAAATTTATCCATATTTTCACTGCTAAAAAATGACCTGCATTAGTTATGCAAGTGTCACCGTCGTCAGCAATGTCATAATGTTGGCAGACTTAAACCTCCCGAGAACTTGGCAAATTTTACGGGAATCTCTGCGTTATTACGGTGAGTGACAGCACTGGCAGGCCAATTATCTGCTGGCATTCGTTTGCAGGTAAACATAAAGTAAAATGTATTGCAATGGTTTTGGGGTATCGGTGAAATGTAGGTAAATATCGCTAATGGATGGACGATTGCTGAGGAAGGAGTGTGGCTGTTATTGAAAGGGTTGTAAGTATTGCAAAGCCACCTGGATCCTTTGGTAATGCTGTTGCAATTACTGGAGTAAGAGGCCACTGCAAAATAAAAAAAGAAAAAAAAAAGTGCTTCGTAAACAATGAATGAGTAATGAGAGCTCTGTGGATTTTTTTTTTTAGTGTTACGTCCCCAAAATACATTAGAAGCCGTGAATATTTAGTTTTAGAAAAAAGACGAGAACTTCAATTCGGCGAGGAGAAATAATTACTGTATTGCCAGTCGGCGAGGTCAAATAATTACTGTGGTGCCAGTGAAGTTAGCACTGCTGAAAGAAAAATATTTATGTATTTTTATTGGTGACTACCAATAGCGGACCGTAGTTTGCTTCTGCTAACAGCGTATAAAGTTTGTGCTGAAAAATTTGACACTGATCTCACTACAAAATTTAATTTTTTTCGTGTGAACAGCAACGCTTGAACCTTTAGTGAAAGTAAAGATTCATCGGTCCCGGAATAGCATGCTTCCTACCTCAGAGTATGGGTTAGGTTAGGCGACGAGAGGTTACGTTAGATAAGAATAGGTTAGGCTAGGTTCATTTCAGTTAGAGTAGCGTCTAACGTAACTTATAGCCACATATATTACATCTGAATGGAAGGTAGGCCATCGCGATTAATCGATATGGCGTCCAAGTCATACGTGTTATGCCAGATTACAGCTATACTACACTATTACAAGGAAGGTTAGACAACAACTATTTGAGAGATAAGAAAAAGAAAACCTCGTTGTGGATAAAGAACGGAGATTTTTTTTAAGGTGTAGTTTTTTTTCAGCGTGTTGATGAACTTAGTACAGTGATTTTTTCAACCTTATAAGATAGTGAGCCATTACGGTAAAAACACAATTTTTCTTTGCCTTGATACCTCACTGATTCGGCATCATGTACCTCACATGTTTTCTACTGACATACATAAATTAGTTTCTATCTTTATGTTCATTTCAGTAAGGGTTAATGATAAAATTTTGTCCAGTAACGTTGACTTTTGCTCGCTTGCTATTTTGCACGTTTGTAATTAAAATTAGAGTTTTATATATATATATATATATATATATATATATATATATATATATATATATAGTTGATGGCACTTTTTGAATGGCAAGGGAGGATTGTGTCAGGCAACTTACATGAATTGCTAGGAATACTGCGAGGAGCAAATGACCATAGTTTTGTGGTGATTTTGTCCGTTTGTGTCTTTGTCTCTAGGTTTGTTCGTCCGTATATGCGTTGGACTGTATTTCTGCCATAATGTTTGCCAGAACGTAACTCCATTAAAAAAATGTGAACAGATATACTTGAGATTTGTAAGAATTGTTAGAAATGTTAACAAGATTTCCTGAGATTTGTAGGAATCGTTAGAAATATTAACAAGATATTCCTGAGATTTGTAAGAATTGTTAGAAATATTAACAAGATATTCCTGAGATTTGTAGGAATTGTTAGAAATGTTAACAAAATATTCCTGAAATTTGTAGGAATTGTTAGAAACGTCAACAGACTCAAATGAGTAAGTTTTAGTGATGATCGGTTAATTTGTTTGTGGGCTTGATTATATGTTTGTCGAAATGTTTGTTAGAACATAGCTCAAAAAGTTATGGACTGACCTTTAAGAAAATGATAAGACCTGTTAGGTATATTAGGTATATCAAGCTGTTAGGTCTATTAAGAGGCACAAATGAATTAAACATCATCGGTGATCGTCAACCTTATAGCGCAGGTCTGGTACCGAGCTGGGATACTTTTTTTTATATAAATTTTTTACCTCCCTCTTGGTTTCATGGCTAATTTGATGCGTTCGTTATCATTACTCTGCTTGGCGGAGGTATAAGCTCTCAGAGGGCTTCTATGGTTTCTATAATGCTGCGTGAGGTAACGTAATGGACTGAAAACGTTTCGATAACTGCATCAATAACTGTAAATTTTAAGAATAATTCATCCGTCAATAAAATTTCTATGGTTGAAGGTTTTGGGAAACTATCGTACGTCTGTGGCTGTTATTATGTACTTTCAGTTCAACTTTAAGAACTCTCTCCGCATTCTGTAATAAAGTAATGTTTTTATAGTAACTCCAGCTTCAATAAACGTACTCTCATCCGTTTAATTACGTTCCACGCAATAATAATATTAATATGCAACACCAATCAGAACATTTTACCAGCATAGTCCGTGTTAGAAATATACAAGATAGATTTCTGGGAAATTCACTTATATTTGCGATATGTTTAAAAAATATTGCTGGTTTTTGACTGAATACCATTCTAATCACAAGGTCTGGAAATTACTTCTAATCAAGCTTGTGCTCATCTCGCTGTAACAAAACTCGAGGCAAAGTTCGATCCTCGGGAGTTCCTCGGATAAAAGAATTAAAATGAAATGCTAACAAAGTTAAATCCCACGCAATATATTCTTTCTTTCAGAACTGTGATGAATACAACATAAAACGTATGTTTCGAAAGAGAATAATTTCCAGCTGTAGAAAAATGGCGTTGCATTCAAGATCATCCTAATTAGTGATCGAGACCTTGTTTTGTAGCTCTAATAATTATCAGAACCGACAGCTCCATCGAGTTGACATCGCACTTTAAACAATAGGTAGGTTTTTTTCCAGCTTGAAGTAATCCAATCGCTCATTATGAACCTGTGTTAACCTTAACGCTTCATGCAGTCGGTTGAAAAAATATGTTCGCCACTAACACAAACACTGAAATAACTATAGGACGTTGTTCCATAAATGCATCAGATCCACTCGGTGACATCTTAATCAAATAATGCATCATTGAAGGAGAGTAAATAGATGTTTCTTGAGGAGAAGCGGAAGCGAGGTTGTATTGACGACGGTGTGTGTGTGTGTGTCCACACTCCAGTTCCCGAGGCTGACGTTTATTCGCGGTTAAGAGCTCAGTGTATTTCAGGGCCTTGCCGCGTAATGTTGCGCTATACTACGGGCTGTGAGTTCCATTAACAGGATATTACTTGTTAATGTCTTTTTAGTTTAATGTTAGTTCCCATCGCCTAGCCGATGAGAGACTTATGAATAACATGGAATTGACATGTGCTGTGGCCCCAGCTTCTATAACTCTGCATGGGCAGGCCGCTAATTGGCTCAACACTGATTGTATTTTCAAACTCAGTCATTAGCAGGCGCATGGCTACTACTGACAAAAGAGGGAGACTGAATTGAGAACGTGAAGTCACTTCGATCGCACGCTTCAACTAGGAAATTCAAATACACTGGTCCGTGTTATAGACAGATCTCTTCAAGAGCCCAGTGTGCGGCTGCTGCTGATTGCGTATTACCTGAGTTACTGCGTCATAGACGGAAGAGCCAGGACAGGCAAGTCCCCTTACCGTTTCCATTTCTATTCTGGAAAGGCCAGTGCCTCACCTCTCACTCGTGGACTATGAAGAGGATATAGAAATACTGACGCCGCATTGCAAGACTGCTTTCTCTGCCTCGGGCATAGAAGACTCAACACTATAGTAATGAGTGTATCAACAATCTTTGCAACTGGGGACTAATATTTGAATTCAGCTAGGCCATATATAAGATACTAATACGTGGCAAAACAACCAAGCGCAAGTACGGTAGAGGTAAAATGGCGAAAAAAGTAGTTACTCTAAATTAGACTTGCGGTCCATGCTCAGAACTACGACGTCCTCGAAAAACATTCACCGTTCACAATAAATTTTCCAAATCTACATCAACCTTCACTCGCAGTTGAACTCTACTTCTTTACCTCTTATTTTCTTCGAGATATCGCTCGTAAACAGGGCTGTAACAGGCGTACAACACAGAGAACTTTTATTTTTCACGCATCCTTTTGCAAAACTTCAAATTCCACCACAGCGAAGAACCATATGCCTGCATCGAAATACCGATCTATTGGAAATCTCATGCCTCCAAGAAGATGAAGAAGAGGAGGAGGAGGAAGAAAAAAAAAAGGAGATATTTGTTCTCGTGATCCGTAGCTTGAAATTGCAGCCATGTACCTGCACTAACTGGTTTGCAGGGCTGCTGAAACAAATAATGCGCAGTACTGTTCCAGCAACTGATATGCAGTGCTGCTGCAGTAACTAACACTCAGGCTGCTGCAGCAACTTCAATTCAGTACTGTTGCAGTACCAAGAAGTGCAGTGATGCAGCAGTGCGTAACTAATGCAAATGTATGGTGCAACCTCTGATGTGAGGTGCTGCTGCAATCACTGATGCGCAGTACTGCCGGATTAACTGATACAAAGGTCTGCTGCGGTAACTGATGCGCAGTACTGCCGGATTAACTAATACAAAGGTCTGCTGCGGTAACTGATGCGCAGTACTGCCGGATTAACTGATACAAAGGTCTGCTGCGGTAACTGATGCGCAGTACTGCCGGATTAACTAATACAAAGGTCTGCTGCGGTAACTGATGCGCAGTACTGTCGGAGTAACTAATACAAAGGTCTGCTGCGGTAACTGATGCGCAGTACTGCCGGATTAACTAATACAAGGTCTGCTGCGGTAACTGATGCGCAGTACTGTCGGAGTAACTAATACAAAGGTCTGCTGCGGTAACTGATGCGCAGTACTGCCGGATTAACTAATACAAAGGTTTGCTGTGGTAACTGATGCGCAGTACTGCCGGATTAACTAATACAAAGGTCTGCTGCGGTAACTGATGCGCAGTACTGTCGGAGTAACTAATACAAAGGTCTGCTGCGGTAACTGATGCGCAGTACTGTC
>LQNS02278091.1:60522179-60540817 GCA_001587735.2 Parhyale hawaiensis | reverse complement strand
GAAAAGAAGAAAATTAAGACGCAAATAAGAGAAGAGGAGATTCCGCACCGGCCTAGAGGCATTACGCAAACGTATAGGTTATTGCGTGAATTCTTCACGCACGGGTCCACTAGTATTATAGATTATTATCCATTGAATTCTGTGTTGCATATATGGTGCATTCGGCCGTTGAGGGAAATATAGCCCTCGTGTCATTCCTCTAAGTTAATAAGCATGCAGTGAAGAAGCAAGACCCGCAGCTGTGGTCCACTTTAGGTATCAAGGTGCAAAAATATTGAAAGCTTGCTTTTAGTTGCCCACTGACGCATTCTGCTCTTTAATAAAGGCCAGTGGAGACTGCTTAAGTGGTCAAATTCTCATAACAGCGCCTGCAACCGCAGAGCCGTCGACCATTGTTATCCACAGTGAAGTGAGCAGAAGGACGTTATTTTCGCGAGAAACTTGGCGACAAGCTGACATTATAATTCTTGGGTTACATTAAATCGCATGGTCGTATCTATGATACCAGTGCTATTTAGCTACCTCCAGCCTGCCAAGAGACAATGGTGACGTCACAGCTGTCTTCGAACGTTCGATTGGAGAAGCTGTGGGTCTGTGTCTTCCTTCGTCTCTGATGTAATCTGCCGACTGGATTTCCTAAAAGATGTGACTGCGATAATGATGTATCAGTAAATGGTTTTACAGGATTCCTTTCGCTTTAAAATATGCATTTCTTCAACAGTTAATTAAAAAAACTCAATCGATAACCTTCACTGCAAAATAAATCAGGATATGTTAATGCGGCTAACCCTCAAGGGGCATGGGATGGGCCACAGGCCATAAGGTTAGGGTAGTTAGTTTCACCCTGCCTGTATTATGGGGAAGTGTACCCAAGGGGACCTCGTAGGTTACCTTAGCATTATATGTGCCTTAATTGGAGATATCTTTCCTTTGTGCCTACTTTGCTTGTTTCTGCCTTCTTACTTCTACTATTGCTACTTTCGTCTGTTATTTCGTCTTCTTTATTGATTTTCTGTTCTCATACCATATGTACCTTTTTTTTCATCAGTGAGATCGCCTCAGCTGTGGAAAGGGATCCTTAGAGACTACTACTTAAAAGAATACTGATGCGGCAAAAGGGAAAAAAGAAAATTTCAGAACCAATTTGAAGTTTTCGTTAACGTTGCATTTCTTGGCGGAGGTTTGCGCTCTCAGAGTGCTGTAGTTCATAATAGTGAACGTAGCAACTTCTTCTGCTAAGCTTATCGTTAGTAAATACTCCATCAAATGCGGCTTTCAGAAATACTAAGGTAAACTAAACCTTGAACTTCATGAATGTACCACCAGGCATTAGAAAGCCATGTGAGGTCCCCAAGAGTACGAGGCTTTAGGCTCTGGATCAAAGACCACAGCTGAAGTGTTTTCATCATCGGCGAAATCGTAAAGACCAGAGCAGCAAACTGCATCAAATATGCATCATGAAGTTGAAGATCAAAAAGCCCTCAGAACTTGGCGATTCTTTGCTTCAAGCGTCGGTCATATAGCGGTTCTTGTGCTTCCAAACACTGCAGTCGACGGCACAGAAATCCAACAAAAGCCAAGCTGAAGTGAGACGCAGATAATGAGTCACTCATTTCAAAGTATAACTAGACGGCCCGTGACCCGATGGGTCGTCATCACCATCCTCTTTGCTTTCCCAAAAAAGGTGTTACTCAGTTGGTCATAGACGACACGCTTTTTGACCGTCCACTCCAGCCCTTACTGGTCACCATCAGCACCTTCTTTGCTTCTTTAACGAATATTCAAAGTCAATTTACATGTTACGTTTTCCAGTTGTATTTCCCTTAGTACCTTTGAATTTAAATGTGCCCGTTCATGCCTCCGAGCTCAGTTTAACTTCCATATCACAGATACAATCGAATTAATTCTTCATCCCTCAAATTTCTTCCCGTCTAAAAGAGAAGAAACTGTTTGCAAATAAGATGCAAACAAGCAAGGTCCACAGACTTTTAGTAAAATATACTTTACAAGCTGTTCAATGCACTCTAGAAACTACTTCTTAGTTTTAAAATCTATGGACTTCTGGATTACGATTTTTTCAATACCAACTGAATCCTGTTCCAGTGATCCGTGGATATTTCAGGGGAATTATTTTTAATTACCATACTGCTTTGAGGAACCGATGAAAGCCAACAATTTTTTCGCTAAATTATATACATCAAAGGTTAATGCCATCAGGTGCATGTTAACAGCACTTTCAAGCATTGCGCTTTTAGTGAGCCTGAACTTCTGAGCTGAAATTTTCATTCGATATATTGCATTAAACGTCACGTTCGTAAACGGCAAATAAAACATCATTTCTCCCTCAAGTGGACGTAAGCTTCTACGATGTAGTCTGTAATATGAACCTTTTTTTTCGAAATACCCGATACGTTTTCCAAACAAGATACAGTCAGCAAGTATTCGCCTTCAGCACACAAGGAAGACTCTGGCAATCCCGTAGCTATCGCTTTCCAATCAATCAAAGTCTTGCAATTGGCGCATGAAATGCTCAAACCATGTAAATTGAAGCGTCTGTGGCATGCCTGCTTTGGGATATGTCGGAAGAGCAACGCATTTCCAATCATTCCTGGTCAACAACGACCAGCTTTGGCAATTCTAATTCACAGGAATGCTTATGACTGAGGCCGCCAATCAGCATTTCAATCGGTTCTTGAGATAAGACTCATAGGTTGTTGCGAGAGGCCGCGTTTATCTCGGGCTCGGTTTGCTGAAGAAAAACTTGGGTGAAAACAGCAATTTCTGTACCACAGAAACCAAAGTTTATAAAGGTGTTTTCGCTTCGGAATAACTGATCAAGGTTTCCCATAAGTCTGGAGCTAAAACTTTAAGCTTTTTTTATAGCAACAGTTCGTAAACAAAATCAGAATAGGCGAAACTTCGTATTGTTTTTTTTTTTTGCATGGCCCAACTTAGCTGAAAAAGAAAATGATCTTTTAGCCTGTACCATGTTTGAAGTTATGAGAAAAGTGGCCAGCGGTATTATCAAAGACAGCTAGAGTTCTTCCCGAAGCTTAGACTTATATCTTACAAGTAAAAAAAATCCATTTGACAACAGGATTGGATTTTTGGCCATCTCAAGTACAATCCGTTAGCGATTGTTTGAAAGTTCAAACCAAAGTGTCGAATTCAACACTCAGCCTTCAAGTTCACGACAAGTTAATGCTAAGCGAATTTTTGTGGATTTATTAAGCATGTTATAATTATAAATTTAGTACCTTGTGACCCAAACGTTGTTCAGGCCTCAATCAAGCAACGCAATTCAATACAATAGTGCGTAGATTTGTACGGTATATGTATTTAATTATTATTTATATTTTGCGTGTAAAACTCTGATGAAAGCAGATACTGTCGAGCGCCCTTCTTAACGCGGATGCGTTCCTAACATTATTTGTGTATTTCAGCGTCAATTTTAATAATTATTGTAGTCCCTCCAATGGGACGACGAAAAAAATACTTACATGGTAAATTAGTAAATGGTGCGTGTCTGCTACATCTCAGATATCAGATTGTATGGTAATGAATTGCAAACTGCAGGCCATTACCCCCAAAGAGGTCATGAGCCTTTTCTGTGCGTCATGAAGAGACCAACATTTTGTGTAAGTTATGATATTGAGGGATTTTTGTTAGTTTCTCTCTATTTAGTTTGTCGTAGGACTATGTTTGTTGCTATAGTGCTTGATATTTTTCAGATTTTGCACGTCCAATCAACTTTGTTGATAAATAATAATAATAAGCATTTTTCGTGGTTGTAGTTATTGCCATCTCTGCTGCGATTGATCTTAAAGAGTTTCCCCACTATTGGAAATAAGTACATATTCAGAAGCTACATTAAGGTGGGGGAAATGGTAGGTGTGGTACTACATACAGAAAAGGTAATGTTCTGGACACGTTTAGGAACCGAGGTTGTAGGAGTTTGTTCGATTGTCTCATCAAAGTGGATCTAAGCCAAGCTCCCTAGTTCGAAACCTCAGCGAGTTGCCTCGGCTTCTACCCCATTACATCTAATTTTAGGAGACAATCTCAGATTATTTACCCATGAGACGAATGGAAACTCGAATTATGCTCGGTAAAACGGAGTTACCAGCCTTTCAAGCGTCCTTGTGCTGCTACACAATTCAAAGTGGAAAAACCAACGCCTTTGTCTGAGGTTTCAGATGAGTAGGATTACTTTAATCGGCTGTGAGTAGCCAATACACCGACTCCTAACTGCTCCCCACTACTGATTGCGATTATTTTAATTACTTTTTACAGTTAGGTTATATAGGTTTTTGAAAATTTTTTAAACATTTTTTCCATGTATGCCACGGTTGTATTAAATATTCTGATTGTAGTTAGCATTTACAGATTTTACTAATGATCGTAGAGTACATCGTATCAATTAAGTAAAGTACAATATTGCGTCGTGAATATAATATGTGACGTTTGTTTATGTTGTGAAGAAGTTACCTGAGAAAAAATTTAGCTTGGAAGCTAACATGTTAAAGCATACTTGATTTACGGCAGATATCCGTAAATAACTTGTTGTTTGTTCTCAGAAATACATTCGTGAAGTAGCGTATGCGTGAACCTGTGCTCTTGATTTGGTGCAATTGACGCATAAGAAAACTAGAGCACTCTGAGAGCGCATACCTCCGCCAAGTGAGGCAACGGTATCAAAAATTCAAATTGGCTCTGAAACCATAATTTTCTTTGCATAAACCCCAAAATCTACTCATTTGTGCCTCTTTATATTAATAACAGCTTGTTCATTTTTTTTGAAGATCAGTTCATAGCTTTTTGAGTTATACTGTTAACAAACGTTATGACAAATATGAGTCAAACATACAAAGGAACCAACCGATCTGCACCAAAATGTGACCATTTATGTAGTTTACCATTACTAACAACTCCTATAAATTTCATAAAGATCCATTCATTATTTTTTGAGTTATTGTGCTAAAAAGCATAAAATTAAATCCAGTCATAAACGAACGAACGAACAAACGGACCATTACCAAAATTTGATCATTTACTCTTTGTTATATACCTAACAACTCATGTTAATTTCATCAAAATCCATCCATAACTTTTTGAGTTATGGCATCGAGAAAAATGACGCAGACAAACAAACAAACGGATGGACATATCTTCACCAAAAGTTAATTATCTGTTCCACCTAACATACCTAACAATCCCTGTAAATATCATCCAAATCGGTACATAACTTTTTGAGTTATCTTGGTGACAGACAAAGAGACAAACAGACAGACAGACAAACACGACGAAAACATAACCTCCTTGGCAGAGGAAATCAAGCTTCGATATTATGTGAATGAAATAATACCCCCGTGTATCCTAGATACATATTCATAAATAAAATATTTTAACCCTTTCACGACAAGAGGACTCATGTGTCCCATTTACCCTTCACGACAACAGGGACAAATATGTCCCATGTCAAAACTCGAAAATCGTCGATAATTATCACTCATTTTTGACTTCAGGTTGCAGTTCGGCATACTCGAAATACCTCATAAACTCACAGTTACACGCCAATTACCTCCTGCAGTTCTTATGGTCCTAAAACGGTTAATTAAGCGCCTGTTTAAAAACAGTTATTTTATTGCATGGAAGTAAAGCTCGCTCTTCTCTTCCGATCACTAAATGTAGCGGTCGCTGTTCTACCTTCTTTACCTCATTATAGTACCCCAAGTATTTATGTTAAACGGAAATTGTGTGTGTTATTACGTACTTTTTGTCATTATTTTTAACGCTGAGTTACGCTAGCATTGGCATTGCATTATTACGAAAAACAAATGTAAAGATATAGGGAGAGAGAACGACACACAACCAGCATAACCTCTGTGAAACACCATGCACCTGCCCGCAAATTTCACCCTAAACAACGCTGTCAATCAGCTAATTAATTAACACAAGAGCTCCACTACTGGTTTCCGCTAATAAGAACGAATATGCTACGGAGAGCATATCGATCCTAATTAATAAACCTTACCAAAGCGCCGAGGCACCAGCTGCAGCCCTAATTAATAATCGAAGGGATATGCTATGTTCACTCTTCAGTAGACGATTAGAGGCTTCTCCAAATTAATTCCGTCGCAGCCTGGCGCTGACGCAGGCGGTTATTGGTAGGTGCTTGCCGTGTGACACTCTATACCAATAAGCAGTGCTGCTGCCAGTCCAACATAGCTGAACACAACCGGCAGGTTTATTAGAGAATGTGCGGGATTATTATTAAATGCTTTCTTCATCACATTAAATGCGCGTAGAGAAAGTAATATTTTTTCTGCATGCCACAAAATGAAATGACGGCGGGATACAGAAAGAGCAGAAAATAGAGTTTTACATTTTTAGAAAATGTGCTTCACTATTAAAGGTTGCTTCGTTGCAAACTATTCAGGAAACATGAAAACTGTGTTGATGACAAAACTTTCAACAATACTATAGGTTCTTGAATACGTAATATGTACGAGGCCTCCTACCTACTGCAATACAAACATAGAAAATCGTATCGTGTGATTAGTATAAAGTACGTGGGCCATTTACATAATACTGTACTACAAAACTTGCAGGAGAAGCAATAGTTTTTTTTTTACTGCACAACGTTTTATTGAGATAATTTAACATTACAACTAATATACAACTATATATACCTATACGTTTCCGTAGGTTATTGCACTTCATTATTCATATTATCATAAGCGAAAGTGGACGTAGACACGGCTCTTTTACGGGAAATGTTTCTTAATTTAGAGGATAATAATGTTCCCTTTTCGACATTATTTTTGCAAAGGTTCATAAAGCGGTCTTCGGAATTTGGAGCCCATGCGTTGCATATACATTAGCCTATTGACTTTTCACGTTGCCATTTTCGACAATAATAAATTATCTAAGGCAATCGAACCTGACCCATATGCATAGTGGCAAAGAGACAGACAGCAGGATTCAACTTTCACTTATGTAAGGGCAGAGATCACAGGTCTGTTTATGCTGTCCTGGCGGAGTAGTGGAAGAAAAAGCACCTGAAAGGGCTGGCTGGTACAGAACAGTCTGTTTTAGAGTAGACTTGTAGCAGGGTTTTACTGGTTGTTCAAAAACTAAGAAGGGGAGTTCTCTTTACTATTAGCTAATTGTCGGATTTTCTTAACTTGCAAAGGTTAACCTATATGGGCGGATATTCAGAATGAGAACTCTACTGGATAACATAAACTGAGTAGGACCAGAATGTTCACAGTTTTCCACTTGTTCAGAAGGGAGAGAGCTCTGGCACGATGCTGGCTTGAACATCACTGTCACCGCAAGTTTCCGCTCGGAGATTTGCTTGTCGCCCTTCCCCCTCCCCCGAGTTGTTTCACATAGTGGGGCTGCAGACATGAATTTCCGCACAGTGTTTCGTTTCAGTCGTCATATGTGAGAACATCCATGCGCCCTGTTGCAGCGCTTGCGAGTCTTATCGATGGCGTTGAAAGGGAGTTTCACCTCTATAATGGCGTATTAAATTAGTTTATATTGTCAACTTGCAGTGTACTAATATTCTTCATAACAACTTGACACAACTTCTCCAGCGGAGCGGTGTCACGGTCTACGGTTCAACAAACAAACAAACAAAAAACAAACAACTGCATCAATCCTGCAGAGTCTGTCATGATTATTATGGAACTGATTCTGCAGTGCCGATTGAGAACTCCGGTTCTGTTGCTTTCTCTCTCAAGAGTCCCGCATGGTTCCTTTAGAACATTGTATTTTGAACTTCAAATCTTCCTTACCGTCTTTACCGATATTACTCTGTGTTTATCACCCGAGAGCGAAGCAAAGGAGGTGATGATGTTTTCGCTGGAGATCTAGGTAAATTAAGTTTAATGTATTTATATGTCTGTCCCCCTAAAAAAGAGGAGTAAGACCTGAGCAATGGTCACAATTTCTAACAAGGAGTCTTGTAGGTTGATCTTGATGTGAAAAATGACAAAACTCTAGAGTAAACTGGCCATCAAGAATGAAGGCTTTGAGATCCCTCCTCCCGCCTGCTGGTGATGGTCTTACGCCACGAGGCGTTCTAGTTGTTTGGAGGTCTCCCAAAAATAGTCAACTAAATCTTAAAGGCTTTAACTGTATTTTCCGTAAATATCTAGGGAACGTAGCCTCCCACAGAAAAAATTCATGAACACCGTGTTCATCGGAGAGCTGCATTTCATGACAACTGACTTCAGTGTTCAACATAGAATAAAACAGGATTCCTAGCAAGCAATCTATATTATCATTCTGTTTGAGGCTCCATCCGTTCATCCATGTGTCTGTACGTAACGCTGTTCCAAGGAGCTTCAATATACAAGCTCCTTGCGCTGTTCACTCTCAGCTAGGGGCAAATATAACTTGCCAGAAGTTCTGCTTTTCTCCGGGAGGCAGCTCAATAACATCTGTTTTCTTTTCGCCTGCTCTTAAAAAAAAATTCAGTCAGTATTGCAGCAAAGACATGAAGTTCCTTTTACACGTATCATACCTACACACGGTGCCGATTTTCATGTCTTGAAATATTCAAGTTGCTGAGGTCGCATAACGAATCAAATATGGAAAAATTCGTATCCAGACTACGGTGCAGCAAGTTGTTCTGAACTGCTTCATTCTAAAGCATTTTTGAACTGAAAGTGCGATGGTTACAAATATCCCGAGAACTGACAGAAAAAGTGCTTTTGGTGACATGAATTAATTATTTAAAAAAAGGGGCTGAGTCTGTTCCATTTTTATTTTTTTGGGAAAGCTATATATCGCATCTATAAAGAAAAAGTAGTCACGGGTCCCGATATTGAATTGAAATCAACAAATTCACTGATGAAAAATGAAAATGTTAAAAATATGAAAGCCTAAATAATAATAACAACTTCAGACGCTGAGAAATAAAGGTTAGCGAAGGCTTGTAAATATAGAAGAAAACAATGAGAAGAGTACTTCCGAAGGATGAGATTGCTACAGTCTACTGATTTTTATGCTGGCTTTATGTCTAGCTATATCATGAAATGCCAGGGCGAAAACTTTGCTGGTAAAATATCTGCGACGTCCAACGGTGCTACGTTAGGCTTCCTGCGTACGAGTCGATATATGGGAGAGCTTCACGTTCTTGGAATACATGTTTTTGTGCGGGTGACAACGGCTGAATCTATTAAGACACATCCATCCGATATAGGTACAATTGCGAATTGAAACTCAATAGAAATGCACAGAGAGATTCGAAATAATTGAGCAAGAGGCCCTCGTTGTAGCTCTGAGTTTAAACAGTTTTTAAATGCAACAATATTAGACAAGCCGAAATTGCATACACAGAAGCTTAATGGAATGGATAGGGAGAAACGTTCCCATGTTTCGAGGTTAGAGGTTAGACGGAGTTCGTAACGATAAAGAGACAGACGCTATATATGGGGAATGTTATGTTGAGGATCTGTATTAGGTGGAATTAAAGTGAGTTCTAGTAGCGTAGGTGAGGATTACTTCATTTACCAACCGTGCAATTTCCTCGGGTTAGTATAGTAAATAAGTAAATTCTATTGTGGTGAAACAAACAACAGAAATAAGCTAGATATAAACTTAGTGAAAATTACGTAATCAATCTGAAAATGCCGTAGTTTCAACGTATCTTAGCTTTAATTGTAAGCGCTAAGATGGGTAAGGATTGAAATATGGGGTTCCTCTAAAACCATTTATTGACAAAGTAGACTAAGTGTTAGGGTAGACTAGAATAATACAATATAATTTATACCATAAGCTGTGTCACTGCGCACCATAGATATGCTTATTTCAGAGCGCGTAATCAATTGTACTACCATCGATCTTTTTGGTTTACTGAGAGTTATTCGTAGATGTTAGTGGGATATCCCGGTATATCACTTATAGACTAATCAAGTGTTGATCGATTTCTTTTATTCGCACAGTGCACTGTGTTATGACGGTTTTAACGCTATAATCCGGACGTTTTATTAATGTTTCATTATAAATTCTCTAAGTAATCAATGAATCCTCACCTACGCTCAGACAACATTTCAGCTCAAGTCGGGAACTCAATTTCTATTGAAACACTATTTCAGTTCACCAGTGAATTTTAATTTACGAACTCATTGGAAAAATTGCTAGTGATAAATTCAAGCTCGCAGCCAGGAGATCTCTGTACGATCGGTATTTTATCTTATTTTGTGCAGTTATTAACTTATTTTGAATAATGCAGACGAAACAGGGTTTTTGACAAGTTTCAAGTAATAGATATCGCACCTCAACATATGATTTTACTTGATTACGTCAGCTCCTCAAACTTGAGGGGAAGTGACACTCACATTGCTCGAAATTGTGCCAATAAGTTATTAGAGGAGTTTGCTGCAGCTGCCAATATGTCCAGCAGGTGATTATTTTATTCTCCGGTAGAGGATATTCTGCTCAGTTTGGCGCTGGATGTTGTATCCTTAGGGAAATTTGGGACTCCAGCGGCGCAGAAGCTGCTTTTCGGTTTTAGCTTCGGTTTTAGCTTCGGCTTTAGCTTCAGTTTTAGCTTCGGTTTTAGCTTCGGTTTTAGCTTCGGTTTTAGCTTCGGTTTTAGCTCTAGGTTTTAGTAGGGATGACCTTGTCGATGCCAGCACAGGTTTAGCGTCAGCCTGGTCTTTTTAGTTCGTAAGCTGTTAAAATATCATAAGTTAAATGGCAAAAGAACTGTTTGCTGTGACTGCTGAAGGCAGTGGAAAGTTGATGCAAAGTAATTTAGATTCTGGTTTTCATAAATAAATCTTAAGAGTAATAAATAACATCTGGAATATTGTTTGTGAAAATTAATTGTATTTTAACTTATAATAATATTAATTTCTCTCTCCGGTAAAAAAAAATAAGGGCGTCATAGCTAGCCCATAAATGAACATTCAGTTTTTGTATACTAATCCTTTTTTAATGAAGTTTCCTTCTGTGTTGCTGAATTACTAAGCAGACCAAGGCGTTCGGTGGTCGGGTATGTCTGTCCGAGATGGACTTTTGCTTTAAATTGTTTTTCGCTTAAGTCTGTTATAATCTTGTATGGAAAGCTGTTTCGAGTATGGCTTGCAATATTATAATTACGTATTTATAGAGAAATTGCCCCTGTAGATAATAAATTAAATCATAAATTTATTTCCATGAATAATCTAATTTAGAAAATATTCAGTGAAATATACATCGTGATATTAAAATTTATTTTAATGGTCTTGCAGTACGGCCCCAGAGCTTAATGATTTACTAGGAATAGGGGCTGTGCTACCTGATAGGAGTGTGGCGGCGTGTTCTCACACGCAGTTTACCCGAACTGAGAACCTGATAGGCTGTAACCCTTTGGAGGATTGGACAAGGTACGTATGTACTGTGTAAGCATGATTATGTATGTAATGTCTAAAACTACAGGAATTATAAATAAATGTAACTGACACCTTAATTTATTTTATATGATGTCAAGAACTATAGAAAATAACGCCACATATCAGTTCTGATAACAAACGAATACAAGTCAAAAACGTACTCTTATGAAATCGTACATTACTGTTTCCCCTAATTGGCAATTTAATTTTAATGTCCGTTTTTATCTAATCTGTTTTCGTTCAGGAGCTCCAGCACACGAGCATAAGCAGTGATCACATGTAATTCAATAATATTTTCTTATATTTTCATTTCAACTTAACGTATTTCCCTATTCAACATAACGTATTTCCCTATAAGAATTCAGCAGTTTTGTATCGAAGTTCTAATTTTATAAATTACACCAACACTTCTTTCAATTTGCAAGGTAAGTGGCAGTGTTTAGGGAATAGTCAGCATTGTTTACACCGAGAGTCTGATGGAAAAGTAACTTCAATAAATAGCTATCAACAAAGGAAGAAATCCAGCTACTGAATTTGTGTTTGAGGCACATATCCCCTGCACTCGACTCATACTAACCATACTTCCTCTTTGCATAAAATACGTTATTTGTAGAAAAATGGAATGAAGGAATAAATAGAATAAAGACTACACTACATACACCAAACGTGTATTTGTATATTATGTATTTATTTATATGTTTGTATCTTCCGTGTTGTACTGCTAACAAATTGATATGTGAAAAATAGGTCCAAGTTGGAGATTATGGCGATCAGCTCGGGCTCTGATGAGAACCGGTAGGCAGAAATTAGACCAGGTTGAAGATAATGGCCAAAGTAGGGAATCCTATAACTAAATTCAATACACTTTCTGCTCAGCAGTGTTGAAATTCAAGTAATGAAGATATCTACAACTTCTCTTTAAGCTCTCATTTATCGTGATTTTTACTTTCTTACCTCATCAAAACCGTATTTACTCTGAGTTTATGAAACGTAAATTAAATGAATAATTACTGAAGCAAATCTAGCTATATTTTCGGGTACAGTAGAGAGTGAACTATTTTTTATCAACTTACATTTTTTTTAGACGAAAGAGCTCTTCACTTGATCAAAAATGCCTTCTCAAATGACGTTATATTGCTAGAAATAGAAGTAGAGCGACTGAAAATGAACTTGCTTGGCTGTTTGATAATAAAAACTTCTTTTTGTATATCACATAAGGAAAGGAAGGGTTACGCTACTCAGCTGAATTGAAAGCGAAATGGCATTATACATCAGCACATCAGTAACTAAAGTATGATCAATGAAGCATGGTTATCAGCACGGTTTCAACAGCACACACATACTATATAGTGCTATAGCAGAAAGTGCTTAACTTTAGCTTCTGGTTTAACTGTTGTTAAAATTTGTATACCAGACCGGACTTTATCTTTTAGACTCTCACAAGCTTGAATAACTTTTATTACTATGCACAGCAGCATTTCCAAGAGTCAAGTGGAGTTAGACAAGCTCTATTGACTGAGATATCCAATTGATTCTTTTGGCAGACTCCTACTGCTGGATGCAGTCATGCAGCCTCGAAGTCTGAAAGAAATTCCATCCAACAAATAACTTCGGAAATGCTTGCTCATGTGCCTTCAAAAGAAAATATCTCTTTATTTAGAGTTCTACGCAATTGAAATAGAAGTCCAGTCTTTTGCGCAAGGAGAAATCTATCAAAAGACATGTTTTCTAAGGCAAATACAAGGCCCTGAAGCCGAGGCATTCCTGTAACAAGCAAGACAAATCTTATTGAAGTTGTGGTGGGTCGTCTTTCACAAGAATGACGTCCCTTCCGTGTTGTCATGAGATGGTTTTGGGGTATATTGAAATTTTGCCGGCGCTTCACTCTGCATTTCTTTGACTTATGAGATATGTGCCCAGAACGACGAAGATTGGATAAGAAATGAAGTCGAAAAACACATATGGCGCTTATCACGACCTTGTTTTGGTCAATCATTCCTTCAAGATAAAAATTCACGCATTTTTAATTATTATTTTCAGGAATTATCATAAAAAAAAGGTTTGAACTTACAAAGGTAAACACTTCTTGAAACACTTCTTGATATACACGGTTTTCCATTCGTACTAAATATATCAACTGTGAACTGAACATACACACCTATTTTAAGGCAAAACGATTCGTTTCGTTGAGTCCAAATGGGCTTCATAATAGGAAACAATGAAACATTTGTTTGAAACCTACTGATACGTGTAAGAACAAAGTGAAGATTGTTACCATCCAGAAAATACATTACAACTAATTAAAATGGTTAATCTTGAACAATATTGCGTTAGTGAAATTTTTTTTACGTTTAATTTTCATATCGTAAAATCGTTTTTTTTTTGGGGTAATAGAAGGACTTTCATTAAGTAAAAAATTAAATCTATTACGAAACACTCAACATTCTTTGGTACTTTTGGGGTTAACACCAGTTGTATTAGCCTTCAAGTTTTAACCCTTCACCGTTGACATCAAGCATAAATTTTCATTGAAAGAGAACCATTCGATACTGCACACTAGGATCCAATAGGACGGTAATTGGTTAACAATGATTCTTATTTTTGATTTTAGTACGAATCCTTAGTTTGCCTCTTATATGTAAGGGCTTTCAAGTTTTATTATCCCGAAAAACTACATCAACGGTTTTTATTTTACACAAACACTAACTAATTCACGTTAGGTCTTGTGTAGCCATGTGGAACTTACAAGTCACATACGCATAGTTTAGGTATATGTAGATCTGCCAGGTACAGGACACAGAATTACGTAAGAGATATCTAAGTGTTTCTAGAAGAGCAAGCATCCTATATGCTACGGTGGACAATCCTAATAAATTATCATGAATGGGTAGCAGCACCCTGATGTCTTAAACAGCCTTCGTGCTTAGGGAGGAGATAAGACACGGCCTGAATGTTACCAGAGTCTTCCGATTACGTCCTGGTTTCCTACCGAGGACTAAGTTCAGGATATATATTTATAATCTGGTTGTAGATGGGGTACATATTGAAGAATTAGATCAGAAGCAAAACATTTAACTTCAACTTTGCTACCCACGACGCGTTTTGCTGTAACCTCAGCTCATCAGGTGGGAGGATCGAAGATGATGCAGAATATTTCGATGACATTTTGAAAATTTCGGCGGTTATCAAATGTAGATGAAAATATGATACTGAGATGACGAAAGCTATATATATAATTTATATCAGAGGCAGCAGACCACAAGCCTTTTTTACGAGTGTCCCCTTCTCAGTTCAACCCTTCTATCGAATTTGGTTGAGTAATGCCGTCGAGTACTCTCCTAGCAAACTAAAGTTTCCTAACGATATCTGATGTATAAAAAAGTCCGGTAGCTGAAATGGAAGAGGCTTTTAGCTCATAAATACGTATTCGAGATGGGGCTAATCATGCTATTTTTTGTGTTATTGAAGTAAGAAAAGATCAGATTCGTTAGAGTGTTTAAAATATATTTTGTGTTGCGTCTCAAGTAGCAGATTTTTACCTTGTTTCAGGAACTAAGACCCTGAATTTTAAATTGTCAGTTCACTCGTCACGACTGGAATATTTCCAAATTCCAACTTCTATAGATATATTACTACCGTAACAAAAAATTCTGATCACCCCAGATCCTGATTTACCTATTTAGTTAAGTAGCATCACAAAATTCCGATAGGGCTGTGCATAAAGTGTATGGACGTGCTTTGACCTCGTCTGTGCCGCTGAGACTGGCTCACTGAACCCCAGGGATTGAATAGCAAAATGTTACGCTCAGATGTTATCACTATGCGTTACTAATTTTAGCTAAAATGCAGTCATGAAGCGATAATCTACCGCAGTCATAGTAAAAACCAGGGCTAATAACGCAAGTACAATAATCTTAGTCAATATTGTGTTAATTTTTTCAGTGAACTTTACGGGGTTACTGCCTTGCCATACTAGCTTTCCGAATACGGGAAAGAGACCAAGCTGCTTGCTAAATTCAAAAGTAAAACTATCATCGTACGACAGTCATTACGTTGATGCCTTTGCTCCCACTTCTGAACCCTTAGAATACTCTTTAACTTCCCAAAGTGCGTTACCTGCCGGGGCCCACATTTCAATTACAAACGTGGGGTTCATCTATCATTCTTCTTTCAGAAAGTAGAGCTACTTTAAGTAGCAAAACAGCATATCCTACGATGCTGTAACGTCAGTGAATCTAGGCTCAGGAGTCAGTCCCCGGATTTTCTAACACTTCGTCAAGTTTCAGGGACCAATTTGTACATTTCAGAGAAGAATTAACGCTATCGGGACTCAGTTATGCCGCTTCTTCACCCTGATCTTAACATTACAATCAAAATAATATCAGCTTCCAAAAATATGTTACTACCCATGTAAATCAAACTATAACGTTAAATTAAATAAATACAGCAGTAGAGGCTATGTCAGTGCGTCGGAGCCCGATCTTACCGTACTCTGCAGCGCCGACGATTGCCTTGACAGGCCAGATGTGAGTCTTCGCACTCTGCTGGTAAGTGCAAACAAGGCGACAATTTGAACTTTTTAGGAGCGACAAAGCGCCTTTGCTCAATTTAATGCTGGCTCCATTTTGGCAAATACGACACAGATGGGTCCCAGATAGGGCGAACTTCCATTGTACACAGTGAAGTAAACAAACTTCGCTTGCGAACTAAACCACGTGTTTAAAGAAATAGAGGACATCCAGTGCGAACAGTGGAGTAAAACAACGTATCTTGTAAGCCATTACCTACATTTTAAGGGTAGGGTGGACTATTGCACGTGTTAAAACAAATGGCGGAGAGCCACAACAGAGTAAAAAATAGTTAGTAAATTAGAAAGCGATTTAGAGAGAGGGCGGATATCCAGTTCATACAACAAGGTAAGTAAAGCATTTTAGTAAACTAACACCGGTATAGTCTAGCTATTGGAACTATTTATCTACGGTGCTATATCATTCTTGAAGTGCACTGTAGCTAGAGATATTAGCTACAGATTTCTGAAATTTTAGAAAAAAAGCAAGAGTTAAAGTAAATACGAAAAAACAGAGGCACAAACTGTTGCAAAGTATACTCTGAGATGAGAAACAAGAAATGACGTTATTTTTTGAGATAAAACATTGATTTGTAAAACATACTAAAGTAATTGTGAGTTTTATATACATAACCAATTGGTGTAAGCATCTCGTTAAGTATACTAAAAGGCGTTTTATGTTCGGCATCTATGACACCAGACTTAGGATTAAATACACCAAGTTGCATTTATTTCAAGGTTGTACATCAACCGGTACCAGAAGACATGACAACGCTCAATGCAGCCACAAAATAATGACTAGAGGCATTGTTATTATACTCAAGAACCATGAGAATTAAATAAAATTCGCGCCATGCTATAGGCGTTCGCTTATTTAGATTAGATATGTAGCCGGCAATAGACGCGCTAACACTAACAATACTTCATCCAGGTATTACAACAGTATTGAGTTACATTTTGTATAGTCATGTGTTATAATATTACGTGTCGCCGACTGCTACTGCTCGTCGCTCTCCCAGTTATAGGAAAATGATAAGTACCACAATGGAAAAAAACTAAAATTTTATTAAATTTTACATAAGCGGTTGCTCTTCGGTGTCAACGGTCATCAATATAAGCGTTATAACAGTACTAAAGAATCTTCAGCTCTCGTTCTTATCGTTAAGAAACGCCTACTGACACAAAACCTTGCCGTATCCACAAGACGTAATGTCCCAAAACAGAAAGTACTAAAATTACATCAGCCTGCATTGTTGGCTATATTCTTCCCGCTCCAATGGCTATCAAACTTAAGTGCCGCAACTTTTCTGAAAAATTTTCTACTATTGTTCTTATGTTCACGGGGACTCCAAGTGACGCAAAACCTTGCCTTCTCCCAACTCAAGAATGACACGAAGGTGTTGCCAGAGGTCTGGTCCAATAGGCCGAGCGCACTAAGCCTTTACGCAAGCATAAATTCCAGTTAAAGGCTTCAACGACGTGACTCGCTGCCGATTTGGTCGTCTTATAGCATGAACTTTCCCAAAAAATGTCCTTAAAATGACAGAGTTTGTGCAGCAGCACATTGGCTCTTAAGCCCGGGGATTAGAGCAACAAGTTTGATTTTGAATGTAGCTCGAGAGGCCTTTTTCTGGAGCGTAACGCTTGACTTTATGAGGACCTCAAAGTTACTTGTAGCACCGCTGCTGGTCTTAGGTTCTCTTTTATGAAATCAGAGTATGAACATTGGCGTTTTTTGACAGAAACTTTAGCTCTCAGATCAAGCGGTTGTATTATTTTTTAAGTTTTCACCAGTTTTATCTAAGTGACAATGCAGTTTTATTGCGCAAGTATTACTAAACAAATATATAGAAATGACCATTCGGTATAATATTCTGTGTCGTCAGCCATTGATATATTTGTCTACATGATTCTATAAATGGAAATTGTTAACTTTGCCATGGCTTATAGTCCATTAATTTTAGATTATCAATGTTTTTCATAAGTATATGAAAAAATGATGGTGCACTCAGCATCAGATATATATATATATATATATATCGTCCATGAGGCGGTGCCTCATTGGTTGCCATGTGAGTTTCACACGCCCTTGAGTCATTAGCATAGGACGAGCTGCATTTATGTTCTTTTTTGGGGCTGCACGGGTAATCCTTGCAATACCATTTACAACTCCGTGACAACCTGTTGAAAATATCTATTTCACCTTGTGTTAATTCTGAACATTTAGCGCAATAGATGAATTCACAGCCAGAGCACTCCATTTTCATTTTTGTCGTTGTATTTGCATCCTTGCACTTTCCACAAACCCAGGTTTGGTTCACGTCCGTTCCGTCAGACACTGAACATCCATGTCCAGGTGGGCAAATTGGAAAATGATACCTGGCACTCTGGTTGATTGCCAGGCACGATGCGTGGAAAATATGTTACTTACTTGTTACTTGTTACTTGTGAGTAGTCTTCAAGGCCCCGCACCGCTGCCAACGCAGCGCTCTCAGAGCCCCCCTCACACAGGTCAGTCAGCATCTATAATCATGTGTGATGCACTTCTCATCCAAATTGTAACATTCGGCGAATAAGTGAGATTTCAATTTCTTTTTAAAATTCTGCAGATTATCGATGCTTTTTATGTGTTCAGGTAGCTTATTATAAAGTCTTGGCGCACTCGTCGCAAAGGCTCT
>LQNS02278091.1:60466357-60483779 GCA_001587735.2 Parhyale hawaiensis | reverse complement strand
TATGGGCGTTTACAGGATTGTCATTATCAACTTATTAATGATTGAATCTAATCTATTACAATCAAATCAAATCTAATTGAAGTTATATAGTTAGGTAGGTGTTATGTTGTGGACCACTTGAAATCATCCGGGCCAAGCGTGCCACGACAAACATTTGGAACACACTCCTCCGCAGTTGTCTGCGCAAAGACAGTCAATGCGTTTAAAAAATCGTCCTGATAAATATTGAGAGAAATATCTTCAACAGCCACGAATCCTCCTCCAGGAGCCACAAACTCTTAGAGACTAAAATTAAGAAGCCACTTAATATTTCTAGCCCTTACCAACATAGTAATATCTTTGAGTACCAGATAGTCTGCTGCAACTAATTGTGCTTGTACGATGACCACCTAAGTTCGGCTTAGTAGGATTTTCTTCTGTTTCTTTTCTTCCTCAGATACCTAACTAATTTGAAATAACGGCAATAGTTCAAAGAGGGTTGGAGCGTTAGTCCCGTTTGCTCTATGGGAATGGGCCGGTTGGTCTGTTAAGTGATAGCAATCTAAATCTATTTCATCAAAGGTTAATTAATAATTACTTCTTGGCGCTTTTTTAGAGTCACTGATAATTACCTTCGCCAAGGAGTTTATGTTTCTGTCGTGTTTGTCTGCCTGTCTGTTAATGTTTTTCTGTCGGTCACCGCGATATGTAACTCAAAAAAGTTATGGACGGATATTTTTGAAATTTACGAGTATTATTAGGCATGTTAACAGAAACAAATTATTAATTTTTAGTAAAGATCCGTTCAAATGTTGGTTTGTTTGTCAGCATTTTTCTCAGTACCAGAACTAAACAAGTTATGGACCGATTTTTATAAAATTTATATGAGTTCTGTGGTATATTTCGAAGATAGTTTAGGCTCTAGGGGGGTGTCTGTGTAGATTTCTCTTTCGCGGCTCTACCATGTATTTTCCTATTCCATACGTTGAGGACATTAAAAAAAGTCGAGAAAACTTTTGCAACTAGTGCATTTTTTTTTTTTTTTTTTGGGGGGGGGGAGGCATGATGAGGCACAAATTATCAATTATGAACTGATTGTTCCAAAACTAGCTCAGAATATGTATTTTTGAAAAAGAAACATATTTTGTTCGTACAATTTTTTCGATTTAGGATAATGGGGTTTATATATAAATATATATATATATATATATATATATATATATGTATATTTTAGAAATTTCAAACGACTAGAACTCGATGAGTTCTCCTGGTAGAAAAAAATCAATTACAGTTTTATAATCCATGAAACATTCCTAACAAAACAATACAGCTGGATTCTTTATTTTTACCCTCATATTATTTTCTTGATCACACCTGGATTCTCCATTTTCTATTTCGCTGCGATCGCTAACTAAAATATAGAGAAAAGGAATTAAGGGATTCGTTTTTGAACTGTGATAAAAAAAATTATCAGGGCAAAAACGGAGAAGCCAGCTGCATAGTTTTTTTTAGGAATGTTTTAAGGATTTTAAAACTGCCATTGTTTTTCTTCTATCAGGAAAAGTCGTTGAGCTCTAATCGTTTGAATTTTTCAAAATATACATATATATTTATATATAAACCCCATTTTATCAAAAACTAAGGCCTGAATCGATAAAAATGTATGAACAAAATGTGTTTTTTAATACATATTTAGAGCAGGTTTCAGAACAATCAGTCTACAATTGATAATTTTGTGCCCCCCATGCCCCCCTCAAAAATGTACAAGTTGTGAAAGTTCTACCCGACTTTTTTAATGTCCTCTTCATATGGAATAGGAAAATACATGGTAGAGCCGTGAAAGAGAAATGCAAACAGACACCCCTACAGCCTGGAGTACGAGTGGATGACCAAATTGTCTCTGCTTTTCATTTTATTTTTGTCAGCAATATAACTCAAAAAGTTATCAATGGATCTCTATAAAATTTGCAGGAATTAATAATAATGTTGAGAGACATAAACGATTAAGTTTTGGTGATGATCGGTTGGTTTTTTCTGTGTTTGAATAATGTTTGTCCGAATGATTGTTAGCAGTATAACTCAATAAATTATGAACGGAATTCAAGAAAATTATAAAGCTGTTATTATTGTCATTAGGCACAAATGATTAGATTTTGTCATTGCTGCAATGGAAATCATAATTTCATTGCGAATTTTAATTTTTCGTTAGCTCTGCTCAACTTGGCAGAGGTATGTGCTCTCACTCATTATTAGACACCTAGCATATAATCAATATTTAAGATAGAAACTCGTTTTCTTTTGTCTTAAGCTGATATACCTGGACTGTTCTTCATTATTTTGGCTAGGACAAGTGTATTTACTTTTACTTTACGTTAATTAATATCGCTTTGTAAGAAGCGGGAGACACTATGTTGTTGTTAGCAACTGCACGAGAGCACTAAAATAGTAAAATACACATGGTACAGCATAGCGCAAATAACTTCGGTTGTTGAAGAAAAGTTAGAGAAATCGAGCTCAGTCTGTGAAGACTTGCTACTTACACAAGAGAGTAAAGACTATTCAAATTTAGATGAAATTAGAATCTTGGAAATAGATAGGCCGACAGGCCCATCCCCAGAGAGGAGCTAAAACTCAGGCACTGGCCCTCTTGAGCTATTGCTGTTGAGTCAAGCACAAAATCAGACGTGAGAAGGAAAGTTTGCTCTTCCCTTAGCGAAAACTGAGGATCTAAGTTTATGTTAGATTTAGTAATAACTTACGATAATTGAAAGATTAAAGTAGCGTTCCGATTTATTTGAGAGATACATAATTTGATATCTTTAAAATTAAACAGACGAATAACTTTCTCCAACGGTTAAATAGGTAACTATTTAAGTTTCTTCAAGGTTAAACGATTATTGAAATATACTTATGGCGTAAAAATAATTTACGCTTTTGTAAACGTTCTATGACTATTCAATTACAAATTTTCGAAAGAGCAAATGGGGCGTATGGTATGCACACCGTCGGCGATCAGCTGCCAGTCAGGAGTTTAGCTTGGCATATCGACAATCTCGCTCCCAATAAAATGGATATCTTGCCCATTATAGCGAAGTCCTGGTCATATCCCTCCCTTCTTTGTGGCTCTATTGCGAATCTCTGCAGTTAGCAGTCTTTTGGCCTGTTTTAGTTACAAATTTCGGCTATGATGTCGGTCTTTTAATTGTATATAAAAAAGCCCAGCATCATTTGAGCCATATAGCCTGCTATCGTTCACGACCAAAATTCGAGGCATGCAGGAGTACGACTACCACAAACGACTCAGCTGTCTCCACTTGTATTCAATACAGCGCAGATTCGAACGATTTACAATCATATATGTTTGGAAAATTATGGAATGTATCACTGTGAATGTGAATGAGCGGATTGTCGCCAGACACTCAAAAAGGACTGGAAGGACCTGTGATATACGCATCCCAAGCAGAGATGGTGGAAAAGCTGTGGCCACAAAATATTCTAATAGCTTTGCTGTACGGGGAGCAATATTGTTTAACAAATTGCCTCGGCATATTCGAAACACCACTGATATCAAAACTCTAGAGTTCAAAAATTTGCTGGATTCACATTTAAGAAGAATACCAGATAGACCAGCGGTCAGAGGTTACGTGCACTGTGGAGATAATTCGCTGCTGGCTCTCTCTTTGGTCGCAAACTGCGGCACCACAGAAGACACCCAGCAGAGTGACTCCACACACGTGGGGTGACGTGAGCAACGTCACCTGGACTTCTTCCGAAGACTCTCAAGGTAACTCAAGGTATTGTTAATTAAATAAAGCGATAATCTACATTCATTTCGGCTAGAAAGCCTAGTAATTATTGCTAGATAAAACAGTGATGACTTATACCTTTTTCACCAAAAACATTGTAAATGTTGTATAACCTACGACCTCTTTAGTAAAATACTGGTATAATTACTGAATAAAAAACAGCGATAACCTGTGCCTCTCTTAGCCAAAAAGCCTTGCAATTACTAAAATAAAGCCAGGTCTACTGAAATAAACCTGTGGCATTCCAGCCAACACGTTGAGTCAAATTGTGTCATTGTTGTAACTAAAACCGAAAGGGTCGCCGACTATACAGCTTGTAACTACTTGCACCAACAACTGTTCAGCGAGGAGCTGGCAGGCAGTTTTTGAGAAGCACGGAATGCATTGGAGCGGGTACACCGAAAAGCGGCAGCGGCCTGCTCAACTGCCGCTGTTCGGTATGCGCGGCCCAATGCATTGCGTGCGTCTCAAAAACTGCCAGCCTGCCTGCCAGCTTCTCGCTGAACTGCTTTAGGTGTGCCAGCGCCGTAAGGCAGTAACCCGGTCTGCAGCTTAGGAGCTGAGACTGATACCAGGGTCACCCTATACAGTTCGCTCGAACTCCGAACTTATGAACAAAATTTAAGCTTCCACGTCGTTCATGCTGCCGTATCTATGCTACCGACTTTCACTGTGTGTCGGGACGACGTGCAAGCCTTTCGCCCGCTCATGAGTAGAACGCGCGATCGTAACGTGTTGCGTAAGCATTCGACTGCTGACGATTCTGACAGACACTAGATAATTAAACAGCTGCTTTACACAATCGTATATGACAGAATTGTGTCTTCACTAGGACATGGGTGACACTAAAGCCTAAATGCTTTCCAGTGCATGACCAGCTTAATTGGAGTCCTCGTGCAGTACGAAAAACCTGTTGTTTTCGTGCTGCACAAGCAGGCTAAGGCATGCACTTCCTCTCAGCGCTCGGAAAGATTGATTCATTTTAGGACAACGTGTCGGTGGTGTCGGTGCACGAAAGGGGATCCCAAACAAAATTTTTGGTTACCGCGACGCCGCTCAGTAGTTAAATTGTGGTTTTTATTTCGGCGGCGGCCCTGATTTTGATAGGGTGCCTACTTCAGTTGTGAAGAGGTAAGTTAATATTTACTGTTTATATGAAATGCTCCCGGTACATTTCTGATCTACAACTCCGTTCTTCCATTAGCGACTGCTGAATTTTGTCTGATGAATTCAGAGCTTCATGATCGACGCAGCGAAGCTTGCAACTTTGTGTAACTTCGCACAATGAAATATAAATTAGCATGGTTGTAGTGGTGGCATACTGGAGTGTTGTGCTTGTAAGTAGTAGTTACTGAGTTCGTCTCCCCACCGGGTGCGGAAATTTTTGCGATGCTTGGCTCGTGGCGTCAGCGTTTCTTGCACTGTAACACTCCATTGCATGGGTAATTTTTTGCGCTAAATCATAACTTGGGATTGTGGAGGGGGTCACAGTTTTCATGTGAGTCGTTCGTTTCCCACCCCATGCTTCTGACAGTCTATGATCGACTGCAGCCGTGTATTCTCGGGGACTGTCTGGTATTCATATCTTGCAGCACGAAATAGTGCAAGTGCCTTTCCTTGTTAAAGTGCGCGGTCATATTGACGTAATTACAGCTTTTGAAAGTGGGAAATTTTCGAAAGTCATCAGCTTATGATTATACCTGACGGCTCACACTCCAAACGAAATTACTGCAACCCGCTGAATCAACGGAAAATCTGCTCTGTGCTGGCGACGGTGCTGGGCTTTGCTCCTGCAGCCGTGCTGCGGAGCGCGGGCTACGTGTTTTCGCGAGAACTCTACTCTGACTTATAAACAAGTATTTTGTGTGAATCACCCCCGACTAAACGTGATGGAAGCATGCATTGGTGACATTTTTTAGCCAAAATTGTCACCTTAGTCGAGATTTAATTGTGTTGGTATGGATTTCATCTTGGGGATCTGTGTTCGGCGGCTGAGATATGCAAGCGTTCAATTCAGCTGCGAATACTGTCTTTAGCCGCATGTGTGGGGGTGAGGGGGGGGGTTTCCTAAGACTTCCTAAACTACAGACCTGGGTCTCGAAAATAGTCCGGTCACGTACATTTCCAGGACAAATTAGTAGACGCCTCCTGATATTTATGCTACTTACTCTGCATATTTCTGTCATATATCTGAATGAAGAACTTCATTTCAGCTACTTGAAGGCTGTAAATTACAGTAATTTTAAGCTTTTACCATTATAGGCTGGATATATGCAGAGTTGGTTACTGTTGAAAATACCAGGCTTAGTCTAGTTCTACGTGAGCTGACTGAACGGACGAACTTGTTGATGTAGAGATCCAGGCCTGCAATTATTTAGGAGGCCTTAGCTGAGCCCATCCATACCTAGATAGCCCCTCCCCCCCGAGCATAGCACTGATAATCCCGTAGGAGACCGTTAGTGGGTGAAAGACAATGGTAATAATAGCAACAAAGACATTCAATTTCACAGCAATGCAAAATTCATTGCGTCACCATTAAAAAATTCCGATGGAATTGCCCGTTTCGCTCTCTTTTAGTTACGATTTACTGAAAATTGAACAATGTATACGTGAAAAAATTGAAGAGAATGTGTGTATCTGTGACCTGTATTTTTAGGTGATCTATAAATTTTCACATTTTGAAATTAAATAAGAAAATATTTTATTCCTTAGGTCAGATTAATTCATCAGCTTGCATCATAAATCGGGAGATAAATCCTCGCTTCCTTTGTCTTTGTACTGCTCTTGAATATTCTTCCCGTATATTAGTGGGGGTACTTCAGTATACGAAGTCGAGTATGAAATAAGCATATTTCTTTTCAGCATTACACGGCCCTCAAATAATGACTGTTTTCCCCCACTTAGGGCTCTAATCAAGTGGAAAATCTCACTCTTCTTTCCATTTACGCAATTGGGTAAAGCGAACATTATATACAATAGGTACCATGGACGAGGCACCAACTTTCAGGAACTATATTGCCATACTGTGCTTTCCAAAGGGCATTAGGCACTGAATTTGACTGTCTACAAACCAATCAGAGGCTTTGTTTCTTATCATTGGTCAACAGCAGTAGCTAAGACATGTGTAGAGGCACTGTTTTTTGCCCGTTTTTTTGCTCAATGGCCCATTCCCAAACAGGGCAGCCTAATATACCCCGCTTTTCCCTACTCGCACATATAGACCTTCTCCACATTAAATTCGAACATCAGAATATGTCAGTTGAGTGGGGAACTATCCCTCCCAATCTTCCAACTTCACACTACCCTCAGATATATTTATTCTGCTTGCTAGAAGAGTAGAGCAGCAGATGCGAACCAAGGTCAGACTCTCTCTCTCTCTCCGCATCCAACTCGGCCTTATCCCCGGGATCCTTTTTCATTCTACAGTCAAAGGCTGACGTGATCTTGCATCTGAAGTCAAGAGTAAAATTCGCTAAAAAAAAGTTTTTAGCTACTCTTTATTTATTTTGTTGCGCATACGACGCTTGAACACCCCTGTAGCGCAGATCGAATGTGGAAGAACTGTACAAATTTTTCAGCTTCGCGAAAGCTTGTTTACTATTTATATGCACTCGTTTGATAGTTATAAACGCTTCCAACATGTCAAGGGTAAAATCTTACAAAGTTTTCAGCTTGACGCTGGCCTCTGTTATTTGACTGCTTCGATGATACTAATATGGTGATGCTTATAAGCGCTTCTAACAGGTCATGAACAAAAATCTTTCATGTTTTGCAGCTTCACGTTAGCCCTAGTGTTTTTTCTACGACTTCTACATACTCGTTATGATAGTAATAAAAGTTCGGAACATGTCGAACGTGAAATATTCGGTAAAGAAAACCTTCACTTCTCAGCGTTTTTTTTTTTTTAGTTTGCATGCACTCGCACGGCGGTTTGCAACATGTCGAGGGCAAAATCTTCTTAAATTCCCCAGCTTGGCGCTACCCTCAAATCTTGGCGGCAACACCCGAGGGTGGCGGGCATTGCCATACAGACTCCGCTGTTCCGATATTGGCTCGACAGGAGCGTTCATCGATAGCTTCCATCGAAACAAGAAATTCAGTTTGCCGCGAGTGCTTATCGATTTGCTAGAACTCAAGTCAAATACACAACGCTGCCAAGAATGACAGCTCCTTGTGTTTTCAGAACCATTTTCTACGATCGATGCAAGCCTGATGCTCCTCAAACAAATACGTCTGAGCCCTTGTACTGCGAGTCATCAAGCTCTATTGAAACGAACAGCGAGCGGCATTTCTTATTGAAGACGTGGCATGTAGCACAAAAAATATTATTATAGGTTCTGTGAAGCGAACATAAACGAGACAGATTATATCAATAAATCTACAGTCTTTGAAAAGAAATGCAAAGCTTAGCTTTTTCTTTGTTAAGATTATAAAAAGCAGGGAGTGTATTGAGCGTCCCCTAGCGGTGACAAAACTAATGTACGTTTGAAGTTATTGTTAACTTAGTACGTTTGTGACAGTAAAGGAGAAGCTCATGCTCTCTTACGCTCATTATGCAGGCCAAGTTATTGTTAATATCACAAAGATTACATGTCCTATGAAGACGTATAGTGAACAACCATCAACAGACAATCTAATTCATGTCGTAGTTTTATACGTAGCTGCTGATGTGATGAAACTCCATAGTACGTACAGACCATAATGTTACCATAATTCTATCAAGTTACCCCTTTACTTTTTAAAAAATACTGATCAGGGTCGCATATCGTTATACAAGCTTATTATCAGCTTAATACTCAATTACCTTGTTAGAACGCGATGAGTTAATGTCTGATCATGTACATATAATATCAATAATAATAGGATAAATTTGAAGTTATGACGTCATTAATTGAAATTGACATGAATTTATAAACAATTATCAGCAATGGCATTGTTTTGAATGCAATATTAATCGTTTGATAATATTAATAAAAGCACGATCATATGCCAGGAAACTGACAAACACAGCAGCGTCCGAACCGAATGAATGAAGGTTGGCACGCCTTCAACCTATCTGAGATACATGATGGAATGCAGAGAACGCGAGGGCGAAGAAAACACACAATATAAACAAACACATCTGTAATGAAGTTCAAAATAATTAACATTTGGGTGCGCCATAAGCAATCGGCTGATTATTCGACATCACAATCATCAGAAGGCGAATCTGCTCGAAACAAGACAATTATTGTGTTGGAAACGAATGTTGCGCGTTCGACCTGGGCATAATGACATATATATAAAACACGCATTAGGCTTGTGTCTAACGGTTTGACAACTGCGGAAAAACCCACAGATTCAAAGTATTTTTAGACAGCGTGACACTTGAAAATTATAGTACTGTAACATCTTCATTTGAAAATTATACGGTGACACATTCAATTGAAATTTATACTGCGACATGTCCAATTCTTGATCATATTGCATGACTACGATCGAGAATTGGAGCTAGTCACCCTTTGATTTCTCTTAAAATATTTTTTTACATTACCGGTTGTATAGGATGGTAACATGTCTAGAAATAATTGGCATGACATGGACATGGTTTATATGGGAAATTTTCTCATCTACGAATCATCCTCGGCAACACATCCAGACACGACGGACATGAATAAAATTCACTTACAGTAGATACCTATAAGAAATATACTCAATTTACAATATTTTCCTTCTTTTACCCTTTTTTTGTGCACGCCGCTGGCGCGCAAACCTAGAACTATTACTACAACGACTTACTCTTAATCAAATTAGACACACTAGGGATTTCACAGGTCACTGCATATTCCTAGCTAGCTTATAGCCTATATACCGGGTGTTGCAAAGAAACTCTGCCAAACTTTCACAGGTGATAGTGACACTCAAAACAAACCCTTTTTGACGGATACCAAAAATTCCAAAACTTGTTCGTTTCCGAGATATTGGCATGTGTAATTTGTAACAAAACCTTACCTAAAACTGCAACTAAATGAAGGCCTACCTACATACAACTCAAGTTTCAAATAAACAATAGAGTGGAAACTGAAAGAATATTGTGTAAAATGTAATACATTAATTTTACAACCAATTACATAAACTGTTCAAAACGTCCACCATTTACTTCAGTGCAGGCGTGACACCTCCTCTGAAAGGACTGTTGAACACGAGATAACATTTGTCGATCTTCAGCGATGTTGCCTTCTGCGACCGCGATCCTAGCAAAAAAAAAAACAAATTCTGACTGCAGAGGAGTGCCGTATACCAAAATTTTCATGTGGCCCCAGAAACAGAAATCCAGTGGTTTGAGGTCGGGAGATCTAGCAGGCCATGTCACCGGACCATTTCGCCGGTCCGGTAGAGTAATTTGTTAACACAGTGTTGCCAACTGCTGTATTCCCAGATTCAAAGGTATAAATAGGATTAACGTAAAGACTTATTTACTATTTGTAGATTACTCTGAACGTTACACATGACAATATCTCGGAAACGAACAAGTTTTGGAATTTTTGATATTTGTGAAAAAGTGTTTATTTTGAGTGTCCCTATCACCTGTGAAAGTTTGGCAGAGTTTTTTTTTTTGCAACGCCCGGTATATTCACTGGACATTTTTGTAACATTGCAGCACACGCTGACTCGCACAATTCTTACTGCGAGACACAAATAAGCGTTTTCGGCGCACTAACTTCACTTTAGGCATATCAATGCGCGATAACTTCGTTGGGGACTGCGGCCGATGGCACCATATGGGGAACTTCAACACTTCACTCCAGGGAAATAAACACTGGGAATGTAAACGTCACTATTGATAACAGCACACGTGGGACCAAACGTTGGTGCTGACACGTACATACACTGGTTTCTCGTGCAGCTCCACCAATTAAACAGCACATTGGGCCTTTAAGACCTCACGACGAAAAGTTCGCTGTCGATCTGGGGAGCTAAATGGCACAGAACAAGTGAGCGTTGGCGGAACACCCTCAGGGCTAGGGTGCCCGGACTCAAAGCTCACGAATATTTCCGCACGGTCTATTTATGTCAAGCCTCATGGAAGGTTCTCGAATTTTTTAGGTAGACTCTTACGTCTACATGGGGCAACCCCCAATTGTGGGGCTGGGCCAATAGCCTTCGACTAGAAGTTCAAGCGTTTATTCATGTTGTGACTGGCTATTCATTTGCCAACCAATTATTACAGGTCTTCGACAACGTTATTTCTATTTCCTAAACTAGAAATACGAGTGTGCTTAACCTACTAAGTGTATCTATTGGTACCTTAAATTTTTACAAAGGTAGTGAGCTACTTAATTAAATCATGAATATAATTACAATCTTAATCGTAATTTTCTTCATTTTTTGCACCTTTCATGTTTTTTTGCGGCATTAAGCTAGGTTGCACAGTAAGTTCGAGAAGCACAACATGAACAAAAACCACAGCAGCAACGGGAACGTGACTGGCCAAGCCTCGTTCACAATGTGCTTCAAGCAAACCCATGGAGTTTCAAGTCATGTTATATACATTTACAAATTTTCCTTTTACACAGTAGTATAATTTATGCTTTTATTATTTCGATGTGCTTATACAACTTGTTGACATGATGTGAGGCACAGTTTTTAAATGCTATATGATGGGTAATAAGTTTTATAATGCTCGTATGCATTCTGCTTTAATGATATGTTATAATGAATCTCTACAGTCGCGTAGGCTCTACATCGAATTTCATTTTTCCGAGTAATTATTACCCACTGTTTCACTGTAATTAGAATAATCAGTATTACTGAGTGATTTGAATTGTTAAAGTTTGAAACTTATCTGAATTAAAGCATGCCTACTGTTATATATATAAATATGTTAATTTGTGATATATATATATATATATATATAGGTTCGTGCTCACACATTTTTCCTAACACCCTAAGTAACTCTGATTTCTGCAGATTATGGTACACTGTAGTTTCCTTACTATCATCTTGCTTGCACCAACAATGCTCGATGTAAGTGACGCTTAAACAACCGAAAATTTAAAAAATCTCATGTTAGGCTCTGAAACTTGTGAAGAGTCTATGCTCTCTGTATTCGAACTATAATGAAATTTACTTCATTTAACCAAATTATAACAGAACGAAGGTTGTAATGGTACTAATAGTAGAAAAAGCCTGCCATCTGTTGCAGGTGCACAAGCACACCTGCATTAAATTTCAAGAAAAAAAGGTCCACTGACAACTCATCATGTAATATCTATCTTACTTTGATGCCTTGATTATTCTTCGGTCAAGGTCCAGGTGGCATTATTCACGCCGTTCATTCGGTACATAGGTGATGCTGTAGTCCGTGTCCAGTGGGATGGCTAACAGCAGTTATCCCGACAGTGCACGTAGCCGCTTACAGCAGGTTTATCTGGCTTTTTCAGTACCCCATGCGTCCAGAATGTTTTTAAATTTCGCAGTCTCTGTACCGGGGACATTTCGAATGGGACGTGGCATTTTGTTGAATAACGTCGCCCCTCGCACCGAGAAACTATTAGAATATTTTGTGGCTATTGCATCACCATCAGTTTTGCTCGGCATTCGCACTTCACAAGTACGACCAATACGGTCTGGGTATATGGCCAGGATCCACCTATTGGCAGTGACAGTAAGTCCTCCAGAACAGTGGTTTTTAACCTGGGGGTGCGCCCCCCTAGGGGGGCGTGAGCGGATCCTACGGGGGGCACGAGCGTCTGCAGTAAAACCTGATTTACAATAGTACTCGCCTGGCTGAAGGCCATGCGAATACATGTACTCGCGTGGCCTTCAGCCAGGCGAGCACTATCTTTGCCAAGGAGGTTACGTTTTTGTCGTGTTTACTGTTTGTCTGTCACCAAGATAACTTAAAAAGTTATGAACGGGTCTTTACGAAACTTAAAAATTATTAGGCATGTTAACGGCAACAGATGATTATCTTTTGGTGGAAACCCGTGCATCTGTTTGTTTGTCTGCCTGTTTTATTTCTTAGTGCCATAATCCAAAAAAGTTATGGACGGCCTATAATGAAATTTATATGAGTTGTTACGAAGAGTAAATGTCCAAATTTTTTTTGACGAACTGTTTTTTATGTTCGTTTTGCTTATCGCTGGATTTGAATTTTTGCTTGTTAGCACAATACTCAAAAATGTACAAATGGATCTTTATGAAATTTACAGGAGTAGTTGGTAATGTTGTAAGACATGATTAAGTTTTGGTGCAGATTGGTTGGTCCGTTTGTGTGTTTGACTTGTTTTTTTTATAATGTTTGATTGCAGTTATATTCAAAAGATATGAATGGATCTTCAAAAAAATCGCCGAAACTTTTAATACAGTGGCCTCAAAACAAACTTTACCCTTCTGTCGCAAAAACAAAGTTATTGCATAATTCGTCAATAAATTTGTTTTTGTGTTCTCCACCATATGAGAGGAGGGTGGTGTGACGTACGTACGTGTGTTGCTCCATCTCCGCCACACAGTCCGTCTGTGATCCATCGGAGCTCGAGCAGAATACACGTACGTTGCGCTGGTCAACGGGCCTCTTCTTTCCTACCTTTCGACTTATTTCGGCACCATGCAAAAAAAAAAAAAAACACGGCATCACAATAGGCCGGAAAAAGCTTACCATTGATGAAAAGACTCGGCCTCTTACCCTAATCAAGCAGAGAGTGCCGATGAACTGCGCAGCTGCCGAGCTGAATGTCAGTCGAGTGTCCCTTATCAAACTGAAAAAATCGTCTATGGCACTCCCTACCGGGACCATACCTCCACGCAAAGTGGGATGTGGGTGCAAGAGAAAGACAGCAACAAGGACTGGCAAAGTGTTGGTAACAGAGGTGCAGCTTGCTGTTGTCTTTCTCTTGCGCCTACATCCCAGCTAACAATTTGACATTGATTCTTAGTAGATCAGGTCGTTTGCCAACGTATCAACGTTGGCACGTTGATATGTAGACTCCAGATAACGTTGTTACCATGTTGTGACCAGCACGTTGCGAGACAGCATGCTGAAAACGTTGTGGTAACCTTCATAGCTACTTGACATAGTCAGTTCGGCTCCTAAAAACATACTTACATAGCACGTCGAGCCGCGGCTCACAACATAGATTCGACGGATCGTGTGTTAGGCTGTTGGCGGGGATCCCACTTTGCGTGGCAGTATGGTCCAGGCAGGTAGTACGGCAGCTCTTTTTTTAAGTTTGAAGAGGGACACTCGGCTGACAATCATTCAGTTCGACAGCTGAGCAGTTCATCGGCACTCCCTGCTCGATCAGAGTGAGGACCCAAGTTTGTTCTTCAGTGGTAAGCTTCTTCCTACCCATTTTGGTACCGTGGTGGTTATTGGTATGGTGCAAGAAAAGTGAAAAATATGTATGAAAATCGAGGCCCGTAGACCAGCGAAATGGATGCACTGTACGGTACTTTGTTCTAGCGTTCGAGCTCTAATAGATCACAGACTGACATGGAGCGGGGATTTGTTTTTGGCGCGGGGCCGGTGCAACACACGTCATGCCACCCTCCGCCCTCCTGGCATATAGCGGGGAATGCGAAAATAATGTTGTTGGAAAGTTATGCGAAATGCGATAACTTTGTTTTCGCGGTAGAGGGGTAAACTTTGTTTTTCAGGCCATTGTGCTATCAAAAGGCACTAATGATTGGATTTTGGTGTTGATACAAAGGAAATCATGGTTTCAGAGCCAATTTGAATTTTACGTTACCGTTGCCTTGCTGGGCAGAGGGATGAGCTCTCAGAGAGCTCTAGTTTGAACTTATTTGGTACGTTTGGTCGTGTTTTGGTACCAAATTTATTTAAAAGCACTAGGAGGTCTCATAGGAAAAAAATATATCCCTAAGGGGGGCGTGGGAGTAAAAAGCAAAAAAAATCACAGCTCTAGAATTTTCCAAACATGTTATTGTAAAGCGCTCGAATCATCTTCGTTGAATTGAGTACATATGAAGTTGAGCAAATCATTCCTGACAGTGAGGTTTGACGAGAAAATAAACTTCGAAAATAATTTCCGCTTCTGTCTTACAAGTGTGCGAAGGTTGTGTATATGTGCTGGCCGCATCAATGTTAAGAACAATATAAATATTTCCTAACCTCGTCAATGCTTCTGGGTTAAAAATCTTCTGTCGCTACTTCTGCTATTATTCGCCATGACGTTACAGCATTTGCTGATATGCGGCGAATATTTATTACGAGCACACCATAAATAATCGCACGCATACTACAATGGGAAATTATTAGCTCTGGCAACCAGTCGTGGACACATTCTTTGTTTAATTGACGCCGTATGTACTTACTCTCTCCTTTAATAGTGATAAAGTGGGATCGAAAGTACTAAAGAGCAAAGAAAAAAGAAAAATGAAAGGGAAATTAGAATATGGGCCTCACAGAAGAACTTTATTGTAGCCTGCCCAGTAGCTACACGTACGTTTTCTTAGCTCTCGAAGAAAATTTACATGAGGAAACAAAGTAAGTTTTATGACGCGCAAAATTTTCCTCAGGGAACATATTTATCGCTTGCCGCCTTTACTTCTTTTCATCTGCTGGTCTCCGGAGTTGATGAAGGAGCCAAGTTCATAAATAATTAAGCGAACGCAATTAACACAAATTATCACTACGCTCAAGTTTTAAAGAACTACTAATTCACAAAAAGCTTCACCTGCCAGTCTCTGGAGCTGGCGAAGAGACCAGTCGCACCACTTCACAGAATGCAATTTATTCTATTGGTAACTTATCAAATAATTCACTTTGAAGCTCTACCACTTTTTATATAGCGTCCATCTCCTGCCAGTTTCTGGAGCTGGCGAAGGGACCAGTTTGTTACCTTTCAAGTCAAGCGTCTCTGTCAAGTGCTAACATTCAAGTGTCGAATGTGTCCAATGCAGCTACGGAGCTTATTGCCTCTGCTGACTATGTTTATTTTTCCAGTTGCCTGAACTTCCCTAAGATTATTTTTTGAGGTGCGCAGACCAAAACTGTGGACGAACGCGGGCCCTGAGAGAGAATGTTTCTTTACGACAGACTGCGTCCGGTGTAAATACGGTGTTAGGACGCAGAGGGGAGCACATTGTGTTTCGCTTCCGCCGGGCTGCTGTACGCTCTAAAATGTTCATGGTTCTGGTGAAAAATTTTCTAGATGAAAATATGTGTAGCTTGAGATTAATGCACGTCCTGAATCGAATGCGTTCCGTCTTTTTCGAGGTTTGAATTTAATCGACGCAGTACTGGAATCTACATGACTGCGGTGCGCTGCTTCTCAAAAACTAAATTGCGTAAAGGGATATAAATGCAATAGTCTTTTGTTCTCTGTACGTAGCAAAAAGTGTTCGAAGGTTCGCTAAATCCTTGAGAACTTAACTCCTTGTCTACCAAAACAGCATTTAAATTGTCACGATAGTTGCGTCAGTGTCTTCAGCAAGTAATACTTATTAAGTTTTGGATACTTCTTCAATTTAAAGTGCATTATGACTCCAAGAGTCTTACACTTATCTCGAGTTTACACTCAGTCACCAGTACACTGCAACTCATTTTATACTGAGTACGGAGAACGAAATATAAAGTAAATCTTTATTCAGTAGATATTGCGAAAGAGTCCTGAAACCCCATAAAAAAGATAAAGATTATTGTAACAAATGATTGGAAAATATCTGATTGTGATCAAGGGTTCGTGCGCTTCTAATCAGCACAGTGCTTGATACATTCGTAGGACGATAATTTTTTCGTAATTTAAAGGTAGTCGTTGGTAAATTCTCATTATTACGGAAAGATTATTGTCTGCGGCAGTATACGACACTTCCAATGAGTTTAGGCGCACAGAGCATTTTGTCCTTCTCGTACACGCATTTTCTTTCTCCTTTAACGAAAGCTTTTAAATAATAATTCATTCTACCGTGTATGTTCTCTGCTTAGTATTTTGCTTCACCTCAGGTCATAAAATTTCAGGCAGCTCCTCGTGTGACCTACAAAATTGTCATTTTTCTATAGACATACAGTAGTTGCCAAACTGCTTTAATTACAGCATTTTTGATTTAGGACTTCAAGTAACCGATATACGTACAGTATTTAGCACGGACAACTGTACAGCTATTGTTATCCTCAAGACGTAATTATTTCCGGCTGAATCATCTTGGTTACAGTGCCTACGAATTCTGAGCGTGGGGGTCCACTGAATTATTATACAATAAATGGCTGTACCAACAACGAACTGTTCCCCGCTATTTTCTAAAGGCCAGTGCCGATATTCTGCTCAGAAGTCCTGCTGGAGGCGATATTTATGTGAGCCTTGGAGCACAAAAAAAAGGATTTAGGAGGTTTGCTAACCGCTAAGCGGTGTTATTGTAAACTAAAGCCTTTGTTTGGAGGTTAATCCCTCTTGGGACTCCAAGAAAGCAGCTTACGTGTACCTGCCTCGGCGACACAGGAAGTGTCCCCGGCATCCTTGAAGCCTGACATCTAACGTGTCTTTATCGCGAGACAGTATACATTATTCGAGTTATTACTGCTAGAGAAAATGAGCTTTACCCTAGGGACGGCTGACAATCAATTTGGTTTCAAAGCTATGCACGGGACAGAGATGGCAATATTTACTCTGAAACAGACAGTAGCGCATTATGTCTCG
>LQNS02278091.1:60429462-60439867 GCA_001587735.2 Parhyale hawaiensis | reverse complement strand
TGTAAACTGATGTTTTTGAATATTTACAGTAGTAGACAAAGCGAGGGTATCAAGATAAGCGTTCCGTCTGGAGCGAACGCGTAAGTGGAACGGTTGTCTTGATACTCTCGCTTTGTCTACTACTTATATCCAAGCAACGTACAATTGGCATCCCATTCTTTCTCTTTCATCAATGATATATCTCCTTCGGAAGATGGGACAAGCGATATACAGACTCAGAAACATCAATAAATTGTAGTTACTTACTCCAATTCGTTTTTCAATCTCTCAACTTTGCCAATACTCGTAAAGCAGTACAACGGCTGGCAATTCTTACAATTAACATAGAGGATCCTGTCCACCTCTTTCAACGTTTCGTCACACTCCATAACTAACAAGAGACATGCAAAAGTATAGAAACATCAACTCTTTTCCGTTTAATCGTTTTATCACCTCCATCTGTTGACAAACACAGAGGCCAATAATAATTATTATTCGAGCATTAAACATATGGGATCAGAAACACGAATCTTTATAGTTCGAGCATTAGAAAAATGGGATCCGTTTCCGTCTCTTCCAATCGCCATTACCTACTCTTCTCTCGCTTTCCAAAACCGACAAGAGGTATGTATGCAGACACAAAAAAAAAAAAAAAAACAACAACAAACCAATTGCATTCTTACCATTGATTTTATACATGACGGGCGCTCGTTCACAAACTAGAATTGGTCTAGGGACTATAATGAAGTCACTAGAGCTGGAGTTGCTCATGAACAAATGCCCGAACATAACGAAGCTCTGTACGCGTATGCAAATGCAATCAACTTCCATTGCTGTTCTCTCACGCCCCACACCTGTTTACTTCCTGCTGCTGAAAAGAGCCTTCTTGACTTTACCGAAGCGCGCTTGATTTATTCCCTAAGTTAAGGGGAATTTTGACATGTATATTTATTGGTGAGTTTTCCCTTATGCCGCGCTTGGGGAGGAAATCTGGCCAGCCAGCTCTTAGGTGCTCTCGTTCGGTCTGTGTACCGGGCAAATTTTTGATAAATTGGGCTAGTTTATTAGATGTTGTTGAGAGGACCGAGTGTCCATGTGTTTCTGGTGAGTTTATTTGCTTTGTGTGTAAGGTTATTTTTGCTTCTGCTGCAATGAGCAAATGAAAGTTTTCTCTGCTAGGGACCTGATTAAGTTTCTGTAAATATTTGCTGTATCTGAATTTAGTCTCGTCTTGTGACAGGTGATGCATTGATTGCATTAACAATTGAGATGTTTATGGGGAATTTTCTTACTAATTGGTGCTTGAAATATGACGGAAACCAAAATTATCAACTCGTATTTCACTTCGAAGTGCCACAATAAACCTGATTTTTTTGTATATCAATAAATTGGTCCAGAACTGACGCCTAGAGCGCAGACTACAACTTTTCACATTGATTCAGTTTGTCGAAAAGTGTCAAACGTGAGCACAAGAGCAGCAACTGTGCCGCTAGAAAAAAAAAACAATCGGTAATTTAACTGAAGCACAGAATCGATAGATTAAGTTGTTTCAGCAATGCATTACTCAACCTCGCGTCGTAAACTGATGAGGCAATTCTTCCTTGTAATGTAGATCTAAATTAAACTCCTTAAAATATGATTTCTAACTTCCTTTTTTTCTACATCGACGACGCAAGCGAATCTAGATTAGACTGTTTTTAGGTAAATTGTTCAGTCCTGCTGCTTTATTAAGGGACTCAGCGAATATAGGTTAAGTTGGTTCTAAAATAATTTAGTCATTACCGACTGCTGCATTCATGATGTGCTCATTTAGATTAAGTTGATTCAGTTCCTTTTTCTACATTGATAGCGAAAACGAACCTGGTTAAAATTGTTTTGAATAAAGTGGCCCATCCTGCTACTTTATCAAGGGTCGTAGCGAATCTATGCTAAATTCCCCTTTCTTATAGTATAGTCGCTGAGAATTCAGATCAAATTACCTCAGAAATAAATTACTTACAGTAGCAAGTTCCCACGCTCTCGCAGCTGCAGTGTAACAGCCCAGCATATTAGTAACTATGGTCGTCACGCTTAGTTTGGTAAGTCGTCAATTTATTTAAAATACATCCATATTCCTAAAGTTTTCCGATTGGCAACTATAACCACCGTTGCTCAAGGCCAAAAACACAGCAAAACTGCACTTTTCATCAAGGTTTACGAGCTATGAAATTGTTGCAGAAAATAAACAAAACTTTCCTGAGTTCTTCGGCTCGTAAATTTAACAAGGGGTAAAAATATTCGGCGGTTTTTACCGGGAGTTGAAATAGAACGGATCAAACCCAACTTTCGAACTTCTGCTTAAGCGAAAAATTGGGTAAGTTACGTAGAAGTTCTTCATGTTAGCGGTACTTACGATGTGGAGACCTCTTCGACGTAAACAGTTCAGTGTATTCATGTAGTGTAGTATATACAAAGGAGTTCTTTATGTTGCTTACGACATGTGGAGAACTGGTCGATATTAACTATTTAGTGTATACATGTAGTGTAGTATACACAAAGGAGTTCTTTATGTTGCTTACGACATGTGGAGAACTGGTCGATATTAACTATTTAGTGTATACATGTAGTGTAGTATACACAAAGGAGTTCTTCATGTTGCTTACGACATGTGGAGAACTGGTCGATATTAACTATTTAGTGTATACATGTAGTGTTGTATATACAAAGGAGTTCTTTATGTTGCTTACGACATGTGGAGAACTGGTCGATATTAACAACTTAGTGCATACAAGTAGTTTAGTATATACAAAGGAGTTCTTTCCGTTACTTGCACTGTGGAGACATCGTATGACTTCACCAGTGTGAGTTCTGAGCTTACAGTGAGTACTGGAGCACTTTGTATTAAATATTTTCTGCAACGGACGTCCCTTGACGAGCTGTTCAAAGTTGGCACTCCAATTCATTTAAACATTACATGTTACATTACATCACGAAAGCGTAATTTACCAGCCGTAAATTGTATTACATTGGATTAACTGAGAAAATACTCAAAGCTGTAGAACGACTGCTATGATATGTAACGGGCACATTATATTTGGGTAACAACTGCCACTCGTGTTCCTTCAGTTAGGATATTGCGGACGTAGCTGATAAAAATGCAAAGGAGAAGTATCCCCGGGAAGTCGAAGTGCAGCATAATACTTGTACAGCAGGCGGTTCTCCTACTTAACACAATCTTTAATAACATTCTACCCAATTAACAGGAAAATAGTTCCATAGCATCCTACAGAACGATACAAATACTGTCATGTCGATTTAACACTTGCTGCTAATTCTATGATTTACGAGTCACTGTGTCACATAACAATTAGTGAAAGTGAGTCAACAACAGTTTTCGACTGCGTGGTAATGTTTTACCACTCTCTGCTGTACTTATGTGAACGAAAATGATAAAGTTAGTGTATCGGCCTTCAAAAAACGACGGCACTAATTGATATTGAACCCTTTTGTGTATTATTATATGGTAGATTAAACAATGCCATTTTGTTTTGAGTTTAATAATGTATATTAAACACAGACCTATAGGTACGGTATTTTACCCTTCTCAATAAAACAAGTGTATTCAACTGAAGAGTACAACTTCAACTAGCCTAGACACCAATAAAATATGAGAATATGGCATTTTCTATGGGGAGCACAGACTTCGTACCCTTCCCTCCTACTTAACGGTCCTTCATACTGTTGTTCACCAAACACTATCGACTGTACCTTCCATTGGGAAGGAGGGCCTCCTGTAGTTCAACGCTTAACCATCAATTTCATATGAAAAACATTACTTGTAAAATGTTAGCAGTAGCCAGTCAGGATCAGAAGAGTCAGCATGGCTTCTACCTCCAAGGAGATTATGTTTATGTCGCGCTTGTCTGTCTCCAAGATAACTCAAACCGTTATGGACGGATATTTTCGAAATTTACAGGGATTGTTAGGTACCTATGCTTGGATGAAGAGATGATTAACTTTTGGTGAAGATCCGTTTTACAGTTTGTTTATTTGTTTGCTTTTTTTTCTAGGTAGTTCAGCTAAAAAAAGTTATGGACTGATCTTCATGGAATTTGTAGGAATTGTTGGAGTTGCTACTAGGAGCATATAACCAGATTTTTATATTGATCAGTTTGTCCGATTTTTGCCTCTATATATGTTTTTATGTTTGCCTGTAACAAAACTCAAAAAAAAGTTGTGGTCGAATCTTCATGAAATTCGTAGGAGTTGTTAAGCGTCTTAAAAGAAAAAAAAAAAAAGACCAAATTTTGGCCCCGATCGGTTGGTGCGTCTCTATGCCTAACTAATGTTTGTCAAAATGCTTCACATAACAACTCAAAAAGTTACGGACAGATCTTCAAATCATTGCAGAACTGTTATTACTGTCAAGAGGCACAAATAACAAAATTTTAGTGATGATGGAGAAGAAATCCTAGTTTTAGTACCAATTTCAATTTTTCGCCAACATTGCCTATTTCGGCGAAGGTACATGCTCTCAGAGTGCTCTAGTTGTATTTCTTTTCTCCCTTATATGAGCTCTATGGCCAACAAACAGCAAACTTCTCGAAATAGCAGGTCCTGCAACAATGTTCCCTGTTTTGTTGCTCTTCGGAGCTTTAAACGGACGAGAAACAAAAGACAAGCTGTCTACTCTCCGAAGATTCTTTCCGGATTACGAGGGGATTGGGGGTCCGGTGGTCCGTGCGAAGTAGACACTGAAGAGGGAGCTTCAAGAGGACGATGTTCGAGGTCGGCAGGACATGACTCAAAAAAAAAGAGAATCATTTTATTCTTTTTTTAGGGGGTCGTAGCAAAAGCATGGTTTCCTTATTTGATTTGGATCAAAGGTCATCCAAAAAACAGGCCTGAAACGAAGGGATTCTGTTGTGGGTGTTAGAGGATCTTAGCAAAAGCGTGGTTTTCTCTGATAATGTCGAATGAAGGTCATCCTAAGAGGATCTTTCTTTTTGCTATAACGAGGATGTATTCCAGAAGAAAAGTTTTATTCCATATACATTTCATCAAGTCCCGCAGATTCTTTTTATTTAGTACTTAGAGGGTCTTGAAGAGAACATGACTTGCTCTGATAATTCTAGTCCAATCATCTCTAAATACATGTGTGTGCAACAAAGTTTGTCTATGCTACAAAGAAATTTTTTTATACTGTCCTAGAATATTACAGAAACATTCAGAGTTGTTCAATTCAGTATAGTTTATTTTGACTATAGAGATATAAAAATTGTCAAAAAAGGCGGAAACCAAGGGAATATATTCATAATTTTTGAGGGACTAAACTTATACCAAATTGGGCATTACTACAAGTATCTATCATAAATTAAGGAAAAATAAAAAAATCGCACCTTGTTCAAGTTTTGGTGCCCGTCGCATGCAAGAGTCTTCTTGTTTAAGGTAAAATCAATAACACCAAATACCTATATTTCACAGGACTTATGGTACTAAAAGTTGATGTTTTCAATAACATAACTATATTATTTAACTAAACTTGTGAAGTTGGAAGGTATTAGTAATAACGTAAAATACTTATATTTCACCGGACTTTTGGTAATGAAAGGTAATATTTTCAATAACATAACTATATTATTTAACTAAACTTGTGCAGTTGGAAAGTATTACTAATAACGTAAAGCACTTATATTTCACTGGACATAGCCTGTAGTTTCATTATACATAAATGGGCCATAGTGTTAGACTAGTTTAGGTTCTCTCATCTTATGGCATGGGGAGCAGCACCCCCAAAGGAACCCTGAAGGTTATTTTAGCCGATAACTAGGCCTTCGGGACTTCTGTTTTTCGTGCCCACTTTGCTTCCTTCAGATTTCGTACTCCTACTAGGCTACTGGCCTAACTTTCATCTGTCCTTCCTCCTCTTTCCCCACTTGGAAGCCCCTCAGGCGGGGGTTCCATAGTCATACTGTGCGTTATTTTTCTCCCAATTTCGTCATCTCCCTTTCTTCTTCTCTTTGAAAGTACTTTTGTGTCGAAACTGTAGACTTGAATGTACTTCTTGTAGGCCTAGTGAAGTTATTAATGCGTTGTGGATTACAGCAATTAGTAGAGAACCTGATGTGAGCGACTGCACTCTGATTTTTTATTTTTTTTTTAGCATTTTCCTTGCCCAAATAGCAATGCTATCCATTGGGCTTGGAAAATGAGGCCATTAGAGCAATGTATTAGTTCTGTTCTCGTAGTTGGCTCTTTTACACGAGAGCTAACTATATTCTATTGTATTTTTTATGTTTTCTCTTTTCCAATAAAATTATTATTATTATTATTATTGCTGTTCCCATGCGCGTGTGGGAACACACCCGTGGATGGTTACTACGTGTCTATCGTCATACTACGTGACCCTTTTTTCTCAGTCTGTGAGATCGACATAGTTGTGGAAACTGAGTCTTAAACTTCTGAATATAATAATAATCAATATACTAAGAAGACAAAAAATATGCCTCGTGTCTCTTCCTTGGATCTTTGGATTTATTTTTTGTCATTATAACACAATAATCACTCACCAAGTCACATCATAATGACATTCAACAAATGAAACACATATGTCAAGAGCAACGGTTTGTATGCAACTCGCAATAGCTCATTGCAAACTCCGGCTTCTTCCAAACTTATTTAGGAAACAAGCTCTGTAATGAACCAAACAGAATGTTCGCCGCGCTTTATGAAGTTTCCAAAGAGAAGAGGGTATTATCATCGTTGTATAAGTCTCGCAGGGGTGATACAGCAGCAACTCCTAGAAATGCGATGCGTTAATTAGAAACCTCATCAAAAGTTTGGTCAATAGTTTGCCAGGAAGTTGGTTGGTGTGCGCGAAAGACATAGCACTTCTTGAATTGGTTTTGGGGTGCTGAATATGGCGCTTACCTTATTGTATTGCAAAGAGCTGAACAAGAAATCTAGCATTTAATTTGCATTGCAATATACCATTATTTGGGACACTGAATATTGCACTTGCCTCACTGTAAAAGCAGAACAGCAAAAAAATCTGGCAATTAATCTACTGTGCATTACAACTTTTTTCTTCAGACTGTTCAGACAATATACCATTATTTGGGACACTGAATATTGCACTTGCCTCACTGTAAAAGCAGAACAGCAAAAAAATCTGGCAATTAATCTACTGTGCATTACAACTTTTTTCTTCAGACTGTTTGTACATTTTATTCTCTCTCAGCAGAAAGGATCGATTTGGTCCCATTTCCAATGGCGCTATTCTTGCAAATTAAAGTTCCGTCCATTGAGCGGTGAATTGAAGCCTACTGGGCTGGACTGGTCTGGAACTTTCAGGCAGGTGCGCTGGGTTTGACTCGATAAATCAAGTTTCAGGCTTGGAACCCAAATGTATAACGCTGGAGGCGACCAAAAACTCCATCCTGCTCTGCACCGTTGACTTATCGGCCGTCTTAAGTTAACTACTGTAGACTACTTTTAAAATCTGCTACGCGACTCAAAGCAGCGAAGTCACAGTAGCTTCTTTTTGAAACTCTATTCAAGTCAATACTAGTAGGCTCGACTTCGCCACCCCAGACGATGAAGCCTTTAAAATTTAATAAGAATATTAGGAGGTTCATTTAACCGCAACCGCAGCTGATCTTAATGGTGTGTAATAATTTAAAAAATATCGTAAAAGTTCATAAATATTACACCTGAAATTATTGTCGCATCAGAGCTGTAAAGGTGAAATAATATTGGCCAAACTCTCCAATGGAAGCTCACAAACGCTTGTTTGTACAGCTGATAAATATCCATTAGGGCTCAGTGAAGCTTACGGCTGCAGTCGATCGCCGTTTTTCCGAGCTATGGCGTTAAAGATTCAACACTCGTGATAACTGCGACCCCTTGACTTCTCCGCCCCCTCCCATTTCTGGTGTGCCCAGTGCCCTCCCAGCGGACACTGAATGGCACAAACGCCGAAGCTGCATTGCCGAATATCGACATTTCCTCCCTAAGCACTTAACAACTGGGGGCATAAGGTTGCCAAAGGTCACCAGCTGCCAAAGGACATGGTCCTTCAAAACAAGGGGTCATGAATATATTTTTCAACCAGATGGGCACCTTATTAATGTGGTGGCTAAAAACTTTTAATAATAGTTAACTAGAACGCCTCGTGGCGTTAGACCATCACCTGCGGGAAACGGAGGCATAAAGCTAGTGAACATAATACCAAGATCTTCAATAATAGCATAGGAAAAATAGAACAACTCGACAATCTGCTGAAGTGGAGGAAAATTCAGCGTCGTCATTCTTGATGGATAACTTTTATGCCAGGGGTTACATTTAGGTCAACCCACCTTAACTCCCTACAAAAAAAATTATGACCGTTCCTCAACTCCTTCGTCCACTTATTGGGTGGACAGACTTATATGTTTAAATATACATATATACTTAAATTTTCAACGAAAATGTTATCACCTCTCTTCCTTCGTTTGCGGGTGATAATTACATATATCTTTTTTTTTTTTGTAACCAATGTTATTATTAATATTTCAAGTTTACCGATGGCTTAGTATTCTGCTGGTGAGTCTTACTTCCTATTCCTATCATCGGCTCTGTAAATGGGCTGAAGAAGAAATATTCATGCTCATCGTTGTTTCATGCTTCTACTAATCAAATAAATCTCGTTCTGCACAAATATAGTGAAATTGCTGTGAATTATGCCTGCTTCATACTTTTTCATGGATACTGACAGCTTTTGTTCGGTATTTCCTTTTCTTTTGGGACTTGTTATTTCCACTGGTGATATTCTTTCTACATAACCCTTTCTTCACCTGTCTAAAGACACATTTGTAGTGGATAAGACCCAAGTTAACTATCTTCCATGATAATAACTTTGATATACCTTACTCTACAATTTCTGTGAACCTATGATACTATGCATAGATGCAAAGGTAACTGAGTTCATGATGTAAACGTTATTTTTATCGTTACTTCTCATTCCCGAGAACAGTGAACAGAGAAACAGTGAAATAATTTGATATGAAAAGTTTGTGCTCTAATGGGAGGCGACACATAAAAGAGCTCTAAAGTCCGGTTCACATGGTAGTCAAATAAACGTGTTCTTCCACCAAATCGTTGGAATGTTTCGTTGTGTTTATGTAACCACAAAAAATGATTGAATTGACAATTTCTGGGTAATATTCCCTTGTAAAGTATCTGATGTTCCTTCAAACAGGAATGAACTAGAATTCAGGAAGCTGTTCGTGTCTGCTGCAGAAACTGACATAGTAATGTGTTCAGGCGTTGAATTCACATATGCGTTGACATGACTGTCTAATGAAGCCGCCTTTAACAGGAAGAGTACTATTCGTGAATCCAAATTTTTATCTCTAAATGATAGCACTCAAAAATTGCACTGCTTCAAACACCAACCGGAACTCACTGTTCCTTTACGGCTTCCCTAATACAACGCTCACTGCCTTCATGAACCAACTCCAGTAGCTCAGTGCTATGTTTGCTGACTCGCTCGTTATCGTAACAGCGGTGGCCCGAGCCCAATCCACAACAAAAGTCTTTTGCTTGGGAATGTATGGCATCTATAATTCTTTGATGCTCAGTCATGTGAGGGAGGGCGGGGGTTCTGGCCTTAGGGTTGGGCGAAAAGTTATCTTTCGGTTATTCCATCAATATGATGCCATTCCCCGGACAATCAGTGGTCGACTGCAACCGTACACTCCTCTGGATCCAAGTTGACACTTACCTAGCCGGCTAGCGTAAAAGGTTAAGGTAAATAGTGGCGGGATGCAAGAGTGCTACGTTTGCACGCTCAAGTTCGCGCGTTCACCTCCCTGCCGGGTAAGTTAATTTTTGCGATGCTCGGACTGCAGCGTCAGCTTTCCTGGTTTTCTTATTCCATTGCAAGGCAATGGCTTAATGAAAAAGGGGGCTGTCGGCGGGGTCGCAGTAGTCACATGAACTTTCCATCTGTAAACCCATTCCTCTGGCTATGTGTTGTCGCTTGCAGCCGTAGATCCATCTGTAATCTAGCGCCATCGATCTGCAGCACGAACCAGTGCATTTTGGTTTTCTATCAGGGGTGTGCGGTCCAGCTGCCTTTTTTGAACTCCAAGTCTTATAACCACGGTACGAATTATTGCCGCATGAGCTAACTGCGTGCTGTACCTAGCGGAAGGCCTAAGACAACATCAAGCTCTTTTCTACGAGATGCCCAATACATCATTGAATTCATGCCATATAAACCAAGCACAACTTCTAATACAACACTGAATGGCCACAGGCAACCGCGAGCTGCTTCCTCGCGGTTTTCAATCTACATCAATGATCTCGATATTAACATCCGTAGTAAAATCAGTAAATTTGCGGATGATACAAAACTATGTCATCCTACAATGAAAAGAGCCGAGCTCCAACAAGACCTTGACCA
>LQNS02278091.1:60370369-60385023 GCA_001587735.2 Parhyale hawaiensis | reverse complement strand
CCCCCCCTTTTGGGGGGGTTCAAGTGCCGCTAGCCCCCTAAAAATTTAGGACGTAATGCCCCCATACCTGAAGACACTTTTTGAGCAAAAAACAGAAAATTGATAATTATGACCATTTTCGCCTAAACGATCCCCTTAATGGCAGACTTACAGACAGAAAGTCAGACAGAACGATAGACAGACAAGCCCGACGAAAACATAACCTCCTTGGCAGAGGTAATGATGCAACTTAATCTAAGGATAGTAAGAGATTTTGGCCATTCTGTCATGTTTGGATGGAAACCCGTAGGTGAATATTAGTCCACGTTGCAGAAGTTGGCTGAAGTAAATAATCATTACCCTCCGCCAAAGAGGTTACGTTTTCGTCGTTTTTGTCCGTCTCTCTGTCTGTCTGTCACCAAGATAACTCAAAACAAAAAGTTATGAACCAATTTGAATGATATCTACAGGGATTGTTTGGTATGTTAGGGGGAACAGATGATTAACTTTTGGTGGAGATATGTCCATCCGTTTGTTCGTTTGTCTGCTTCCTTTTTCTCTACGATATAACTCAAAAAGTTATGGATGGATTTTCATGAAATCAACATGAGTTGTTAGGTATATAACAGAGAGTAGATGACCAAATTTTGGTAATGATCCGTTTGTTCGTTCGTTCGTTTGTCACTGTTTTTAATTTTATGCTTGTTAGCACAATGACTCAAAAAATAAGAAATGGATCTTTATTAAATTTATTGGGGTTGTTGGTAATGTTAAAAGACATAAATGATGGAATTTTAGTGCAGTCCGGTATGTTCGTTTGTATGTTTCACTCATGTTTGTCGTAACGTTTGTTAGCAGTATAACTCAAAAAGTTATGAACGCACAAGATGTTATTACTACTAAAAGGAATAAATTTAAATTTGGAGTCTATATAAAGAAAATTAGGGTTTCAGAGCCAATTTGAATTTTTTGTTACCGTTGCCTCGCTTGGCGGAGGTAAGCGCTCTCAGAGTGTTCTAGTTCTCCTTAAAATTGAATGTACTTCTTGCTCTGCCAACGCTGCAGTTTAGCAAAAAAGTTGCATTCAACTTCCTTTTGTGGTCTAATGGATTCTGAGTTCTATAAGTTCTTCCTATATCAAATATTGTTTGCTTTCATTTTACGATGTACAAGTTAAGTAGGTCAATGACGTAAGTGGGAACATATATTTATGTTGTAGAAGATGTAACAATTATTTTTTTTTTTTGCCTCTGCCAAGGTGGTGCAAACTATCACTTTGATGTTTTGGAAGAATTTGCTTGTATGTCTATTTTGTTTGTCTGTCACCAAGATAACTCAAAACGTAATTGAAGAGCTTTATAATATTTGCAGGGATTGGTAGGAATATTAGGGAGAACATATAATTAACATTTGGTGAAGATTCGTTCAGCCAATTTCTTGGTTCGTTTGTCTGTTATGGACTCTACCAGTCTCGTAGAGAGGTGACGCTGCATTCCGTGAGAAGCGAGAGAGCCGGTACCGAATTATTTCCACATTGCACGTAACCGCTTACAGCAGGTTTGTTAGGTAGCTTACGTATGAATAGAATAATTTGGCAGTTAGTACCAATAGAAGAAATAAGCAAACTATTTTCTCGAAACAACTGAACAGATCCGTTATAGCCTGAGTGCAAAGACCTGACAGTAAAATGTAGAGAGTAATCCGTAGAGAAATGGATGAATGCGAAACTATTACTTTTGTTCCTAACAGAAATTATAAATGCCATAGATGATCCTCTATCTTCCTTTTCTTTAATTAAGGCGTGTACTGCATTACATATAGGAAAAGCTGACCACCTTCGCAAACTATCGTTTTAATGTTTAGGACCTTATTCAAAAACCGACACATATACACGGCTTAGCGTAGATTACCTAAAGGGCATAAATCCTAAATGGACTACTCACAATTTTTAGCAGCTACAGTACACACAGCGAGATAAATGATATTGGTACACCATGAAATTATTTACTAAAAAAAATCTAGCGAACCAAAAATAAATATATTGATACAGCATTTGTATATAAGTGTTATCAATTGCCATAATGTCCACAAAATCCAAAATTATAATGAATTATATGATTTATATAAAATTACACATATCTGCGGTTGAAAAATGTATTCGTACAAAAAGATTTTTTTTCGTTTTGAAATTGATTTGACTGTTCAAGAACTTTCCAAAACCTTCTAGATTTCATGTTAGAAGTCTACTATAGTCGATGAACAGCTTTGGGGTCAATATTTCGTGTGACATCGTAGAAGAAGATTGTAATCATGACAAAAAGCAAGGAGCTTACGAATTCTGTAAAAGAGTTTATTATTAAAGAATGGAAATCCAGGAAAAGTTATAGGCAAATATCACAGGCACTAAATATACTGTTTACCACCATCGGGTCATTTATCAAAAGGTTTAAAAGCTTGAAAACCGTCGAAACCCAACTTAGATATGACAGGCTGCGGAAGATTCTCCTAGAGCTCAAGAAAAAATGGCCAAGAAAGTGGCCGAAAATCCCATGGCTACTTGCAAATAGCTTCAGGAGGGCTTGCTAGCAGCAGGAACAAGCGTTAGGCTTCGTACAATAAGCCACGAGCTGCACCAAAACTGTTTAATTTCTCGAACTCCTCGCATAACTCCCATGCTGTCGAAACGAAACAGGGAAGCTCGTCTGAAATTCGTCCGTGAGCACAAGGACAAGTTTGAGTCGTTCTGGAGAAACGTGTCGCAGTCGAATGAGACTAAAATAGAGCTAATTGGACGAAATTCAAAGAACCATGTGTGGAAGAAGGATGGAACGGTATTCGCACCGAAAAACACCATTCTCATTGTGAAATTTGGTGGTAGTAACGTCATGATTTGGAAGTGCTTTTCATCACGTAGAACAGGTAGCATACATATGTAACATACAAGGGAACAGCGACGGGCACATGTATCAGCACAGTTTGAGGAAACATTTGCATGCGTCGGTTCAAAAACTCGGGCCACTGCAAAAATTCGTTTTTCAGCAGGACGAAGTCCCGAAGCATACGGCGTAAACCCACAAAGAAATGGTTCACCAATAATCATTTACAACAACTCGAATGATCAAGCCAGTCTCCTGATTTGAATCCGATAGAAAATTTCTGGCAATTTCTGAAATCAAACATCAATGCGAGGAGGCCGAAGCCCATTCCAGAACTCAAAGAAATCTGCAAGGAAGAAGGGGCTAAAATCCCTCAGGAAACATGCAAAGGCTTGGTAAAAAACTATAGAAAGAGATCAATTGCCGGTGAACTGAACAAAGACTCCGCCACAAAATAATAAATATTGTTTTCAAGTAGTTTTTTGTGTTTTACGAATACTTTTTTCAACCCAAAATATATAAATTGTTATATAATTTCTATTTTACAGGAATTTACTTGTTTTGTTAGTCCGTGTGTATTGCTTGCGTAAAAATACAAGTGCTGTACCAATATCATTTATTTTTAGTTCGCTAGATTCTTTAACTGTAGTAGGCTAGATCGATTAGTTTTCATTCCTAGCCACAAATGGATCTTCGGCACCAATGACAAGAGAGTAGTCCAGCTGTGGCGTCAGTACAGCACACTAATAAGAGTAGTCCACTTTGGCTGCAACTGTGACAGAACTGGGCCGTAGCTTTGTAGTTTATTAATGCTCTTTGCTCTGCAGTTACACAACAAATGCAGGAATGATATGTTTGATGGATGGTAAAAACATCTTTTTTTTTTATCCTCACTTCTACTGCTGAAGTGACCTTTCTGTGGTGCAGGTAAAGTACCTATATGACCAACCGAGATTCAGGTACCATATTTGTGCCTATAAGTTAGGTTAGGAGCCTGTTCTAGCTGGGCCGATCCTATCCTAATCTATTTTTTAACTAATCGAGCTTAGTAAAGTAGAATGCAGCCTAATTTGAACCATACCCTCAGGAAATCCACATACCATGCAAGGTCCCCTCCTGTATAGTATTTTAGTGATTTGTTTTTATTTTGTTGACTTTTCCTCATCGCATGCACTTGATATGCTCTATTTATGTACTGGTAAATTCAAATCATGGAACACATATCTTGAACATCAATTTTCATAGACATAGAGCAGTATTAAAGAGGATATATCAGTGTCATTTTGTTCCTTAGGGATGAAACGATTTCGTATACGGAAGGTATTTACTTATTTCATGGCCTTCCTAACTTTACTTTGAAGAGCTAGATTACATTTCTCAAGATGAACAGTTTCAGTTGCGACTCATGTTCTCCTTGCTGTTGTTAACATACATACTTAGCGGTACATGGGAATCAACGTAGGTGTAATACGCCTATAGACAAAAGCTGAAAAAACTTGAAAAGATTCTAGGAGATATTGACTGCTGTGGAAAAGAAAAAAAAAATATGCATCAAATTATTATGTCGTGTGAACTTGGGGTACAATTCGCGCCACCGAATAGAGTTGAATCTGACTTTGAGAATGCATCTCACGGCTTCAACCTTTGTAGCCGATGAAGCTCAACAGGTTAAAAGGCCAGGCCTCTTCAATGGCTGGCTCTCAGTATCCAACAATGCGAGCGTACAGAATATAGACGTTAGATGCAATAGCTTTTTAAACTCAGCAGAGGTTTCAAAGTGAAATTTGTGGTACATTTCCAAAGAATAAGAGTTTCGGAACCACTAGTAATGACGCAGCTGCATTAAGCAATCATATTCATAGAATGGAGCAGAACGTAGCAGATGAGCTTTAATGTCGACAAATGCTCAGAAATGCTCATAGAGCTTGTGAATCCTTCGCCCCCATTGCTAATGAACGGGACGGTAATGACTGCTGTCACCCAACAACGTGACTTGGGAATCACAATTACAAACAAACTACAACAGTCAGCGAGTTGACATGAGGGTGAAAATGGCAAGCAGAGTCCTGGGATTCATCACCAGAAATTTTGAATACAAGTGCAAGGACATCATCATTCCCTTGTACAATGCGTTAGTGCGGCCACACTTAGAATTTGCTGTTCAATTCTGGTCGCCCCATCTATGTGAAAATATCGATAACATGGAAATAGTCAAACACGGGGCAACGAAACTGATACCTCAGCTGCGAAATAAGTCGTATGAATGTCGCCTAAAAGAACTTGGTCTGATCTCTCTTGAGCAACGACATCTCTGGAGGCAACTAATAGAAACATTTAGGTATTTGAATGGCTTCAAAGACGTACCTACAAGGTGGTTCTTTGAAAGAGACCTCAATGATCGCTTACGAAACAACGGTCAAAAACTCAAGCATAAAGTTTGAAGAACGGCCTAAGTCAGCAGTTCTTTCCGTATTCTATAGTCAGTATTTGGAATAGATTCCCTTCCGATGTTGTTAGCGCGGCATCTGTCAATGCGTTTAAAAATTGTCTTGACAAACATCGGGAGAGACATCCTCTACAGCTAAGATCTCTTCCAGGAGTCGCAAACTCTTAATGGCCAAAGCCTCCGAGGCCACTTTAATCCGTCTTCTCTCTCCCGCTCCAACTACACAGTTTGACGTCTCTAAGCTCCACATGTCAGCGGCTCTTGATCGTGCTTGCGTGCATTCATGATCGTCTCTTTAGTAGAGACTCTTCCCTTCTTTTTTTTTCTTTTCTCCTCTCCTCTATATCCTACTAACATAATGGCAATAGCTCATAGAGGGCTGCGCGTAAGTTCCGGTGTCTCTTTGGGAATGGGCCAATTGGTTCGTCTACTGCCGCCTATCTAATCTAATACGTATTTGCACCCTCGGTAGCAGCCGCATAGCGTGCACTAGACGCCGCAGTATCGACTACCGTGGTAGCCAGGTAACCGATATTTACGCATTTGCCGTGCTGAGTCAGCAGTTGATAGGTATGCACAGCAGCCGTGGGGGCACTTGTCTTTCTCCCAGACACGGGTGGATAGAGGGGAATGGGTGCTCGTCTTTGCATAAGAACTTTCCGTAGATGGCGCCATAGTTTTTGACGACATAGTCAACTGCAGCCGCACTTAGTCCTCTAGGGCTAGTTGACCTAAATTTGTAGCACAAACCAGTGCGTCTGGTTTTCCCAATGGAGAGCGTGGCCAAGTTGACTTTTACAATCTGATGATTCGACGTTCAGAGTACATGTCGGCCCGGTTGCACAGTGGCAGTTGGTAGGCAAGATATCCCGCAATAATGATGGATAATGTGCGAATTGAGCCGCCGTTTATAAATAATTGGGGGACACGATTGTGGAATTTGTTTGTTCTGAAAGTAATGAATGAATAGCAGTCCTAAATGCTAACAGGCCTGCAATCAATTTTACATAGTTGGAGTTTGTTTCGCCTTCTGTAACACTGAAATTTAAGATTTTATTTCGTACCCCATAAAGGCTTTCGACTCGTCCAATTCTTCATCTCTCGCTACTTGAGACGTTATAGGTTCTTCGTTATCTTTCACTGAACTGATAATAACGTTCAAATTTATGACTTTATTCGGAGTCCCGCGAAGCTTTCGACTCTTCACTTCATCTCCAGGTACCGTCGTAAGTATCTCTCATTGAAATATTAATGCTCGAATTTAGTACTTTATTTGGTAGTACAATGACTCCTTTGATTTGCTAATTCGCCTCTCACTGCCTGAGGCCTTCCATAAATCGTCGACGAACTCTCATTTCTCCCATGAATTAAACACACCACATTTCCGTAGAATGTGATGCAAATATACTTCATAGCAGCTGTGTATCCAACCCAGCCTCCTTGCTTGATAACGAGCTGATCATTTCAATAATGACCGATCATTATTCATGTGAGACTGAGGAGCTGTAGGGATAGTGACGGCTAGCTGCAGGATTGTGGACCAAAGTGAGGTCTCGCTTGCATTGAATTGGCCCTCAGGGCCTAAGCCATCTTTATCAGACATAAGTTATGTGACGCAGCTGTCGGCATATATATATATATATATATATATATATATATATATATATATATATATATATATATATATATATATATATATATATATATATATATATGTATATTTGTTTTATCTATCAATTAGGAAATTTTTCCTACTGAACCCGTGGAATTACGTCGATAATCGAGCCAAGGCTAAAAAATCCAGGGCTGGAACAGACTCAGTGAAACACGTTGCGACTTCCCAACCTACGAATTACCGGACTGCGGATAAAGGTTTGCGCAGCAGATGTCTGAGAACACAACTCAACGCAGCACCATCAAGTCTAGTAGGATACACAGGCAAACACGGTGAAAGTTATAGATCTTCCAAGGTTTTCCGCGGGGTAAATATACACACCAGGGCCCAGATTTATTAACGTTACACTTACACATTACAATATTGTAAAACTTACAATGTTGTATTTTACAAACTCAATACAAGGTTGCAGTCTACCTACCTTATGATTGTAAGTTATAGCTCACTACTACAGCCAATGAACGATCGCTTTACGCTGTAGGTGTGACTGCAACGGTGCCACAACTACCAATAATTATTCGTCATGCGTTCTTTCAATCAGAAGAATAGAGCAATGATGTCATGAAGTGCCAATAACAGCGCCCTGACCACATATTTGACCGTTCAGCGTGGAATATGCCTCCAATCAGCGTGGCCGCTTGTCATTCGCAATAGTGACGTCATTGGCGCAGGGAAAGTGAATTTTGCCAGGAGTTGGCTTAACGAAAAATTTTCACCATAGAAATGAACATACTTCTTAAAATTCTGCCGGACAAAGGGAGCACATGATAGTCATTTGCCGCCAAAATTGGCAACGCAGCCGCTAAACCAAAGATCATCAGCAAACATAAAAATGTTGCTAGAGCTAGATCGGAAGACAGCAAGCTGGAGTACGTTTTATTTTAGAAGGCTATAGATCAAACTTTTTAATTCATAAGCAAAGCAGTTAGTCGCAGAATGGGTATTCGGGAGAATATAATGACATTCGATGCTTAATCCTACGACAATTGTGTCAAAAAAACTTTTTTAATCCGAAAACCGCGTATCAAAATTTTGCTTCCGAAAACAACAGCGTCCTTTGAAACGCGAATTAAAGTGACACGCCGCAATTTACGGTTAAGATACTCAGGTGATACCTTACCTTGAGTTACTTTGGGAGTCTTTATTCGGAAGAAGTTCAGGTGACGTTGCTCACGTCACCCCACGTGTGTGGAGTCACTCTGCTGGGTGTCTTCTGCGGTGCCGCAGTTTGCGACCAAAGACGAGAGAGCCAGCAGCGAATTATCTCCACAGTGCACGTAACTGCTGACCGCTGGTCTATCTGGTATTCTTCTTAAATGTGAATCCAGCAAATGTTTGAACTCTACAGTTTTGTTATCAGTGGCGTTTCGAAGATGCCGAGGCATTTTGTTAAACAATCTTGCTCCTCGTACAGCGAAGCTATTAGAATATTTTGTAGCCACAGCTTTTCCACCATCTCTGCTTCAGATACGGATATCACAGGTCCTTCCAGTTCTTTCCGAGTGTCTGACGACAATCCGCTCATTCACAGTGATACGTTCCAGAATTTTATAAACATATATGATTGTAAATCGTTCGAATCTGCGCTGTATTGAATACAAGTGGAGACAGCTGAGTCGTTTGTGGTAATCGTACTCCTGCATGCCTCGAATTTTGGCCGTGAACGATCGTNTTCAAGTTGTTCAAGCTTTTTTCTTGTACTCGGCATCCAAAGTGGGGAACAGTATTCTATTCTCGGAAGGATTAATTGCTTCCATACTGTGAGCATTACATCTATTTCGCGTGACGAGAAAGTTCATGAAACCCATCCACTCCATCTTTTTCCCACAGCAATAACTCAAGCAATATTTTCTTCGAACGTAGCATTGTCTTGCATTCTCACTCCGAGGTCTCTTAAAACTGTCATTCTCTCAACTCGCATCTCAGTTTTTTATAATCTTATAGAAAAGAGTATATAGACCATTATAGCCGTAATTCTTCCAGTTCTCTTACAAATTCGCATGCTGTACATCCTAAGTAACGCTGCTCCTCCCGTCAATATTGACTCTAAAGGATGTGTTTTAGGAAGTACAGCGTCAACAATACTAGCATAAGATGAAGAATGCTACTGCAAGTACTACCCGAATTAAAAGAAAACTTATACTGCATAGATATTTCTTAGTCTTGCGTAAACATTTTCAGAAAACAGCTCTAGAAAAATCCGGCTCACTGATCACACTAAAAGCATTTCTGTAGGTTAGTCTTCTCAACGTGTCCACTCATTCGAATGCGTTACTATGCCCTAGAAACAGCAGAAAAGTGTGTTATTTTCTAAGTTTTATTTCACTCTAAATTTTAGGGGACCTCCGTCACTTGCCTCGTGACACTTGCCGGAGAAACTGATTAGACGATTAACACTTTAATAATATTTTGTGGCGTACATAAAGTTCTGTTGATAACAACTCTACAAAACATTCAGACGAGTGAAAATGTTGAAAAAACTGAGACCAGGGCCTCACCGACACAACAAGCGATGCATTGTGATTTTTGCGGAGGACATGGTGCCTGTGACCGACAGCAATGCACAGGGAGTGTCGCGCGATCTGGGTTGCGTCGGTGGGGGCAGTAAATTAACAAATATGTTGTGTCGCATGCCGCTGGTGTGGCGGACGTCTAACTTGAAGACAAGCCTTAAAGAAACCTCGAGCCCGTCATTGTTTTGACATGATTTTACTGAACAACGACCAGATCTAGAAGCACCAAAAGACTGGCGTGCGAGCCCAGCTTCAGCAATATTTTTTATAATATTTATCCATTCATTCGTACAATCTACCGCAGCTTTTTTTACTACCATCCTAACAAAATTCTCGGTTGCCCAGAAGCTGATTTACAACTATAGTTTCTAGGACTGCCCGGAATTCTGCACGGGACATGAACACCGGCTGTAAAATAAAACATCTCTAAGCTCTAGATGCTGTGAAGAATAGTGCATCCCTGCCTGTTATCAGGCCATTGTTCTCCCGCAACTGCAGGAAGTCTCTCCCTCTCCCAACATCCTAATGAATCCTGAGGCATCAACTAATGTGCAGGATTGATTACGTTAATGAGGGGGATTATATTTTAATGAGCTGCATGATGAGATCTTCTCTGTGGTAAATGAGTAAGGATATCAATGAAATCTTCAGGAACGAGGGAGCTGCCAAAGATAAAAAGAAAAAAATGTTTTCTACTGGCTTTGTATGCAAGAGTAGTATTAAACTCGCGTAAATGTCGCATATTAGAACGACCACGCATTTATCATGTATAAGTGGATGAGATTGTGACACGCATCCCAGTAAACATATGTGTACAGTATTGCATTTAAGCAGTATTTCGAGAGGAATTAGAAACTAAAAACCCGAGTACATATTATTAATTGGCACAACATCATTGTTTGAAGAAATAGTACATGCAAGTTGGGAGTTTGCATATGTTGCTAAAAATTGTAGTTTCTTTTATTTTAAAAAAGTTAGAGTTTAGAAGTTCTTCCTCATTTTTTATGACATTGTGCTTTGGGTTGTACACAACTGTGTGAATGCAAGTAGACTTACTACGCGTTGCAGCTTAGCGAGCTGTCAATTTTTCTTCTAAAGAAACGGTAACAGCAAAGCAATCGAGTGCTCGGCCTAGGAAGCACGTTCATCTGACTGTCATGGGAACCCGCCTTAGCAGTGTCTTCACGTGCTGTTGTCAAGTTATGATGTGTATGACCGGAGTATCTTTTTTTCTTTGCAAGCCCTGGGGTCATCAGTGGCACAAAAAGATATAACTCATTCTATTTGTAATGACTGTTGTGAGTTTTTTTTTTAGAAATATGAAGTCGTATAGCTCAAGTTCGACAGTAGGATAAAGGACGGCGCTTGACTATCAAGTTCTGTACTAAATTCGGCTGGAATGGGCAAAAGAAATTTAAACTATTAGGACGCAGTTAAGCTATGTACAAGTGATCTAAGGGGAAGCTAAGCGCAGTGGGTGCAAGAAAAAAGCAAAATAGATCTAAAAACCAGAATCCGGCTGGACAGATACATCCTGCCGGAGCATGCACCATCATCTGAACAGAATCACCAGCCATCTTTGCCTAACAAGTGCGGAAACACAGACATACTCACTTTCTCCAATCTAGCCTCACAGACACATGCGCCACAGCTGCGCCCTGGTAAAGATCTTGCTGTGAAAACAGAGGTATTGATGGGGTAAATCAAAGATTATCCAAAATAGACATCCAAAGGTGAAGCAGATTTCGTAATTACCATTACGCAGGAGAAGTTATTATGTTAGCAAGTCACGGTAACAGCAAGATTGAACCCACTTATAACGGGTTAATCAAGGTAAGCTTGACTGTGGTGTTTTTAGGCTAAGCTATGACATTAGTAAGTATTGAATTTCAGGGTACGTTGCGCTAAAAAAATCCCTTCTTCAAGCTCCAGATTTATCAAGGTAGGTAGAGGCTTGTAAATAACGGTCCGTGTTGTCTATCACAGTTAGAACTTTTATGCTCATTAACGAAACTCAACCACCTCTTTATGAGTGCGAGCCCATGTAGCATGCAACGAACTCTCTCTTTGGCCGGGCGCACAGAGAGTGTGCCTAAAGTTTTACAGTTAAAATGACAAGTGGGGGGTTCATAGATCTTGTTTCTTTCGGAATGTATAGATGTTGCAAGTCATAAGATAGCGAGTCCTACAATGTTGTAACGTTAGCACATCTGGGTCCAGGTTAACTTCATTTCTAACTCAAATTCAGTACCAATTAAAATGAATCAGGTGAGAAAATCGTCTATTGGGCAGAAGTTGAGGGAAATAATTGCTGCAGAAATTCAAATATGGAGTTGTTACCTAGCATGGTTCAGTGATGCAGTGGGATATAAATCATGAATTTAGTACCAACTAGGGTAGGGAAACTTGTGTCTCGGCTACCTATCCTAGTTCGATGAAGCAACGAATTATAGTTTAAGAATCTAATACCAGTTAAGATGGAGAAAACTGAACGGTGGCTGCCCACCATGGTTCCATGATGCGAGCTTCATACTCCGTACAAGAGGCACCTCTTCCATACTCTTAATTACCCAATGAAGAGGCTGTTAAGGAAAGCTTCTTAACAGCACCATTTGCATAGCATGCATAATTCAACATGCTCAAAATCTTTTGCGCGGGCGACAGGAAACAGTTGCGGCGAATGAATGGGGCGATGCCGGCCATAAAACAACAATATAAATGGATTCGTTATAAGTTTGGAGACCGTTCCATGCTTAGGTTCTTCGTCGTCTCATTTGAACTTAAGCGATAAAGTGAGCAAATTAGCGGCGCTTCAAAGTTTATGCGACATAAAATAGGTTTCGTGATTGTCCTTTTAGAAAATGGATATAGATTTATCAAGTAAGCGTAATATATTCTGCGAATAAATGGTTGGAGATCGTATTAGGTGAGAGCTACAGTTAAAGTGATAGTCATTTATTCACTGAATCTTAATCAATGAACAAATATATTTCATATGACGATCGTCTTATATATATTAATTGAAACCGGACCAATGTGCAAATTAATAACATTGACGGCGGCCTCGAATGCAGATTTGCAAATGAAATATAGCGCTAGATTGTTATTTTTATAATCTAAATAAATAGCGTTGAAGTCGATCTCATTGAGAAGTTTACAATCGAAGGAATTAAATAATATTTCTACGTAATTGTAAGTAAAAATTTCTTTCAGCATCTGCTTTACAAATAAATACCATTTTAGTACGAAAAAAAACTCAATTCAAATGAAGTCCAGTTTCAAAACATTATTATGCATTTCATTGAAGAGAATACCTCATGCTTATTCAAAGCTCGGGGTTATTATTCACTACGACAAAAACCCCAGCTATTCCGACACAATCTGTTTCCCGCGAAATGTGGAGCTCGCTCTCCTCCAGCCATTGTTGTTATTTTCCAATAAAGGCAATTTCTTGACTCGTGGCCCCTCGCGCAGAGCAAGTCAGCTTTTCGATTGATTCCAAACGTTTAATTTGCGCGAGGCAATCCCTCAATACAGCAAGGAATTATTGAATGACTTCTTTGTGCGGTAAAAGCATTGCAATCCAGAGGGACGGCCCCGTGCGCAAGGTGAATGCATATTGGTGCGTATTCCGGCCTCTTGTGTATTGTCCAGTAGAACAAGTGCTGTCAGGACATCAATTCATGGAGATTCAAAGCACCCTCAGTAATTGAGCTTAACTGAAGCCACGTAATGCAAACAAAGGATCTGGATTTAACTCAGCAATGACATGCTGAGGATGAACACGGGTGATACAGAAAAAAAACTCGTGCAAAATGAGCGCGATCGAATTTCAACGAGTTCTGGCTAAAAAGATCACTACGAACTTGTGAATTAATCTACCTACAGTGACTTCAGGTAAGGGTCTAAACGTGCATAACGCCGTGACCACACTTTGCATTCGCACGCACAACTTGATGCAAAGATGTGTAGCTTGCATGCCGTTCGTGCTACCGTATCTATGCTACCTACCTTAATAAACGAAGTACCCTGGCCATAAAAAATAACGGCGGTGAATGTGGTCTGTCCGCCCGAAAAGAGGCAGAAGGAGTTGAGCCCCTGCATTAACAGAATTTTTTCAGACAGTCCGGTGGGTTGACTGAGATGTGAAAAATGCCAAAACTCCAGAATGAGCTGGCCATAAAAATGACGGCGTTGAATTTACCCCCCCCCCGCAGGTGATATTCTTACGCCACGAGGAGTTTTATTTAAATATATATCTCCAGAGTAAGCTGGCCAAAAAATGACGGCGTTGAATTTTCCCCCACTGCGGGTGATGGTCTTACGCCACAAGGAGATTTAGTTAAATATATATCGGAATGACATGCGAGCTGCGCATCAAGTTGTACGTGAGATTGTGTAGTGTGGCCTCGGCATTAAGAATACCAATTGCGATGAATACTTTTGTTGCTGCATTCCACGACTGGCTGGAGAGCCAGCATCGGATATTATCCCCACAGTGCCCGTAACCACTTTTTGTCATGTGTGGAATGCTTGTGTAATGGAGCAGCTGATGTTTATTGGTAAAGTGGTAAAGATATTTACCAGAGTATTTATTCTATTTTTCCTACATAAGTGGTGCCGCTGATTTTGTATGTTTCTGCTACTTTAATTTCAGTGAAATCAAATGAAGAACAACCTCTCCCAGTCCCGGTGTCTTTTTGGGAATGGGCCTTTTGGTTCGTCTACTGCCGCCTATCTAATCTAATCTACAGATCTAAAATAAAGTCAATGTTTAGGTCTGTGAGGCTTAGAAAGCATCATATTTTCTTTGAAATAGAATATTTTGTAGTTACGGATAAAAATATAGTTAACAAAGTTTAAAGTCTGGGATACTAACAAGACTGTGATTTCTTAGTACTAACACAAGGAATAGGGCTGTATTTGCAAAAATAAAGTTTCAAATACTACATAGAGCTGTTGGGCTAGTAAGACAAAGCGCTATATATACAGTAAGCAAACAGAGTTGAATTTGCATATAGATATGTAACAGTAGCTCACTTTGGGCCAAATTCACTAAACAGGCCATCAGTAAGTTGCGTGTTGCGTACAATGACATATTCCGACGGTTGGTGGTTGTGCCCAGATACACAGGTGCTAGTGATGTGTTTGCGCCGTATGACGTA
>LQNS02278091.1:60324783-60369980 GCA_001587735.2 Parhyale hawaiensis | reverse complement strand
CTGAAATTGAGCTGCTCAATGCCATTCGTGTCTGCAGGTGTAGGCTGAGTGTATCTATTTATTCTCATTGTACGTGGCCACCAATATTTCTGACTGGGCCTAATTACTAGGTTGAATTTTGGCTACTTTGTTTGTACTTGCAAGCTTGTAAGCATATTTTGTGAACCCATTGTGTTCTTAATAAAAGCTAATTAATTAGTATTATTAGTAGATCTAGTAGATCTAATGAGCTGAAAACACCGAATTCTTGTCGAATAGATGAACTGGTTTACATTTGGAGACGCCAATTCAAATGGGACAGTGGAACTAGTGTAGTTAAACATTTATTTCTAAAATAGTAAGTAAAGCTGTAGCTGCCACAATATCTGTGCCGTCAGAATAGATATGTTATTGTCAGTTACAGCAACATTATAATAGGATTCTTTTTCGCATTTGTCTTGGAAGACTGAAACTAGGTTCAATTAGCCCATAGACCAGTTTAGCATCTGGAGCATATCCTGGTATTCACGGAAATTTTTCTGCGTTTGCTTTAAATAATATTAGTTACTTTCTTAACCATATGCCGAAGTAACTGTTGCTTTCATATAAATTACCATAAAATATTTGCTGACAAATGAGAATATTGTTTATCTACTTCAAAAAATTCTATTTGTATAAATGATAAAAATGTGAGAAAACTATCACTGGGTAGAAAGATGGTAAGAAGGGAACAGCAAGTCGGGGAAGAAGAGAAAGGACTGAATAAAGCATGAGCAAGTAGGAGTATGAAAATGGAAGGAAGCTAAGTGGGCACGAAAGACAGACGTCCGGAAGACTTAGCTAATGGCTAATGCAACCAACACAAGCCCCCTGGGATCGCCGGCTCTTAGTTATTTCTGGTAGACATGCGTGAATCGGATGAGTTAATTCTTTTATCCATCGCTTACAGAATAATTTGATTGTGTTATATTTATTTTTTGCTCGGTGCAATCGATTACGGGAAACCCAGCAATCTAACAGTCTAAAAATGGCTTTCGATATCACATATCCGTCGAAGTCGACACTTAGCTGGCAAGCAAAACATATAACACTAGTGGCCCGTGCCGTCAATATAAATGACGGCAAAAAATTAACACTTCACCAAAACCCCCGCCGTCTTTTGGGCTTCCTCATTTTTCCCCTATCTAATACTGAAGAAAAAGATTCCAAGGTACCCAACTGTTTTTTCGCCTTTTGAAATCTGAATTTTCTCATCTTATTAGTTCCATTTTCCCCTATCTAATTCTGAAGAAAAAGATTGCAAGGTACCCAACTTTTTTTTCGCAGAAGAAAAGTATTGCAAGGTACCCCACTTTTTTTTAACATTTTGAAATCTAAATTTTCTCCTATCTTATTCCCATAGAGCGTGACAGGAAAGATATAAATATATAAAAACACAACGTGAATTATTATATGGTACTGATTGGGTTTCTTTCCCCTCTAGCCGAGGCAATTTTAGCCTTGTTTGAGCTCTGAAACACGCACGGGCTCAATTTTCCATGACAAAACCCTAGGGTAGCTGTCGGGGGAGATGGTCGTATTGACATATGAGGGAGGGAGAGGTGAGGGAGGGCTACGTTTGAGCCAGAGGACCTACAATAAATGTGAGCGAAACACGCGACAGAGATGCCCTTCAAGCGAGAGGGTTTGGTTCCTGGCACTGCGGAGTGTCACTGCATTTGGACTTGTAGCGTGAAGTAAGCACGACGAAGGAAAGTATCAGTGATTACTTAACATTGACTTTAGACCAAGTTGTTTACATAGGAGTATATAACGAAGATTATGGTGTAGCACGAAGCAAGCTGTACACATAGCAGTAAATATTGATGATTATTGAGTGACATGGAATAAACTGCATACATTGTAGTAAATATTAATGATTGCGTGTAAGACGACTCAGTATAAACATCTGCACGTACTGAAAAACTCGATGAATATTGTGTGGCTTGATACAAACTGTGCATATAATATCGTAGCAAATAATGGTAATTACTATAAGACACGAGGTAAACCGTGCGCATACTAGCAAATATCGACGATTAGTGCGCACTCATGCTATAGTGAAATTCTAAATTATTGTTGTGTCTAGGATGTATGTTGAATCTTTCTGGACACTCACGGCCCGCTGATACGGCTTGCACTGACAGACAAGACGAACCTACAGCACAACACTACCTCCCACCGTAAAAGTTGGTAGGGCACTATGCACCATTGAGTCCAAGCAGTCAAGTCGGACACATACACGGTAGAGACCAGCACTGGTAACAGCATGTCTCAGCTTCCACTTGGCTACAGCGCTGCAAAACACCAAGCAGTCAGTAACGAGCAATTCCTATGACGTAGGAGGATAAGAACTTTGGGGATCAGATTAGTAAATAAAACCATTCCTAGAAATATATCAACACACTGTACATGCCAAACATGAATTTGATGTAAATTTATAACTTGCAGTTATATCATTAAAACATAATATATCATAATACCATAATTGTGATACCACATTTAAGTATAATTTATATGTGGTAAATTGGTAATATGTACCGGAATGGGATCTCCATAATGCGCCTACGCATGAATACTAATGACTGTGTACCACAAGGCGAGCTCTTTAGCTGGCAATATATTTTAGTGAGAGTGTGGAGTAGCAGAAAACATTGTGGACAAAAGTAAAATTATCAATAAATATTATACCATTAGGTTAACCTGTATAGAACCACTATTTTTACAGCATAGCATTAATTACACGTGGACACTTCAATATACATATTACTGTTGGAAAGAACATCTTTACCTACCGCCTATCAGCATTATTTGCCAATAAAGTAGTCACAAAACTAACCCTCTCATTATTAAATTTAGTGTTAGAATGAGAAGCAAGTAAAACTCGTGGTAAGAAATATTGGTGAATACTGGGTAGCACAAAGTAAGCTGAAGGCTTCCAATAAATATAGAAGATATTTGAGTTAACTGTAGAGTAGACTTAATGTCATCTTCTCAATTGCATAGACAGACACAGCCCTAGCTTACTCAAGCTCTGCTATTTTGCCTCATGGGTCTCATTGGTTGTTTCTCCTGTTGTAAAACAGAAGAAGAATTTTTTTATCGAGAGACTACAGTATACGAATAAGCTGTGAATGTAAAGGAATTTACACATAAACTAAGCGTAAAATTTCAGTATTTCAGTATATTTTTCTGATAGAACACTGATTTTACATCCTACTGGTAATGTTCATCTTTCCTTCAAATGAAAGGGTATGACCTAAGACTGAACAAGTTTTGTATTGCTCATGTACTGCAGGGATAATTTTTTTAATTGAATTGTTGAAAAACAGTGTTTGTTCAAGTTTGTAGGGTAGGGATCAGGTATCAGAAAGTGGCGCTAAATAAACCTAACGTACTGTATAGCAAGAAAAATAAATGCCTTTCGTTATGTACAGGGTGTTGGAAATTTCATGACAAGTATTTTAACCACAAGTAAAGTCATCATAGCCGTACGGTGTGATGTAAATTTGTTATTTTTTGGCAAAATTCAGTTTTTTTTTAAAAAGCTACAGCGTTTTATATTTTATTTCAAAAATTAATTTTCGTTGTAAAAAGTCAATTTTCAACCGATTTGGATAAAAATTCGTAGCAAAGTAAATCTCTCAATGCTCTATGGTAACATGTCAAAATTTGAAAAAAGTGTAAAATAACTAGGAAAACCTCGTTCAAATTTAAAAGTGGTTACACAAGTTATTAGTCACACTTGGGCGAAACGAGAAACCAACGAAGAATGCCTATTCGAAGACCTTTCAGAGGATGAAATGTACGACTAAAAATGATCAGATTAAGGGCATCTGTTCAAGAGGAAAACTGATGTATGTTCACCAGTATTGATGCTCGCCCTCATGTTGCCCTGTCATTGCACCAGATACGCATAGCTAGACGAACGTAAGGGCTGCGGTAAGGGGGTTTTACTACGTTTGAGGAGAATTTAGAATAAATCATAAGTTGCTGTGTAGAGTTATTGAGCATGTTGGAATTAATATATATTATGTATGTAGATTGGATTCACATGATTAGAAAACCACAGCCTAAATCTTGTCTAAGTACGTTTTCTGTTATTTCATCTTTTGAATAATCACGGCTTTAAAACCGAAATAAGGTTCATTGCATTTACAACCGTGCAGTGACAGGGCAACATGCGGGTGTGCGTCAAAACTGATGAGCTTACATCAGTTTTCTTCCTGACAAATGCACTTAATCTGATCATTTTTTTGTCATGCAAAGCATCAGTTGAAAGGTGTTGATTTTGTCTATTATAGTAGATTTCTCGTTTTTCACGAAAGTGACTATTGATTTGTGTAACATAATTTGAATTTAAACGTCATTTTCCTAGTTATTTTAAATTTCTTCAGATTTTGACAACATGTGCGCATGGAGCATTGGAAGATTTTTTTTCTACCAATTTTAATCAAAATCGGTTGAAAAATGAATTTTTAGAGCGGGAAATTATTTTTCGGAATAAAAACTTGAAACGCTGTAACTAAGAAAAACTAAATTTTGCCAATAAAAATTACACCATAGTCTATGGCTATGACAACATTACTTCTGGTTAAAATATTTTCACTAAATTTCCAAGGCCGTGTATGCTTTGCTCTTTGATTATCAGTGATTTAATTTTTGGTGTTTGTACCGTGATCTCGAACAAGTAACTGTAATTACCTCCGCCAAGGAGGTTATGTTTTCGTTGTATTTGTCTGTCTGTCACTAAGATAACTCAAAAAGTTATGAACCGATTTGGACGAAATTTACGGGAATTGTTAGGTATGTTAGAAGAAACAGATGATCAACTTTTGGTGAAGATATGTCCATCCGTTTGTTTGTTTGTCTGCCGCATTTTTCTCAATGCCATAACTCAAAAAGGTATAGATGGATTTTTATGAAATTAACATGAGTTGTTAGGCATATAACAGAAAATAAACGACCAAATTTTTTAATGATCCGTTTGTAACTGATTAAATTTTATGCTTGTTAGCACAATTACTCAAAAATATTGAATTGATCTTTATGATGTTCATAGGGATTGTTAGTATTGTTAAAAGACATAATTATTAGATTTTGGTGCAGATCGGTTTGTTCGTTTGCATGTTTGACTCATGTTTGTCATAATATTTGTTAGCACTATAACTCAAAAAGTTATGAACGGATCTTCAAGAAAATTGCACCATTTGTTATTACTATCAAAAGGCACAAATGATTAGATTTTTGAATTTAAACAAAGAAAATTATGGTTTCAGAGCCAATTTGAATTTGATGCTACCCTTGCCTCGCTAGGCGGAGGTATGCGCTCTCAGAGTGCTCTCTAACACCATGGATAAACTAGTTCCAAATTAAACTTATCCCGCACAGATAAATTTCATAGCAACTAACCATCGAAACAGAAAGCTTGTTTTATATTATAGAACTGGCTTCGCAGAAATTAAATGGTAATTATCAACACCAGATGGGGTCTTGCTATAGTTAGTCTACGGATGTTAAGCCTAGGATTTAAGTATCACGGTTTCAGTGCATCGCGTTGTGATGTAGAATATAATAATTTGCTTTTGATTTTCAAGCCACTTAGCTTAGGCTGAATATTATAAGAGAATAATAAAACCTTTGTTGTCCGTGATAAGATTTATACTCTAACTGTAATGACGACTTTCGAAAAAAAATCCTGCCACGATTGAACTACTGTAATACCAGCAATGTAAGTGTTCTTACACTGTCACTCTTCTGGTGACATGAACTCTGTGCTGACCATAGTTCGTGCAATTTTACAATATCTTTATCATAAGATTACTCAAGGTCTTAACGTAGTCTGCAAAATTATTGAGACATACATTGACTGAACCAAAGCACTATCATTAATTAAGAAAAGTTTGGCTCTCAAACCACGGAGGCCTTTCCGTCCACGAAACGGAAAGCCTGTCTCAGCGTGTTTGTCCAGCACGGAAACTACATCTATTCTGCTGGTGTACGGAAACGTGAGTTGGTTTGGGCACAATACTTTTTTTCAACTTAACCATGCATATTCATAGGAAAGATTTAGACCTGTATGACGTCCTCTCCCAGCTTAAGCTCATACATTAACATTTACTAAATGTCGATTAGAAAAGTGACAGTCAAGAAAATAAATCTGTAGTACAACATTCTCTGGCTACCAAATGAGTGGTAAAATTGTCTGCTGGAAGATGCATTGATATCCATTTAATTCCTTCCGTTCTATATTTGAGAAGAGCAAAGGAAAACCAACTGTAAATTGCTAAATACTGTAAGGTGTATTTCTTTGGGCTCGAGAAGAGAGAAATATGTAAGACATAAACCCTTCAAACTGTGCCTGCTTCTGCCTCTTTAAAAAGATATAATTGCTGAAGAGCGGATAAGAGGAATATTTCATTTTTTTGTAAAATAAACAGCTTTCCAAAAATAATAAAATTACATCCAATTTGCATTTACTCTTAAAGACTAACTCGATGCCACCAGAAACTTCAGCACTGACGCCAAAACTTTATTATTTCTGTCAAATATTTTTTAACTACAACATTTTATCGTTGCTGCTGATATGTTATCTTTTCACATTTGCTTTATTATTATTTTCATTTAATGAAGGTCATCAAAATTTTCCACACTGGTTTCTCGCTACTGTAATATTATTATTTCTAGAGAAATTTTCTCTTCGGCATCAAATTTTTCTCTATTTTCCATATTTCCACTGCTACTGTAAGCGCTTCCACAACAACAACAAATGCTTTTTGCCCAAAACCAATAATTTCTCAGCCAACGCTTAAACATTTTCCATTACCACAAAAATATTTCCGAAGTCACTGCAAATTTTTAGGCTAACGCTGAAATTTTTCCACTGCTACCAAAACTTCCACATACTCCGCGGGGATGCTCCAGCCTAGCAAAGCGCAGACACAAATTCTGCGCATACTTCCAAGCTAATAAGGGCGCAGTGGCCGGGGAGGGTATTGTGTTTTCGCTCACGTGTTCCAAAGGCCCGAGTTTGGAGGGACGGTCGGAGTGGAACCATAAACATGGGAGGCGCGTAACCGCCTCTAAAGCCGTGCTAAGAATATCCAAACCGCGTCTGCAGCCAACAGCGCGAGCAAACAAACCAGTAGTCCCCGTTTTTTCTTTAGACAAGAGAGGCATTTTCCGCTACTGTCGGGAAATTTAAATGTATTTGTGAGTGGAACATTTTTATAATGCTTACTGAGACACGTTGCAACTGGTTCGAAAGCGCTAAATTTTTGCATTCGTCTTCTTGTACTTCGCTAAAATTTCTTTTGCAATTAGTACTTTCTTCATCAAGTTTCCATTTTTTAAAAATATTTTTATAAACTCATTGTTTGCATTAACTTTTTCCAAAATTTCCTGAAAACGGAAGAGTTTCATTTCGTGAATTTACGGAAACGCTTCACAAATCAATCAGAAACTCAAGTCACGTCAGGTTCCTGTTGTAGTCCGTAAGATTTCATTCGCGTAATCCCTCTTCTCTCTTTGTAGATGCACGGGTCAGTAACGGGCTTTACGGAAGGCTTTTCTTCATCAGTCGAGGTTTAAACTCAATTGAATACCTGAAAAAACTCTTATGCAATTCAGGCAGCAATCTCGGAAATGCAGGCATAGCTCGCGTAAAGAGGCGGCCTCAGGGGTGCCTCCATTTCAGCAGCCTCGTGCACTCAGCAGATGCCAAATTAAAAGAGAAAGCTGTTCCAAAATTTCTGTCCCGTGGGAAATTAAAGACTTAGTCAAAGAGGGCCAATAGATCACTCGTTCATTGGTTACTTCCCTTAGATTCAAAAGGATGTTAGTAAAGAACTGCACCCTGGTTGCTGTCGCGAGTCACCGCCTCAAGCAAAAGATGGTAAGACTTAATAACTCCTTCAGGCAGAGACAAGAACTATCTTTGGGTCTAATCTAGTAAAAGTTTTCACTCAGTGTGTGATATCTTTTGTTATCGCACGTTTAGAAGTGAAAATGTGTGCAATTTTAGGTGGATGAGAAGGAATTTGGGAAGTAATAAGCAATAATCGCAAGAATTTCTTTTGCATTTCCCATGAGAATACCACTGTATGTTACTTACCAAATGTAAAATATGGTGTACAAAACAACTAAGATGAATGGTGCCTAGCCTTACCGTATTTGCTGGTCATATAAGTTTACTAACTAAATCATATGTGACACGTAACGCTCATAAATAGTCAGTTGATCGTTGCTCAAACTGTTCACTGAAGTAGCTACAGGCTCAAATTCATGATTCCACATTGCATTGTAGCTTTATTGATTTTTTTAGTTGCAAAACTCATGAACTTTTTACTCATTTTGTTGGAGGGCCAAAATGAACACCAGTAACCACAGAAACCCACCTCTATACTTAATCATTATAGATGATTGCCAATAGCAAAGGGAAAATTTTTAAACATAATATTCTCATCTTTGGGAGACCTGAGTAACATTTTTCAAGTCCGAAATATCAGTAAAAATAAGACTAAAATTAAATTTTACGTTACGTTGAGGTGTTAGTGGAACGGTCTGTATTAGTGCAAATAATACACATGCGCTATTTCTAATAAAATGTATGTTGGGACAAGTATAAGGCCTACTGACTCTGCTATCCGTATTAGCGTAATTACCGCTTCATTCTTAATAAGATATCAAATTGAGGCTTTAGGCGTACGAGAGCATATTAACAAATCTTTAAGATGAACGGAGTAGAAGAATTTTGGAAATGCTGATTCAAATTCCAAATTGATGAATTAACTAATGTTACATTTTTTGTTATATTGTTATGTTACTTCGCCACTGCAAGGTGTAAGCCATTGTGATTGAAGCGCATTTAGTTCAACCATGTCGAAATGGGCCAAGTAGTGATAAAGCCTAGCTACAAAAAAAAAAAAAACTAATGTGTTAAATGAAAAATCTGTCCCCAAATAATTCCATTCAAATATACTTGTCCAATATTTGCACTGAAGTCATTACCTAGTTTTGACAGTTTAATAGAGCTTTTTCATTTCCTGAATTTTTTGGCTTATCCCAGGAGGGAATGAAATCGAAAGTTAGAAAATACCTATTCAAAAATTCACATCGTACCGGTAGAACTGGTGCCGTGGGTCGACTAATATGCATTTTTGAGGAAATTCCTGTAAAGACCCTCAGGAAATCCAATGAGCAACGCATTCGCAAATACTCGAAGAAATTAATGACCAATTCATCGGTTTCGAAGTTCATTACCAATATATCAATCTCATCTACACATTCATGGAAAAAACACCAGAGGTCCTCATCAGCATTTAGGCTAAATCCTTTCCGAATCTCGAAATTTCCTGCAAAAAAATCCACTTCATTAGAGAGCCATTCAAATTGCTCCTGGGCTCCATATTTTCCTCATCTTGTGATTTTTTTCTATTTCGGTTAGGGCAGCTCTAATGAAACGCTTTCGCTTTGGCCTTATGGGCTTCGATTCTTTCTCATAACCGAACTTCCAAAAGTTTCGGAAGCGTAATTTCAGTCCAAAGGAAACGATGACGCGGCTCAGAGATTTAATACGTCGAGCTGAAGTGGACTCTAAGCATTGCAATCAGGAGAACAAATAGTAGGGAAGTGCGTGTTTTTTGGCTCTCCAGTGCTGTTCTTGTCGGTAAAATTTCCTGCATTGATGACATTTTGCACAAAGCTGACATTGATGACCACAGGTTGCACATGAACTTGCCAGTGCTTTTTTGGAAAGCTGTAATTCTTTACGTAGGCCTATACTTGTCAACTGATGTTCTTCGTTTCTTGAGGGCAAGAGTCATACTGAAGCTCTAGATTTCTCCTGCACTAAATCGAATGTCAATGAATTTTCAACAACGTTCAGGGCGAAAGAGCAAGACTTTCATGACTTGAAAATTTTCATAAACCCAACTTTAGCAGAAAATGTGTAACACGGCATCACTTCCACCACCAATGAAATGTCACTGAAATAGAGAAATCCACTTTGCGAGTGGCCTGCGCATTATCAGGTCGCCCCCATTGTCTGGCCTCAGAATGCTTCTTTGTTCGAATGAGTCATCTTTGGGTTGGGGCTCTGGGTAGCCCCTGAGTTAGAGGATGTGCCACTGTAAATGCGGATAATACATTTTTGGTCCTACGGTATTTTAGATAGGAGATGAAACTGGCAGTTGCCATAGCCGTGTGCCCGGCATTCCACAGTCAACTCCTCTCCCTACCTCTTAATGGCACAATCGAGACTTTTTCTTCTTTCCTCTACTTTCTTGCTCATTCTTCTATTGTGCTAATCCCGTGCTGTGAGCGGCAGGGTCATTGGAGGTTGGTGGAGGGGGTCACATGTCCACCATGACTGTTGTCCGCCATAACCTGGCGATCCTGGCCTTGTTCGGTACGCAGCTCTGCCGAGTGAACCGTACTTCTGCCTCTGCTAATCATATGTTTATGGGATTTTTACTTTCTTCTCTTTCGGATATTTCTGTATATTGCTGAATATTTCTGTTTTCATCTTCATTTCTCTCTTGGTTCTTTGTGAGGAGTTGGAGAGTAACCCGCGACCGGGTCGGGCTCAGAGGTGTCATCTCCTGTATTACAATATTAGAGGATTCCATGCGAACCTAGGGAGCTTGTCTTTATATCCCGTGGTGTAAATGTCGCGTAGACGCGGTTGGCCGGTAGGAGACACGACGCCGAGCTTGCCTTGGAAGGTTTTCAGTCCCCTTTTCGTAGGCCATCGGAGTCGGGCCTGGATTTAGAGGTATGGCCGCCTACGCCCAGAGTGGTTCCTGTGCTTACCGGCAGTCAGTGCATGAATAAGATTGTCATTATATTATAGTTATAGTTGTGAGGGTGTGTGGCCGTTTGAATAATTTTTAAAAATTATCGTTACATCGGAGCCCTGCAACTGATGATTCTTTGTATGACTGTTAGCTGATGGTTATGGCCTCGTTCCAGAGTACGGATCCTAAATCAGCGTTTGTTTTTGTGGAAATGTTAATGCACACCACAGGGAATGGCTAGGATGTTTGTGGCCGACTGATGGCCTTGGTGAGGCTGCGTTGGACTTTTGCACCGTATCTGGTTGTGTGAAGCTAGTCTGTGAGTCCACACATGTTGCTGGTAATTGTCTCGAGCGAGACTACTTGGGGCTATTACTGGAGCAGTATGAGCGTTACCTTGGCACCAGATCATTCGCAGTCATTCCTGTCTCTGAGTTTAACGACTTGACAGTGTATTTTGGAGAGGTTTGTCCCGAAAAGGACTATTTTTATGAGGTCTCGGGACCAACTGTGGTTTGATGACCAGCGTCGGTTAGCTTTCGAACTAACCTACAGCAGAAGGAGCTAGCCCAACTTGAGTTAGACAATGTAGAAAAAGATAAGCCGCAGCGAACAACTGTAACTTGTGTAGGATCAAGATTTTTCTTAAAGGTTTACTCAGGCTCTCTACCCTCCAGTTAGGTAATAAAATGTGCGCTTCATTGAGGGTATCACATTGCAAAGAAAAATTTGGTTTTGAAACCAATGAAAGATCAAAGTCCTATTTTTGAGTGTTTTTAATGTTCCAATAAGCTAAATCTTTGGACAATTTATACAATTTTGTGTATGCTATTCGTTTTAAGCATGTGATTAAGGACAATATTGGCGATATTTAAGAAGCGGTATATAATTGTAGACATTAGATGACACATAAAATAAAAACTGTCATTGCTCGTAAAAAATTTTATATTTTTTTAGAGACGACCCTCCCATTTAACAAAAGATACATACATCCGCCAACATGTAAATAACTACGAGGGACAGTTAAAGAACAGGAGACTTCTCAAAGTCTCTTCTCTTATCCGAGATATGTCTAGGCGGAAGGCAACTTAAAGTTGCACTCTTGAACTATGTAAATTTTGTTTCTAATGAAGGTTAAAATGCCGTATAGGAATATAATTGTATACACCTTTTTGCAATTGCTTTTAACCAATTTACCATGCATGTTTGGCAGTATAGATAATTTTTTGACAGAGTTTATTAGATTTGACACATCTCATAATTGTATGACATAAGAACAAAACTGTTTGGGAATTTGACAAAACAGTTTGTCAGGGTCTATCAATAAAACCTTTTGACAATCTGCATTTCACTGTGACAATGGTCAAATGTATACGACAATTCTGGAAATCATTTTGATAATTGTTTAAATCTATTTATAAGATGGAGGATCATGTAAGAGGTGGTGGAGGACTGGAAGACAACGAACCGGCGAGATGCAACACATAGTACATGACACAAAATACGCAAAAGGCAATCAAGCGTGTCTTCGTAGTACATAAGAAAATTTGCGCCCTCATTCGGCATTGCATGAGAAAGATTTGAATGAAACTAAGTTAATCAAATGGTTTTAGCAATTGTCTAACTATTTCTATGATTGGCAACATTTTGCAAGATAGTCAAAGAGAAATCTAGTCATTGTCAAACGGTTTGTCATTTTATTTTTATTATTGTCAAAGTGATAAGCATTTTGTCAAAGTATCTTCAATAATTGTCAATGTGTTCTGCTAGTTTGTCATTTCCAGAGTAGACATTGCCCAACTGTTTTGAATAGTGTCAAGGCGTAATGAACATTGGTTGAACTGTATTGCCCATTCTTAAAATCAGTTGTTAAATTGGTCAAAAGCAATTGCAAAAATGCATATAATTTTAAATAAACAGATATAGCATTGTTTATTCTACTATATTCTGATGCACAGTTTGCTAATTGCTTGCTTTGTTTGTCCGGCATCATTGGAGATTAGATGGGGAAAAAATTATCTGCAGCACGCCAAGCTTAAATTTGAGATAGAAAGTAACTACTGTATATAGAATATTTCGCACTTTCTGAAAATTGAAAAGCTTTGTAGTCCATGCCCTCTGAATATGGTAGTACATCATCGAATAAGCTCAGTATAATGAATTTTCTAATGCCCACTACAACTAAAATGTAGCTAAGCACTGCATCCATATAAGAAAATAAATGTTTTTAAATACTTTTTGGCGATTTTTTCGAGCAATTTGAGGCTCGATATTCGATTCAATTTCGTTCCCCTCTTTCAATATCTTTTCTGCCTACTGTTTTTTTAGAAAAGTTTCTCCGCTGTACGCTGAGAAGAGGTAACTATTTTCAGCTCTTATTACCGCCAAATTTTGATCTTGACGTGATCACTATTACCTTGTGCACCTTATGCATTTCTTGACCTCTTCGAACAAAGTCCAGGTGACGTTCTCCACATCACGTGTGTTGAGTCACGATGCTAGATTTATTCTTTAAGGCCGCAGTTAGCGACCAAATAGAACCCCAGCAGAGAATTATATCCACAGTGCACGTAACCGCATGCTGCTGGCATATCCGCTGTTCTTCATAAATGAGAGTCCAGCAAGTTTTTTAACTATAAAAGTTTCATATCAGTGGAGGTTCTGAATATTCCATGGCATTTTATTACATGTGCACTGTACAGTGAAGCTATGAGATTACTTTGTCGTCACGGTTTCGCCCCCATCTCTGCTTGGGTGCCTAAATCACAAGTCCTTCTCTTCCTTTCCGAATTTCTGGCGACAATCCTTTATGAGTTTCTGGCGCAAATCCTTTCATTCACTTTTGCAGTGATACGTTTCAAAATTTCCGAACCACATATGCTTGTGAAACCCTCGAATCTTCGTTGTATTGAATACAACTGGAGAGAGCAAGGTTTATTGTGTTTATCGTACTTTAAATGCCTCAATTTTGGTAGTGAACGATATCTGGATAGCTTCAAGTTGCTCTAGATTCTTTATTTTTAACAGGTACACTCGTTTTCGCATTTTATTGGAAAAACTACAGCAGAGAATAGCTAGGTAACCACACATCAATAGCTACTGACTTATTTTCGCTAGTAGTGTTACACCACAGAGACATATAGAGCATGGAATTATCGATAATCTCAAACAGAAGAGGTGGTGACTGTTTCCTTGAATAGGATCTTTTGGGTCTTTCTTTAGAGTATTTAAGATACTGTCAAGTAGAAGGTGACGTGGCCTGCGTTCCCTCGAAAACTGACGCGTAATTCAGGTATGTACTATAAGCCTCAAAGAGGTGTTATCCTGATCTTTGTTATATCCACGAAACTAAACGATATAAAGAATGAATGGAAGAAAGCAATGATTTTTTATATAAACAGAATTTCACTCTAGAAGTTCGAACTGTTTAATGTATACTTACATTTCTCCTCAAAACGACACATTTCTATACATTGCGTACACAGCGCTCCTGCTTGTGACTGTTAGTGAAAATAACAGAAGGAATTAATCGACCGCAATGCTTCTCAGTTAAATATTTCTGTTACCAATATGAATTTAAGTAAAATTTTTCAGCTCATTCTTTCCTTTTTTATATCATTGTTAATTCAATTATAACTAGAACAGTCTAAGAGAGCATACCTCCGTCAACCTAGGCAATGCTAAAAATATAAATTACAGTAGTCCTGAAACTAGAATTTCCTTTTATCTTCTTTGAAATTTTACTAGTTGTGCGTGCCTCTTCACATTCATAACTGCTTTCGCAATTTTCTTGTAGATTCTTTTACAGCTTTTTAAGTCACGTTCTGACTAACATTATGACAAACATTACTGAAACATACAATCGGATGAAGCGATACACCAATAAAATGTGTTCATTAGAGCCTTTTAGTATTTATAACAATTCTTACAGATTTAATGAATATCCGTCCATAACTTTGAGGTTTATGTTACTAACAAATATGAAAACAAAAGCAGAGACAACAGAAGAAACAGAGAAGCAGGTCATCACAAATATTTGTTACTTTGTTCCTTGTAACTTTTTCCATAATTCCTGCAAATTTTCTGAAGATCAGTCCACAACTTTTGAATTGTGCTAGCAAGAAAAAAGAAACAAATGAACAAACGGTTGAACGGATCTTCACCAAAAGTTAATCAACTACTCCTTCTAGCGTACCTAACAAGCTCTGTAAATTTCGTAAAGATCCACCCATAACTGTTTGAGCTATCTAGGTGACAGACACACAAACAGAGTAGTAGACAAATTTGACAAAAACAATCTTCCTATTGGAGATAAGAATTCAGTTCAAAATTAGCTCACTTTCGACTTCGTTTTAACACTGGCAAAACTTGTCGTCGCTGACAGTCGGAAGAAATCCCTCTTTAAAAAGTTTCCGTCCTGTTTTTAACGAAAGTAAAAACTGATGAAGTGTTGATGAACATTCTAAAAGCTAAAGTGTCCGTTCTAAATGTTTTTTCTTTTTTCTGTCACTTAAGCCAAATAAATAAAGATCCAATGTTGTTGCACGTCAGCGAAAATCAAAAGATCTTAGCACCGAGCACCGCCACCTGTTAATTCAAATGAATGAAACATGCAAAGGTGCTGCCAGTCACCTTCATAATAAATGTTAATTATAATAGTAACAGTTAACTAATGCATCATCAAAATTACAACAGTTCTTAAAAATTAGATATTTGTATTAAGCCCATGGGTAGCTGAAAGAGCTATTTGGGCACTAGGTCCGTTGTAACATGGGTGAGGTTCACAAAAGATAATTGAAACAGCATTGAGCTAGTGACCCGCCGGCCGTGACTGCGGAGTTTACACACCTAATAACGCGAAGCTGCAGTGTGCAGCTTTTCCAGCAGCCACTGCACGTGATCACACTGAAGAGCAAAATATACACTTGGACTGCAGTTAAGGCATAATGTATAGCGATTATTATTCATAGACATAGCTGGTGCGTAATGATATGTTGAGATTTTCAAGCTTTCGATGCGCTACGAAGGCGACCCAACTGACGAAAAACTAGAACGCCAATGTGAGTAATAAGACCATTGCCTGCGGTGAAGGACACATTTCAACGCCCTCATTTTTTATGGCCAGCTAACTCAATATTTTTGGCATATTTCATATCTCAGTCAACCCACCTGGCTGCTTAAAAAATATATATTATGACTCCAATTCTTCTGTCTTTTTGGGAGGACAACAGAATTCATCGCAATAATTTTTGATAGCCTGCTAATTCCAGTTTTTAGGCATTGTTCCCATCTAGGTCAACCCACATGACTTCTACAAAAAATATGAACATTGGTCAACTCTTTCTCCCTGTTTTTGGGTAGAGACAAATTTCAACGCTGTCATTTTGATGGCGAGCTAACTTTAACATTTTGGCGTTTTGACACCTCAGTCAACCCACCTGACTACCTGAAAAAAATATTATTGTTATGCCTCAACTCCTTCTGCCTCTCTTTGGGTGGACAAACAAAAAAATTCAGCACCATCATTTTTGATGGCCAGCTAATTCTAGTTTTTTGGCATTGGTCACATCTACGTCAACTCACTAGACTGCGTGCAAAAAAAATATGAACATTGTTCAACTCTTACCTGTTTTTGGGTGGAGAGACCTACAAATATATATATATATATATATATACACAAATTTGACTCTTCAACGGCAACATTATTGCGGCTCTCACTTCGTTCGCAGTTGATAATTTAGGGACAGCAGCATGACGCCAGCGACGAGGAACCCACGCACGAAGGTTCTTTCGCACCTGAGCTACGCGCGCGGGAACTGCCAGTCGGGAAAGGAGAGGAAGAACAGAGCAACTCGTCACCAGCGCGAGCATAAAAAAAAAAAAACGAAGGCAGCGAAGCTGGCACGAAAGAGAGAGGTCTCGAAGGCCAGCTATGGCTGATGCGGAAGATCACCCAAAGGCGCTATTCTCAGGAACGCAGGATGAGCAAACCAAACTAACTAAATCAAACTTCCGCCAAGGGTAAGTTACGAGTTAAAAAAGATTATGCCAAATGCTTTGCTTGAAAGTTGAAGTCCCCATACACTATATCGCCTATCGAATCGCGCTTCGAGCAACGCGTAAAGTTTTCGTAGAGTATGGGGGCTGTCGCATCCCGCATCGAGCGACTCGAAGCTGGCTCGACACGATCAAGAGTCTCCTGATGTTTTGTGGGCGGAGCCTGAGACTCGTTGCGCGTAGTGATAGTGTGTGGGGTACAGACGAGGCCGAGCTTCCTTAACTCCTTTATTTTCCCATTATTATCGACCCTGAGGATGCTACGTTTTACCACGCGTTTTTATGTCGGATTCTTTGTTTGTCTGTTTGCTTGTTTGTTTTTCTCTTGAGGTCTCCCTCCTCCCCCCCCCCTCCCGGAGGTGGACTAAAAGAATTCCGCTAGTTAGTTGTTCACTATAACTTTTAGCATTCTATTTCAGAACTATGCATACTATATATATATATATATATACAAGGTTCTCAGAGGGGGTGTTCCTTTATCAGGCCAATGTGACATATATACACATGGGCATCAATGCATATTCTTATAAATATATATATATATGAATTTCTTGAAATATACGTTGACACCCAGGTATATTCATGCTGGGAGAGTTTTCAAAAGTCTTCTGGGTTTTACTGTATGTTTAATATACCCAAAGCTTTCGAACTACTAAACGTAGCCCGTCTTCAAGGGAACGAAACTTCAAACCTATCAGCAGAACCACGAAACTTGTATACAACAGCTGTATCATGGCTACCAATTTTGAAAAAGCTAATACTATATCGGAAAAACTATGAAATTTGAAGCAAAGAATGAAAGTTCATTTCTGGTGAGACTAAAGAACACGGAAGTAGGCTTCAGAAAATTGAACATGAAAACTCTCCTAGCATATATATATATATCAATTGAAGATGGATAGTGACGAATCAAGAGCAGTACTAAGTGACTTAACTGACCTTTATCAGTCTTTTCTGTTTGTAAAAAATTAAATCGGAAAATTGCTTATCGATATATATATATATATATATATATATATATATATATATATATATATATATATATATATATATNTTATATATATATATATATATATATATATATATATATATATATATATATATATATATATATATATTGCCCAAGACAAATTAGTTGAATTAATGAAAGAGTGTAACCCCTAACGCTGATAGGGAATCATGCTTGCATAAAATTAATTCTGTAAATTCAGTAATTCTATCTTTATCAAGTTCCGAGGAGGACATCTTAACTCTATGGAAAATGCGCTCAAATAAAACAAGGTTCTAGAGTGGGTGGCCTCCCTAGAGTTCGAGCCGCACTTGAAGTTGCTCGAAGAACAATTCTCTGCGCTCTGGTGTATGGGGGGGGGGCTTAAGGAACTGAATCGGCGTTGCGTATGCTAAGTGGTAATGCTTTCCACTATTTAATTGCGTGATACAAAATTGTTTTGTCCAGTGGTTGTGCGACAATGATAGTTTAATAGTTCACCAGACTGAGTCCTACGCGTTAAATAATTGTGATGCACTTGACATGGTAACTTCTTTGTTGGAAATCTTCATGACTGCCACACACGGGTCTTAATACTGGCTGCTGAAGGCCACACATTTTATCGTTAACATCTTGCTACTGTGCCCCCATACGACGATATCATAGCTCATATGACTGTAATATAAAGAAAAATACAAAGAACGTAATACATGCACCGGAAGTGTGAACAGTCTACGAATTACTCCCAGCACCCAGCTCAGCTTGGACACATCATACACGGGCACCCTGCTCCCAGAACGATAGCTTCTCATCGAGCAAAATAGAAATTAATTTTGCTGAACTGGTTCTCTCAACTACTCTGTTATAAATTACTACTACCGGGTCAGCGATGCTTTTTCTTTTGGTTATCAGTAGAAATTTAGTTGTGCTGATGTTTAGTGAGAGTCGATTGGTTTGTAACCAAGTGTCAGAAGCAGGGACTCAGAAGTGCTGCATAATTCTTACTTCAAATCAAAAAGTGATGCGCAAATTGGAAATGTTATTCCAGGGAAGCATTATTATTATAATTATCGACGGGATTTCACGACCCAAATTGGATCGGTTGAGCGATATTCAGCTCTACACTCTGGCGCCGGGTCACATCCCGCGACCCAAGGCCAGGAGAACTTTGCGAATGATGTCCGCTGTTCCGAGAAGAGCGCTCTTCTGGAGGGTTCCTGGGTGGAGATGGCCGTACTTCAGCTCTCGGAGGGCATTCTTGAGATTCTTGGACATGGACCCCAGAGCTCCGATGACCACTGGAACGATGTCGACCTTCATCTGCCACAGTCTCTGTAGTCCGATGGCAAGGTCCCGGTACTTTTCCATCTTCTCCGCTTCCTTATCGATGATTCTGGAGTCGAAGGGGATTGAGACGTCGATCAGTTTGGCAGACTTCTCCTGTTTGTTTCTGACGACGTTGTCCGGTCGGTTTGCCTGAAGTACTCGATCGGTTTCCATTCTCTTGTCCCAGTAGATCTGCACGGCTTCGTTTTCAACCACGGGCGCGATTTCGTGCTCGTACCACCTCTCACTTATTATGATTGATATTATTATTATAACACTTTATTTAACCTCCGTAGTCGCATTCAGGGAAGCAAGGTAACAATATTTCTTATAGCAATATTATCACGCATATATTTGCCAATATGATGGTTATAATGAGTTTGGATCAATATGAAATCACCAATCTCCTAAATGATGACATAAATTAGTATTTTTTAAGGTATAGAAGATCTTTTTTAAGTATTTAGGGGTACGTAGTATAAAAAGGGCATAATTAATAAATCTAGCATTCTCCGATAACTTGATACCGCAGCACTATATAATCATTTGAGGAACACTAACTGTTCATTATTTCGAGACAACCTCAAAGCAAATACCCGAACATTTGAAAGTATTACTTTCAAGTGAAGACCCTCTCCTCACGGCAACTATAATGTGCAGAAGCTTGAAACTACAGCAATCCCCTCTCCAACTTCTCGCGTAAATTAGAGTAAAGTTGAAATTTAAAGCGTGATAGATGATCGTTCACGTTCATCATGTTGGGGCATCAGTCTGTGGGAATGGTGTAGCGAAAAGCAGGAGTGTAATCAGGTTAATGTCGAACATTCTGGTGCTGGTAAACAATGTGGCTGCAGTAGCGCATCGCACTGTATGCTTGTCGAGATATGGAGCATATATTTCGGGCTGTGTAATTTGAACTGAAGATCTAGACGGTAATGGGCCCGGCTGTACGGTATAGAACAATTCTTGTAAAGATCTGGACCATCCAGTCCGTACTCTACCGTAATTGTAGAGACAGTCAGTTCACCCGCACATCACACCTAGGATGTGCACAATAACTAGTTCATGCTGTAGATAGATACTTGCCAGGCCCAACAGGTTTGAAGTGTCGCAGTCTACCACAGCTTGTCAATGCTATGGGAACAGAAACGAGAGACCCGTGCAGAGACCCCATCCATCTCCATTTCTTATTAGGTCAGTGGCTTCGCAGTGAACTGTGATCGAGTGATAAAACTGCTGACGCGGTAACCGTGAGTCGCCACAATCCGCCAGTGTGACGGGGTGACGAACCCATGATCTCCTGCTTGCGAGCTGAGCTCAGCGTTCTGCCAAAGCAAGATCAACAGCAGTAGTTGTGTTTTGTTTATGCAGAGCTTCATGAAATAATTTTGGCTGAAACTAAAAATCTATAGTACAGGACGGTCCGATTTAACTGGTGGTGCATCAAGAGCAGACTTTACCTCAGCCTCGCGTGCGTTTTTTTTTTTTTTTTTTTTTTTTTGTTCGTGGACTCTTGAATCAGTTGCAAGCGCACTCTACGACGAGAACAATTATATTCTTCTCAATGATAAACTTAGCATTATAGATCGTTTCTAGAAATAGAGGTATCGGAAAACCCTTAAGAACTTACTGTTTTATGCAGTGGACGCAAAGCTCTACTCACGTATTTTTCATTTACATTTATTCAATCTATTTTTGGTCCTGTATTTTCATATTTCTCTGTGGCAACAATTTTGTGTTTTTCTCTTGTTCACAACGATTTCCTATTTCCAACAAGCAGTGAGTTCCTACAACCATTTGGGCGCTCTATAATAATTTCTGTTGTAACTGTAGTGAATATTGAAGTCTCAGTTATTCAGAACCATAGAACCCTTAACAGAAGCTAATAGCACGCCTGTGGGTGTCGTGAGGGCCTTCAGTTAAGAGGTACTGCTTGAAAGCTGATGCCGGTAAGAGTAGAAAACGTGAACCGTTATTCTTATACCATTCCTATTACGTTGCAATAGGACCGCTTCTGGTATTGCATTGTAAGTCTCCATAAATTGGCTCATAGTCTCAGTTTTAACATAATTATTAGTTCACACCTTTGCTATGACAGAATTCTTAGTCACCCCAGAAGCAAAAGTCATAAATCATCTTCAGGGGCATCCGACAATCCTAGTAAAATGGAAAAAGTTTCTTTATCTCTCATAATTTTGACAGTGTTCTATGTTTGTGATGTTCAAACCCATTACAGGCATAATATCTTGATTTCCTGAAAAAAAAAAAAACTTCGTGAAATTATGACCCACTAAAGCACGAAAAAATTATATAAAATATCCCAATTAAATGTTTGCATTACATGCTTCAAAATAATTCTCTGCGAGGTTAAGCTACAATCGCATTCTGTTGTGTAGTTGCCTCGCTGCCTCTTCTTTCCATACCCGTTCTGTGCTCCAGAAGCGGCGATAAGGAGAGCTCGGCCTTTTTCCCGTTATCCGTCAAATGCGTGTGTTCAGCATTCGCAATGTTCAGCATCAGCCAGTGTTCTCGGGCGTGTTCCATCGAATAATCTGCAGCAGAGCCCGCTCAATTCCCACTCTACGATAGAGCGAGAGAGAGGAGCTCGCTCCCCAGATTGGCGGCAACTATTGCTGCCCAATAGCACTGCAATAACGTTATACGCGCCACTTGATAGCAGCAATCAAAACAACTGTTGCAGTCCTGGAAATTCTAGAAGTAATTGCATGCAAAATAAACGTGAACAATTGTTACGGGTACAAGCATTTGATAGCGGCTCAATTTCCCTATGAAAGTCGCTTGTGGGTTTCTTGTGTCAGTGAGAAATGAGATTTGGGTTCGGCCCAACAGTTAATGAAGCGTATTGCTAGGTTTGTTTCCCTGTCATGTGAATTGGGTTCCGTATGGCAGTTAATGACGTATATTGCTAGTTTTGTTACCCTGCCATGTAACTTTTGCTTTAACAGTTAATTTTAAGTGATAACAGTGGAGACTTTTCCTCACGAGCCCCGTATTAAGGATATTTCAACCTACAGCTCTTATAGTTAAAAAGAAGTTATTGCTAGAAAAAGTTACATATTGAAATTAAAACGGCCGCAAAGTCTTGGTAGCATTTCTCCAAACGGGAAAAGAAAGTCTTCGTCAGACAGCACAACCTCCATAACAAGATATCAATATTGGAATAGATCCAAAGACTGGCGCAAGACTTGGGAATTAATCAAGGAGCCAGGCACAGCTCTGCATTTTTGCCGGTATTCACATTAAATTGCTGTTATTAAAACACTTGTAGATGCCAAAATCATTCCTCGATCTTCCTCATGGAGGAAATTTTTTTTTTAAAAACTGCTACTTTTGTATGTTTAACTGAAATTTGCTTACGGTCTGTGACTCGGATGCATTTTAGTTTAACGCTTTAGTGTCCACAAACTTCTTGTTAAGGAAAAAAAATAAACTAAGGCTAGTTTCAAATAATAAATATAATGTCGGCTAATCTTAAAAACCTTTCATGAATTCTCCCATCGTCATAAATTACAATAATGAAAAGGGAAAACGATAACTTATTTTTGCTACCTTAAGAGGGGCAGAGATGTTGAAAGGGGGAGGTATGAAACGTGAGTGACCAGGGTGAGTTCGGAGAGGCCTAACGTACGGTAGATGCTTGCACAATCGGGCGGTTAGAAAGGAGCAGTCGGGTACAGTCCATGAGCGGAGGTTTTAGAACTAGTACTGTCGGAGGATAAAAACCAGTTATGCACGGTCCATAACTGATTTTTTTCCTCTGATAGTAATAGCTCTGACACCTCCGCTCATGGACTGTACCCGACTGCTTCTTTCTAATCGCCCGACTGGGCAAGCATCTACGTTAGGCCTTTCCGAACTGACCCCGGTCATTCACGTTTTACACCTCACCCCGTGAACATTTCCGCTCCTCTTAGAATAGCGAAAGTAATTTATCCTTATCTAATAAAACGCTTCGTGTATTTATTTCGTGCCCGCTCTTAAGGAAATAGATAGGCTAAAAATAAGTCAGGTTGTAGATTTTGTAATTGAGCCACGTTTTCCTAGAGATCGGTGAGTAAACATATGGATTTTTCACGTGATCGAAGCTGGCGTTTGGAGTTATTGAAGTGGCTGAAGTGGCAGTGGTCAGCACATATAATTGAGGAAGATACAGCCAGGCAGTTCTTCAATATTTTTGCAAAGACAATCGTGTGTGAAGATTTATACCCCAGTGCTCACCCTGTTACTTGCATCATCAGATGGTATATAGGATACAAGTCTCCTTTACATACTTCCATCCGCTCTGAATTTCGCCAATGGTTAATGGCTATAAAAACTTGAGCTCAGGACTCCTTCCTATACAGGCTGCGGGAGGCAATGCCGCTCTCCGATTGGATATGCCACTCAGCCAGTTGAAGGGGAAAGTTTACTTGAAACGCACCCGTAGGGTAAATAGAGAAGGCGCGCTCCTACCTATTATAACCTACTTGATTTTACTTAAGATTATAGTTTGAAATACGCACATTTAATTAAGAAAGAGGATAGGGAACGTAAAAGAAGAAAATGACTAATTCATTCTCAAGAACGAAGACGAGCTACCAGTGAAGCATTCGTGCGACACAATTACAAGAAAGACTTGAACCAGAAAGATTGCAGAACGAAAGGAGAGCTTCTAATAAACGTGAGCGGAAATGTGTGGAAACAGTTAGTCAGAGAAGAGCGGAAATATATCGATTATTGGGTGAAGTTTTGCACGCAGGGGTCCACTAGATTTTTATATATTCCCTTTCATTAAGTAAATCTCTAATGATGAGAGTGGAATGCCCGGAACGTTATGTAATTTAACGATTCGTCGACATTATATTTATTATTTGAAATTTCCTTTGATATAACTGGACTTCGCCAGCTATATCAATCCTACAGAAAGTGTTGTTCACTGCAGTTGGTGCAGTGTTAATGAAGATATGTGCATGCAGTACGTATATTGAATTTATAGCTTTTTCAGCCTTATCTGTACTGGTTGCAAGGGCATCTTTCCCATTGAAATACACACAGGTCTTTTTCCCATGGGAATACAGGCAATTTTCTCATGGGAATAAAATAGGACAAGGAACCATTGTAGGGAAATACCACAACCTGGTGTGAATAGGGTTAACAGCACGCGCGATTTATGTTCTCGTGAAAGTTACACTCAGCGTGTGGCTGTACTTACAAAAGTACGATATCAAATCCCATCATTTGCATGAAATGTAGAGTTTACTAGCAAACTCCTGATGACTTAAATGCAATGCGAGCCGAGGCTAGCAATAAATTCAGAACTCAGCAGTCAGGTTTCTTAAGAATGATGCAGTAATTCGTGCTGATCTATCGATCGATTGAAGTCTATCTTATCTCCTTATATAGGTAAAACATAGTCTCTGTAATCATACACCACTGGTAGGAAACGCACATACACTAGTTCGTGCTGCAAATAGATGCCCGCTCTCCCCAGAAAAGTACACGGCCGTAGTCGACCGAAAATTATCCGACCTCATAGCGTCAAAGACGGAAGGTTCATGCGACAACTGCTATCCTCCAACCAGCTCCATTTCCTGTTAGGGTCAGTACCCCCAGAGTAGCGTCTGAATACAGGTAATGCTATCCAGTAAGTGCAACCCATGGTAGCAGCAGCCTAGCATTTGAACTGATGGGACTGGATGTTGCACGTTCGATGCCAACCCACGCATGCCAGCTCTCTGCAGCGCTAGGGACATTGACTCAGTAGTTTATAGGTATGCACAGCTGCCGTGGAGGCCCTTACCTTTCTCAGAGATGGGAAGAGTAGGGGGCGTTGGTCGTTACATAAGAACCTTCCGTCGATAGCGCTATAGTTCTACACGATCCGTGATCGACTTCAGCCATATTCTTCTCTAGGGTTGATTGGTCTATATCTGCAACACGAACCAGAGCGTGTGTGCTTCCCAGCAGTGGGTGCAGCCAAGTTGACTTCATCTTTACCGTTGTAGAACTGCAAGATTCCCTCCCCTCCGTGTGGCAAGGAGGATCTATCCCCCGTACCAGTGTACAGAGGCTGATGCCCCAACATTCTGCCACTGCAGGTGTAAAGATGCAGCAGAATTTGTCATCCCTCAAAAACTTCTACTTTAGCGCCGACAAATGGCTTGGAGAAATGCGTTTTTCATTGAACTATCATTAACAGTTGTTCAGATAGTCGCTCATTACCCACGGACAATAGAACAGTTTAGGAAAAAGAATTCCTGGCAACGAAACGAAATTTCCGTGAGTTTGCTCGTCTTCTTTTTATAGCAAACCGAGGGCCAGACAAACAAAGCAAATTGTGCCGAAGTGCTTTGCCATGCTTCTGTAGCATCGCTTTGATGGTGTGGAGCTGCTGCTGTACGCAACCATTTCTGAAAATCTTTTCCTACGTAACAGCGCGAAAATATGTATTCCAATCTCAAGTGTTTTGTCTTTTGGGTGCGAGTGCACAGTGTTAAGAAGAGTGCATGGTTTTTTTTTTCTTCTATGTGGGATTAGTATCGAAATGTGGCTGCAGCAACTTCGTGTTATGGGATAAACATAGAGAATACCTGGTGATAATTATTATTATATTGAGTAGCTTAAGACTCCGTCTCCACAACAACGGCGATCTAACAGAGGAAGAAGCAAGGGACATTATAGTATGACGATAGAAATATGGGGAACCAATGCGCGAAGGTGTTCCCACACAGGATCAGCGAGCATGGGAACAGCAAGTCAGGAAAGAATAGGAAGATCAGAATAAAGCATGAGCAAGTAGAAGTACAAAATGGTACCGCGTGAGATTTGTTGATCTATTTCGGGTTAATTTACTACAGATGATATTAAATTTATTAAAACCCCAAAAAGAATTTTCAGTTGCCACTCAAGATGAAAGGATACATTAGCTTTTAGGCAGCCGAAAATTCCATGAGGGTGGTTACAAAATCAGCTTTTTCCTGTTAACGATCATTTCACTTTTCCTTTTGACTAATTCAATTTACAAATAAAAATTTTTGAATTTACAAATAAATATTTTTGTGACCTGAAACCCAGACGGTGTGCCAGACCCCTAAGTTTAAGCGATTACAAAGAGTTTGCATAAGTCCCTACCCATCGTTCACTCTTGTAGTCCGCTAGGGCTTCAACCAGTGTTATAGAAACAGTATGAAGAAACTCTGAGTAATAAGTACCACAGTGTTTTGGACATCGTCACGATACGCTACGGTAAGCGATTCTAACCCTGACAAGAAGTTACTCTTAACAGCTGTCAAATTTTATATCTTGAAGTCAAATTATTGTTCTAAGGGAAATTGAAAAAAAAGATAAAGAGGAAAACATGACCGGTGTGCTACTCAACATTTGTATGTAAATTTGTACGTATAATGGCCTTCATTCTTTTATTTTATCTTGAATCGATATAACGGTAATAGCTCACAGAGGCCCGGAGCACGCGTTTCGGCTCCTGTCTGGTAATAGGCCTGCTTGTTCGTCTACTGCGAGCTATGTAATCTTAGCTAATAATATTGGTGTTTTAATTTCGATAACAGTATGTTTACAGCGGCCGTTATATAAACGCTGCCTGTCAGTCACATAAGTCGTCGGTATGCACTATGAGTCCGTTGCATTTTCATTTGTGTGGGAAGGCTGTGACGAAATTCAGAGGCAAAGTTTGTAACTAGATTTGGTAAAGTGAACTATAGCGTTCACTTCGTATCATAGATAACGATTGATAAAAAAATCTTCCTAGCTGTAGTTTGGGAAGAATCTTAGTAACAGCGTAGATAAGTACATCTTTGCTCCCCTCTATTAGAAGTATTTCTGCTATAGTCAATACTGTTTACCAAAGTATTCATAGATTACGAGAAAATAAGTTATAGTAGATGGCCCATGACTCTTTGGTTCACCATCACCATCTTTACTATTTTCTCGGAACAAAAAGGGAGAAAAAAAGAAACAGAAGTTATTTAGCTGGTCATAGACTCCCGTATCACCTTTAATTTACAGTACACGTTCATGCAGCAGAGTGCAGGTTCAGCTTCCGTATCATGAATTCCTTATCCTATAAAGTTAAGATTATGCGTGCAAACAAACAAGTAAATCAATCTATAATATAATAAAGACCGATGTGTATTTATCTGTTTGTTTATTTATCGGCTTATCCATTTTCTGCCACGCTTTAACAAAACAGATAGGGAAAATTAATCCAGGTTCGAGGCTTTGGTCGTTTTCTCAAGTTCCATTGAAAACTGTTAGGTAGAAAATAGGCCGGGTTGCAGAAGATGGCAAACGTATCCTAAACAGGGACAGGTGAAATTAAAACAATGAATATATCGCAGGCTTAGTCTAATTTGTACGAGTATTAGCTGATCCATACATCGACTCTACGGCAAAGTATCGGACGACCATATGTCTGAATGCACTTCTTGCAATGCCGAAATTGAACACGCAGTGAAGATATCTGAAGCTTCCATTGGCACTCTCATACATCTCGATTCGAAGTTTCTTCCCACAGATGATTTCGTCGCATCAGCTATTCTCCCAAATTTAATTAAATGGTCGATGGAACAGCTTTCGCTGAGCATAAACAATTTTAACCTGTATAGGATAGCCTACCGTATCCACAATACCAAATCTGAGCTATTAATTTAAGCTTTGCTGATCGGGCTGCAATAAGCCGTGTATTTTTTCCCTTTTAGACACAAAAAGTTTCGATAATGAGCGGCTGTGACGCCGTAAACGCTCTTCTTAGGGTGCTTAGGTTAGCAGTTGTAATAACGAATGTATGATCAATGAAGAAGGACATCACAAATTTTTCGCTGTCATTTTATGACAGCGCGAACCCTCTAGTTAAGAATAAATAACAAGAAAGTCAGTACTATATAATAATTCGGATCGCGTTTTTATTCATTTATAACATATTTATATCTTTTGTGTCACGCTCTGTGGGAATAAGATAGGAAGAAATGCAAGTGCTGGAGACGGTATCCAGGGTTCGGGGATAGTGCTCGAGACTCCAGCTCAGGGACCTGAACTCGCCTGCATGACCGTGTTTGGACATGTCCAGCTGCTATACGGAATGCGCCACGTACTTGACTAAGCCATTTAATGTAAGTTTAGTTTTTCAGGCAGGATGCAGAACATTATTTTCATTTGACAAATCCAGCACAGAAGACAGAGGGGGTTTTTCTGAAGTACTAATTTGTTGCCGTCATTTTTAATGAAGGCTTGGACCACTAGGAAATAAATAAACAAACAGGGCTTACAGACTTTAAACATAATATATAGATTCGTGCTCCACTTCGAATGTTTCATATATTCCTTCACTCCAGATTTACTCATATTGGGAATACCTTACTCAACTTTAAGCCCAATTTCCATATTTACCGCCAGTGCTGTCCAGTATTTTACTCCTGCATCACTTGCCGAAGAAAAGTTGCACCGCAATAGCTTTCATTCAGAAAGGCTTCGACAGAAAATTTACCCGCCTGAAATGGCGGCATCAATTTTCTCTGGTCTAAAATGTCAAGGGAATTCTACTCTCGTCGCAAGAATCTTGCGATATTAAATTTTTCATCGCTGTACAACATTCCGCTCGTGAGGGCAGAGGCGCACGACCGAGTGCAGGCAGGCAGGACCTTGCCAAAATTGCGGTCCAAGCAATCGCAATTCCGCCTCATAGAATCGCTTTGCAGTGTTTTGCAGTTACGTTGTTTCGTTGCACCTCGTATCGTACAGTTTGTGTTAAGTAAGTACTGTACGCATTGACTACATGCGTAGCGTTGTTGCGCCTTTGCCTGCGCCGGGCTTTGGGTTAGGTGTTATCTGCTCGCGATTCTTCGTTGTACCTTTCCTAGTACCACAATTTGGGTTAAAGGTTGTCTGTATGCGTTCTTGGGTTACGCCGAGTTTCCACACTACATATTGTAATGGGCGTTGTGATCGTGAACTACTTTTAAAATGTATTCATATTTCCTTTTAAATAGTGATTATACACATTGCTTTGCTGTACTGCTGGGATTACAATACTCTACACTAATTACTATTGCACATACAAAGTCACTAACGTAAGTGGCTTCAGGGCACAGCAATGAATCAAGCAATTAATTACATATTATGTTCTTCACTTCTAGTTTCCTGGCAATGTGGATCTTATACACTTTCCATTGTGTATGCCGTCACTCAGCGTATAGCACACTCTGCGCGTTCTCGGTGCACGCTTTGATTTTTTGATTTCATAGATTTTATAAATACGGAACCATGCTGTATGGCGCACGCTGTTAAAAATTACATAATACGCCATCATAAATTCAGGGATTACTTTCTAATATCTTTAAGCTTTGCCCAGCAAGGCCTGCTGGATCTGTTTCTTTTTCATTACTGTCACGATGGCTTTTCTCGATAGCCCAATAGCACCTGTAAGTGATAGTTTGGATATCGTCTTAATACTTTCAAGAGCAGCAAGCGCCTTTGCAGATTCTTTTGCCAATAAATATAACTCTACGTGCATTATCTCCAGTATGAACTACACAGCACAATACCCTAAAATTCTGCTCCGACTTCCATGTCTTTAGGCGTAGAACACAAAGCCTTCTACATGCAAGACAATCTGCGATGCCAATATGCCTTACTGTTGTTGTCTTTTTGGTATCAGTAGGAGTACAAAGAGTACAGAACCTTATTACTTTAGCCGCAGATCCAATACCTAACAGTTTTAATTGTTTCCAACATGTGTATCAGTCCACACTAAAAATACACTATTATATTAGATAATCCGTAAGTCCACTAGTCCAGTACCATACAGTCGCGTTTCCGACCTCCTTGTCTGTCTATGTACGCAGAATAAAAGACGTTTTCAGTTAATCCACGGAAGCAGTACCTTACCCTCGTCTATTCGATATTCACGTCTGCCTACATAGCATACAACGTCATATTAGGCCATTGGGATCTTCTTTCGCTGTCTCTATGGAAAGTTCTTAGCTGTTCCCGACAGGTAGACAACACCAGGGCCTCGGGCGCTGCATGTACACCGAGTTCTGCTCTGCAAAAGAAAAGGATCAGGGCTGGTTAGGCTCTGAGTTTTATTTTAGCAAACGGAGCCTCCGGCAGCTCCGGGCTATTTTTGGGGGCGGGACCTGTCGTAAATGCCAGATTGTGGCGCAGCTTGTTGTTGCTTTAAAGTAGGAATGGTCCCGTAATTTTCATCTGGTTGTAGGGTTTTGTGAGGACTTCGATTAGGGAGCTTTGCCTTTCTAGGTCAAAAATGAAGTTTCGAACGTCAGGCAATGAAAAACGACAGTCTTTTTGGGTTGCAGAGCGTTACGAATATTTCAATGGGGAAATATTGACCCTGTAGGTAATAGACTCATTTTCTGGTCAAGGGCATTTCGAATCTATAGTCGCTTCAGGTTCTATAACTTGGCTGCAAGTTCGACTTGGAAAATTACCGGCCAGTGCCACTGATGCATTCCTCAGCCTGATGCATTAATAAATGAAACTTTCTTCTAGATGAGCATGCTTCCTGAAAACTTCGATTGAGAGAATTTGCTCCTTTAGATCACGAAGGCATTCATGACATATAAAATACGGCCATTACATTTTTTTGGGTTCTGTTAATTTCCTGAATATTTTCGCTAAAAAGATTCTCCTTGCTTTCGAAAACACGTATTTTCCAGCCGGTGAAATTTATATATGAACTTTTCTTTACTCTGTAGCGATCTGTTTGGAACTTAGATTGAAGAAAATTTGGATTTTATCAGCACCGACTCTGACTGTAAAGCATAACTTTCCTTTATCAGAAATAATACCGCAAACTGCGCATAACAAGTAAAATAATGTGTGCAACAATTAGCACTTGCATTAACCTACTGCAACTTTCATCCCATCTACCAGTGTACAATATCGATGGAGGTCAGCAACCTCAACTTTTTTATTCTGAGTCTCCTGTGGCTGCAGGCGGCCGGAAGTGCCCAGCACGTAGTGGGTGCAATGCGCCGGATGCGCAACTGTGCATTCGCACGCAGAACTTAATGCGAGGATGAGCAGCTCTCCCGAATGTCATGCTTCCGTATCTATGCTACCGACTTGACATGCACATAAAGCTTGGTATTTATTACCACCGCCGAAGAGGTTATGTTTTTGTCGTGTTTACTGTTTGTCTGACACCAAGATAGCTCAAGAAGTAATGAACGGATCTTTATGAAATTTACAGGAATATTTAGGTATGTTAACAGTAACAGATGATTAACTGGTGGTAAAGTTCCGTTCAACTGTTTCTTTGCTTGTCTGCCTCTTCTTAGTTAGTGCAATTTCAAATTCAAATAATTTACATGATCGAGTGGCCAGGTACGTCAAGATGAGTAATAAGAAAATTTTTTTCTTGATCTCTTTTTCCGTTCGTTTGTTCATTGCTATGTTTGATTTTATGCTTGTCAGCACAATAACTCAGAAAGCTATAAATAGATCTTTTTCTATTTTACAAGAATTATTAGTAATATTGAAAGACATAAAGGATCAATTTTGGTGATAATTCGTTAGTCAGTGTGTTTGACTAATGTTTGACGGACTGTTTGTTAGCAGCATAACTCAAAAGGTTAAAAAGGAATCTTAAAAATAATTTCCGAAATTGTTAACATTGTGGAAAGGACCATTTGATTAGATATTGATGTTGATTCAAAGAAAATCTTCGCTTTGGAATCAACTTCAGTTTTTTGCTACCGTTACTTTGCTTGCATCGCACATGTATGCGCTTTGAGAGTGTGCTACAGTTGTTTCTGTTGTATACGTCATGTACAATATCGTAACGTGTCGAGAACGTGTGTTTTGATGATGAATCATGCCCTAATGTAAGATCCAATATAAGTATTAGCCAGTGGCTGTGGGATTTTCTTAGTTGGTTAGCACATTTGTTACCCTCGTAGGAAACACCATACGTTGCCCGTATTGGAAAACCCCAGATGATTCTACATGGACCTGATGTGGGAATACCTATTACACTGCAAATATAGGATTCAAGTACGTAGCCTAGATGTTACCTAACTTAGAATCAACATTTGTTGTGTTCATTAAGAAACCTCACGTGGGTCCATATTGGTTATATGTGGGAAGATTGACTAAGCTATTAATGTGGGATTTGCCTAGGAAGCTAATTTGTTACTCACAGTGGGAAAACCAATATTCGCCCAACATTCATGTAAGACGACCCACTAAATGGTAAATCCGAGATTTAGGTAGGTGGCCTTTATGCTACCCCCTCAGGACTCCCCACTCGTCAGCCGCAATAGAAAGAAACACAGGATCCCACATGGGTGTATTGTGCTACTACCCCAATATTGGTGATGCGGGATGTAGCTCGGAAGGCCACATTTCACCCACATGGAAAACACCACATTTTTCTCCATAATGGAAGTATCCTAATGGGCCCCAGGTGGTTATAGCGTGGGGCAGCCCAGTTGTGGATACCCCAGTAAGAACCCACATCAAGCCCATTGATACCCAGCAGTCGTCCATCATCCTACCTGGTACCAATGTGGAGCCCACGAGTCCAATGACATTCAGCCCAAGTCGTGGTTTTTTTTTTTGTTTGTTTGTTTGTTTGTTTGTTTGTTTGAGCAGGTCAATTGCGAGTCCACACACACACCTAAAAATATATGATTTTTTGTCAGCAAAAGTGCGAACGAAAGTCAGATATTGCGTCTGTGAGGCTATCATTAATTACTTGACTCTTCATTCAGTAAACGGTCAGTTCTGCACCTATTTGTAACCTGTGATAAACCTACATAAGGTTATTCAACCGCGTCACAGAAATTTCACAATGATCGCGTAGCATATTCTCGATTCCAAGAACACCGCTGATTGTCTGTGAACAGCTGCCACGTCGCTAATCTGTTTATACTGCGCAGCTGCATAACCATATGTTGCGCTAGCTATGGTTGTAGCACTATCTGCGAAGTCAGTAAGGCTGGACACATGGAGATTTAATAGTTGGAAGTTGACACTGCTACAAAGACCGGAATCTAAACTTTCCGGCAAGGTTGACTCACAGATTGGCTGCACAAATAACTGGGAGTCTGTAATTGGTGGGAAGGGAACACAAAAATGAAATAAAATTCCTGGCTAGCAAGGCAAAACGTGGTTGTACTCCCTTGTGCTAGTAAACCTCCATGGATGGAGAATTCGTCGCTCCTTTCGCATCCGTCAGAAAGAAAGACAAGAATATACCCATTGGCTCGCAGACCCAGTTAAACCCAATCTTGACCTCACGCTGCCCCATAACTACACATGTCTGTCTCAAAACACAGCTGCACTTCCTGGGATTTTTCCCACGTTCTGTGGAGTTCTTTCTTAACCAAGAATTTCGAGCTTTGCTTTTTGATTATTACCCGCTAACGAAGTGAGAGAAGTGATTACGTTTCCGTTGAGGATTTAAGTATATATTTATAATTGAATATCTATTTATATGACTGTCCACCCAATAAGTGGTTGAAGGAGTTGAGCAATGTTCATAATTTTTTGAAGGGAGTTTTGTGGGTTGACCTAGATGTGGCCCATGCCAAAAAGCTAAGTCTAACTGGCCATCAAAAACGACTGCGCTGAATTTGCTTTCACCACGGCAGATTGCTTAACGCCACGAGGTATTTTTTTTCCTATGTTATTACTAAGAGATCTGAACGGGCAGCTCTGCCCTAACCTTGTTGGACACAGCATCCATATGAGAAGCTACGATTAGCTGACCATCAAATATGACTTCGTTGAATTTGCTCCAACCGCGGATGATGGTTTTACACCACGAGGCGTTCGAGTTTCACTTTGAGTTTGACTTGTTAGCTACCGAAATTCGATCTTCGTTCCGTACTGAAGCCTATTGCACATCAGAATAAAATATGAGCAAGGTTTTTTGTTCTTGGAATCAGAGTTTATGAGACTGTAACTGCAGCTTGAAGTCCTGGAATATCGTTTTAGAATATACGTCGTTTCAAATTAAAACTCGTTTTAAATAACGAGAGTGAAAGTCACAACCAGAAATGCTGACGTCCGCATACCAAAGGTGGCGAAACTTAGCCTCCTTGGTGGGATGTGAAACCGGAAACCAAGTATAGCATGCAAGCGCATCACTTGTAACATCCTGCCTCGCCCCACTTTGGTAGTTACCCCTGATCAGCAAACAAGACCTGCCCCTCGAACAGCCCTGCGTAGCTGTCTAGGCAGCTTGGTTTTGCCGGCACTTTTGACCATATATCGGTGATGATGGACACTTTTCTTAATAAATTCCATCCCCCTACACAGAAGTTGGTCTGAATGCTATTGAGTCCAATCTGTGGTATTGGCTCTGATCTTGTCAGATGGACCTATTTCATTATTTCCAATAGCTGAAGTTTTGACATTGTCAAATCCAGCAAACTTGCCAACTTCATCCACGCGATTGATTTTCAGCGACTTGCTGCGGGGCTTGTGCGTGGCATTATAAAACTTTAGGAAGATGGACGAGCTATGCCAGGACTTCTGCCGCTGCCCCAATGGACTCCAATGCTTCAAAGAGAATCCTATATGAGATGCTATTATTGCTCCTAAACTAACTCACCTGCAGAGATTCTAGAGGATTGATTAAGCTTTTACAGCATAAGAAATGTTCTAAAGCCAACATACACACACAGATATTGTAGTAAATGGATTAGTATTGATTATAAAATGTTGCTTCTGCTGGTAAACTATTATAACCATACAGATATTTTATTTAATGGATTAGAATCACTTATAATTATCATTATTATTGTTGTTGTTAATATTATTATCAGTGTCACCCAAATGAAGCATTATGCAGCACCAGCAAGCCCGAAGCGCTCATAAATAAAATCCAACAGAAAGCCATTAACAGCTGATGTAAGCGCCTGCAGGGCGACACGATTGAATAGGTAATTTCTGTTCTTAAATCATATCAACTTCAGATAGTTTGATTGATTGGAATAAATTATGAACAGCTGTTTCAGTTGTTAAACTGGTTTACCTACAGTCTGATATTTCAGTTTTAGGTTAGCAGATCACAGATACGCTGTTACTTCAGAGTTAAATTACTTATAGGTGCTCTAGTTCATAGATTAAAATTGTATATGACACATTTTATCTATATATATATATATATTATATAGCTAACCTACAAAGATTTCAAAAATAGCTAGAGCGGAGCCCTTACTTGAGGTGACATATTTTCTGGATTTCCTGGCCTTGGAGCCCTTTTCTGGTCCCTTCACGGCCAATTGTCCTGGCCCATACACGGAAAGCTTTGCGGTCGGCCGCACTGCAGCCTTTTCGTGCGCTTATTGGAACAGAAGGATAATTTTATTTTATGTAACTACGGTAGAGCCGCAACTTTCTGTCGTTGTCATAGATACGGTAATGATAACCTATTTGTTACGGTAATGCATGGTAACGCATTTGTTACTGTATTAATAACGCATTTGTCACAGTAACGATAATACATTTGCGGCGTAGTAATAACACATTTGTTACGGTAATGATAACGTAGTTTTACGGTGTTTACAACACATTTGTTACGGTAATGAGACCGTAGTTTTACGGTATTGAGAACTCATTTGTTACGGTAATAATGATGCATTTTCAGCATAAATGTGAGCAAGTCTTAGCTAAATACACTTCAGACCTGAAGACTGTTTTCCTAGCAGAATCTTGTCCGCCCCGAAGCAAAGGCAGCAAAGCAGTTCTCTATCGAAAGGCTGAAATTTGATCCAATTTTATAAGGCTGCAAATCATTCAAAAACAGCCGCCTGTGACGGAATTGAAAGAAAAGCAAAAAATCGTTATATGGTAGCATTCATTATTATTATTGTTATTTATGATTATGATTATTTTCGGGTGAAATTTTTACTAGGTTTCTTGTACTCTAACCCGGAAGTTTTATCAGAAATTATGGAGAATTAGTACCAAATCTTGACCATAACACTCGAGGCCACCGACTCAACTTCCCAGGCACTAGTTTGGATATGGTATTCGAAAATGGTTCACTATTTTCCAGAGCTTTCGCTGCTTTATTCTTTGTCAGAAGTTTTAATCCAGCCATTGGCTGACTGTGTTTCAAGAAACAGTACAAAACGTGTTTCGTCAAAATATTGTGACAGGTAGTATTTGTGATGTCATTTGTTTATATATAGGTGAAAGCGAAACCGTTATAGTATTCGAATGTCACAACTTATCACAGGTTGTGAGGAATATGTGGACTTGATTAATGAGTGTGTTTATTTTTCAGCACTGTTGAGAATTTTTTTTTAATTTCTACTGCCATATGTCAGATTGTTGTCACTGGACCTCATATGTGTTATAACTTTTTGAACAGGCATGTTCTCTGTTTACATGCAATTTATTTGCTTTTTGTATAAAATTTTGCAATTGTCGTTCGGGAAAATCGAGGGGTAAAATTATATTATTACCTTTATTAAATTATTAAATTATTATTATTACTATTGTTTTTATTATTATCATTGTTATCAATACTATTATTATTGCCATCGCTATATAATTATTATTATTTAACTCTTAAGCTTGTACGTCACTGTACTTCCACCGAGAAAGACTAGAAGTTCCAGAAAAGCTAAACATATAGGTATGTTACATGAAACGCTGATAATCCTTTTATAGACTGATTAACATTTATACTTGAGTTACTCTATTGCAAGAAGTAATGAATCGCATAGATTTAGTTTTTTCTATGTGCTCGTTAGATTTACAGCTTCAGCATCTCTAAATCTATTATACTTCACCGTTCTCTAAGGTGGTCGAAGTTAGCATCACTTTTCGGCGGACTACCATTGTTTGTTACGGTATCAAACAAGTACAATTGATACGAAAGGAATGACTGATGTACCCAATTGCCTAAATCATAAACATTTTAGTTTCAAAGGTCAAAACGATATTTTTAGCGCAAAATATAGTATGCAAACAAGACTTAATCACTGAGCTTCAGAACCAAAATGATTTTCTTTGCACTGCACTATCTGGTCATGTTAACTGGAAAGTTCTCTGAGACTACAAGGCAAGATTTTTGATTTCTGCAATTTTGAGTCTTGTTATTTCTACAGCCAGATGTAACAAATAAAAAAAAATACGGTGCCATCTTTGCGACAGTGAGGTATGTGTCCGCTCTCCAGGGTACTGTCTGTTCGTGCTGGACTCCGTGAATGTCAGGTTTATCTTCTGACATGGTTTCATACTGTATACTAGTGTCGGAGTCCACGAGGATTCAAGCTCTTTGGGGTACCACGATCTTACACATGTGAGCTGCTTTGTATATTTTTGTATTCTTAATGGTTTCTTTGTGGTCTTGTTTTCCTAATTTAATTTGTTCCTCATGAGAGTGCATTTCACCACAAATCGTCACGTATCAAATGCTTTACTTTTCTTGGAAGTGGGGGTGGGGAGGACGCACCCCAGTGTGGCACTGGGGTGCTGACATGTATACTGCAGTATCCTGGGGTATTTCCCGGACTTGTTTCCCCTACTTTTCGAGACGAAATGTTGACACTGATTGCTTGCTGGCCAAAAGTTTCGCGAGAAGTTTGCAGCAGGAGCTGGCAAACCCAACGGGGGACACCCGCACAGGGTCACATTTTTTTGTCCGTGAAGATCTCGACGAACTGAAACTTGAGATTGTGCAGCTTGGAATTCACGACCGAACAAAAATGCTTTGGGGAGTCAGAATTTGCGGTGGTAATGATGTGCATGTCACCATGTGACTGTTTACGCTCGTAACCCTTCTGCTTATAGGCACCTTCCTATGACGATACATACTTTTATTCATTTCCAGATTGTTTGTGAACATATCCAGATAGAATCATTGCCACTCGGTTCCTATGTAATTGCCTGTGAACACTTCCCGATGATATTACTTGTATTCACTTCAGGATTGCTTATGAACGGATCTCGATAAGGTTATTTGTACACATTTTCCGATTGTTTATGAACACTTCCCGATGAGCTTACTTGTACTCACTTTCAGATTGCTCGTACACACTTGTATCTTTAACGTACAGCCAGAGCTGAACAAATATAAGCATTAGTGTACTGAAATAGCATTGTTATGGTAGAAGACCATCCAACCGCTGCGTTGCTAAGCAGTCAGAGGGAATGTTGGGAGTAAGGAAATTTTTGGTCGCATAGCTATGCATAGGATCCTGCTCCTGGTGTAGTATAGCTGCTAGAACGTGCAGTTACTGAAATAAATAGAGCAAATACCAGACCTATAGCCCTATCAATCCTTGCCTAACCATTCCTAACTTAACCTTACGTAACCTAACCATACTTAGTTTCGCCACCATGCCTGACCTCTTATAATTTCTGCCTATCTATTTTCTTCTGAGCGTGACTAGAAATGTATGGTATGGGCAGGAAGCAAAGAATGCAGCGGGAGGACTCAATAGGACTAAAATAAAACTTAGCTGTGACCGAACGTAGCAAATTTACATCACATCGATGAATCGAAGTAGAGTGTTTGACCTCAGGCCTTCGTAGGTTGTTTTCTTAAACATATCACAGTATTTTTCCGATTTATTTCATTCAATCTGCCGCTCATGACTGGCCAGCTACTTGGGCTGCAAAATACTGTAAAATGTTGTCGTCAAGTAGAGAAAAATCGAGCAATAGGCTAATTGTTACTGTGGTCTCTCTTGCGTACAGAATTGGTTATGACGGTGCTTATATTTGTTGGTAAGGAATAATTAGGTTTTGTGAAAAGCACTGTGACTGAATATGAAGAATAAATAAGGCTTCAATTAAGAAAAAGAAGATAAATCAAGTCGCCAAAAGGGAACAAATTCGGCGCTAGTGTTCTGAAAGTTTCCACCAGCATGCACTGCAATTTTTTACAGATAAATGCTAAATTAGTACATATTCTCTTTATTCATTCATACACTTGAGATGAATTCCGCAATTTAAGACAATTTTTCTGGTTAAATTAGTTTAAATACTCATAGGCTTCTCAGCCATAAATTCGTTGATGATGACGTCACTTTTTGATGCTAATTTTTCGTGAGTCCTCCCGTTACGCTCTTTGCTTCCTGGGTATATGTATACAGAACTATAATATGGGAATTGGAAATATCTCGCGTTGCTCATAGAATAACGATAGCTATTCTCTTCGAGTTTTTTTTGTAACATTCATGATTCTATTTCTGGTCATATGCATTTTCACTCCTACAGACCATCTGCAGAACTGCTCGGCTCAACATATGCGATCATTTTCCACCCGCCTTCATCTGTTGTTCTGGAGGCCAGGCCCACAATTGAAACCAATTTTACAGTAAATTTACAAGCCGCGGCGCAGAGTTCGGCTCATAGGTCACGAGCCTTTCTCAAAGAAGACGCTCTTAGGATTCCAGAAATCGAGCTGATCCGTCTCAGAATTCGCTATCCGCAGAAATTCTTTTGTTGCCGTCGTCGTCGTCCCGACGCCCACGTTTGGCCGTTCCAAAGACGATGCCTGCCGAATGGCTTCTCCGTATTGTAAAGTTATGAATTTTTTATTTTGGTTGTACTGTTGTCTTTCTTTCTCGAGTGGCCGGGAGAAGGAGGGTTGTTCCACTATGTGAATAGGATTATGGGTAGTTGGAGCCTGGAATGGGTCAGTTCTGTATTGAGCTTACGTCTAAGGTATATACGAACGGATATTCAGTATGGGAAAAGGTAGGAGGTAATTGGAGCCATGAGTAAACATTCTTTGTTATTATGTATTTCTAGGCAGTGACAGAGAGTAGGGAAGTAGGGGAACAACATGGAAGTTAAAAGGAGACCTGAAAATAACTGGAGCCTTAGGTCACACCTTCACATGAGGTATACCAATATTATGGCACCCCGTAGTCGTACGGCGACGGGTCTTTAGTAATTTGAAAAAGTTACTCAAGTTGTCTACGATAACTTTGGGCACTGGTGCATAAATTGAGGAAGTTGAAGTAGAACTGAGGTGTTTTGTAATCAGTATATTTGGCTTACCGGTGCTACACCGGTGACAAAGTCAGTCACAAATCGTGCCTCAATCATAACCCAAACGGCGACTGAGTCCCACGTAGGTTGCGGTGACACAGGAGGCGATGCTCACAACCTAAAATGTTTCTGGATTGTGACTCGTGAAAGCAAGGTTATAACGTCATATATTAATAATATCTAAGCAGCTAAAACTCGTTCAGACGACAGCGAACAAAAAGTTTTTCGCTTCCACGCCTGAAAGCGTTTCCATGTGTATATAGCCTATATAAAACACGTGAAACTTTCCGAAGCTCTGAAATTGTGGAATGATATAACAAACATTACGAGTGACACCTGCCGCGCCAAATGAATCGACGACTAACATTTTGCCGAATGTTTTCGTAAACTTCCAGTTGTGTTTGCAGGGCCAAAGCAAATTATTCCGATCATTGTGGGATTTCACCGGTATGAAATTTATTGGGATGACTAGTGGCCCGGGCCGTTATTATAAATGGCGGTAGAAAATTAGCACCACAGGAAAACCATCGCTGTCTCTTGTGCTTATTACTGTTCAGAAGGCTTCTTTAAGGAAAATTCAGCATTCTGCCTAAAAAATTGTATATATATATATATTTATTTATATATTTATATATTATGAGGCGTAGGTAAGTGATACATGCCATAGCAACTCAGAACAATGAACATGTCCAGACACGATCATGCAGGCAGGCTTAGGTCCCTCAACATTAGCGCCCAAGTGCGAACCCCGTAGCTAAGATGCCGTCTTCGACACCTGAACTTTCTCCTATCTTATTCCTATAGAGCGTAACAGGAAATTTATAAATATAGTTGTAAATAAATAAATAAATAAATAAAAACACGATGTGAATTATTATATAGTACTGATAATCTTTTAAATTTAATTGAAAATATTTTACTTCTGTTTTGCTCTGGAAATATTCCACGATAAGAAACCTGCGTTGGATAGCACCATTTGGCTTTCAACTTACATCCACCAGACTTCTGCAATACGAGAAATATTGTTAATATTGCTACGAAAAAAATATCAATGCACTACCTGCCACTGATGCGTCAGTAGCCTTTGCCGAGTGAGCTTGAACAAATTGCTCCATTTCATCAGCTCTGATGATAAGAACAATTCCCTTATCGTTAGGCTGTACGAAGCCTACATTATTGTTCACAGTTCCAGATGAGTTTACTTCATTGCGAATTTTTTTTTTGCGTTTCCCGACGTCCCACCCAGAGGAAATTTCCCTTCTAACTCTGATCTTATACACAAGTGAATAAATTGATTTCGGCTTTATGCATCGTTACGCGGTAAACAATTTTTTGCTTTTGCTGCCTCTCAACAAAACACAGCTTGGTAATCAGTACTTCACTCTTTTTAGTACCTAGGACAGTCCACTGTGGCAAATCTATAACAACATAAGCTACACTTGTGTACATTTCGTCACCCTGAAACTTTCGTGATACCTGAAATTTCATTCATTGTTTTTTTACTAACGTTCCTCTCCACAATCACAATCTCTAGAAAGTTTTTCATTTAGAATACATTTGATTAAAATTATCTAGGAAATAAACAGCAATAGCAGTTCAATATTTCTCTGAAGCACAATTGCGTAGAATAGCAGTGCAACCAAGTCACGTACGTGACTCCACCGTATTGGAATGTTATTGCATTTTGTTGTTATTGAAAATTACGTCGCAAAAACCAAATCGCGTCATAGAAAAGTAGCGTCACTGGATATTTTAATCGTATACCAAATGGTTAGTCTACGGACGATACTGAAAAAGTTATAATTATAATAATATTAACCGGATGGTTCGTTGAAATTCCAGGGTTCCTATCACCTGGCTGTCAGCAGTAAACCTTTGGATGGCTCTTCAAATTTAGAGTGAGGCAGAACGCCGGAATTTCTATACAGTTTTCCTCGTTTAAGCATACACACACAGACATAATCAGACGCTGTGAAATACCCAAGAAGGCAAAAGGCAGACGCTCGAACCCGCCTCATCAATCGAAACACAACGGCGGTGATTCTGATGACGATTTTAGAGGCCAATATAGGGACCTTCGGTTTGAACGAGGTAAGTTAGGGTTAGACGAAATAAAATAAGGTTAGGCGAAGCATTTCATAGTTTAGAGTAGGGTCAGATGAGGTATGTTTAAGAACTAGGATAGGTTTGGAAAGCTTAGATTAGCTTCTGGTTAGGATCACCGCGAATATCGGAATCAATGGCGGTTGTCAGAACGGCACTTATTAAGTTCTGATCCACAGACAAGAACTGTATGTTGAAGTATATCATATTGGATATATGCTGTCTTTCTCGACATGAATTAGCTGCTTGTAATTTATGTTTCCCCTACGTAATGTTACTCATATTACTGCTCTGGAGCAAACAGTTGTTTCCAGAGTTGTTTCGCAAAAGAATTATTCTGTACATCCCATGTCGACGGTAGTGTCGATAACGGTCCGTCATTCTCCCAAACTGTCCATAACTGTCAACAGGAGATAGGGACGACGCTTACTGCTAATTGCAATTTCCTCCTTGCGAATTGAACTCTTGACTGACTGCCTGGTTGTCTGCAGCCCTAACTTCCGTGTCAGCAGTGGCATGAAGCGCGACTCTATATTACAAGTATGGGTTGTGACCTATACCCCAAGTGGTACTAGGTGAGGTTGGTGGAGAATAGGTTAGGTTAAGATGAGATAAGTTAAGATGGGGTTAGGTTAGTTGAGAATATGTTTGGTAAATGGAGAATATGTTAGGTTAGGACAAGTTAAGTTAGGATTAGGTAAGGATAGGTAGATCAAGTAAGGATGATTGGAAATAGACTGAGGCTAGGGCAGAACAGGTTAGATGGAGCTGGAACAGACGCATAACCTAATATCTAATAGGCACACCTATTGTACCTGACTCTCAGGTAAGCCAGATACATACCGGCACCCAGTACTCCCCATAGTTATAACTACCAAATCTACTAACCTGTCTTAATTTCTCTCAATTCACAACTCTGGATTCTCTATATGGCCTCAGTATTTACTTCCATACATGGACAAGAGGATAATAAGTGTCAGTGAGCACTATATACAAATCCTAGAACTATAAATTAAAATTTTAGTGCAGTAGTGTGGGTCTGTTAACCCTAATTCATATAATTTAAGCGAAATTTACCACCTACGTTGAGAACATTAGCTTGGCATATCAGCAATACACAAACCAATAATTGTAGCACACTAGTTTAGCATATAAGCAATAAACAAAGATATATTCGACATAATAGCTTTGTTTCACCGACTAACATCGGATTCACCACATCTGGTCCTATTTCGAGCACCAATCTTGCACCGATCGCGCTTAATGCCAGAGGAAAATAAACAAATGTGAATGCAAACTGTTCGTCAATTTGAACTACAGTAATTAACACCTGTGATTAACATCTGCGATCGACACCTGTTATTAAAATCCGTGATTAACGCCTGTGATTAAATCCTGAAACGTGACGAATCCGGCGTTCATGATTAGAGCTGAATAAGTTAAAGCTTTTCAGTTCCGATTATCTCTCTTCAGGTAGGTGCATCGATCATCCTAATATTTGTTTATTGCTATCCACTCTCCCGGCAAGCTGTTCTAAAGTCAAATTCCTCAGCCGTCAGTGTTGCCTCTTTCGGAACATTCTAGTACCGGAGTTCCGTACTGGTGAGCCGCGAGCTTCTGAAGTTTTGCACAGCCATGTCGGGGGGTCCCGCCCGAAGCCCTGGTAGGGAGTCATGAAGCCGTGACGGGCGGGTCGAGAAGTACTGACTGGACGAGAAGAAGAAGCCTTCCTTAACCGCAGGTGGCGAAGCCTTGGTATCGCGGAGGGACCATTGAAGCCTTGGCAAGCGGGTGGCAAAGACTTGGCCGGAGATGAGGAAGCTTTGGCCGGGAGTGGTTGAGCCTTGGCAGGGAATCCCGAAGCTAGCTAGCACTCACTGGCTTACAATTTGTGAATAATTATTTGCTAGATATTTCGTTTCCTTCCCGACCAGGAAAAATCAAAATATAAGTTAGGCTGCCGGTAGCAGAGTTTGCATGGGTCTGTTTCCGCTTTTACTCTTGTCACACTGTGGTCGCATGAGATTCTGCCATACTACTGCCTGTAGTATCCCGTATAATTATATTTCTTTTTATAAAATTGTCGCTGGTGTAAATGAAAATAGAACAAACTCACTATATGTGCTTCGTACTTGTCTTTTCGGTTCACCCTAAGTACGCTCGTACCTTTTCTGTCTATAATCATCGACACAGCTCAGAAGAAATTCATTCCAGCATTTGAACCTACGCATAACATAATTATGACTTCGTTACTTCCACTATTGCAGTAATAATTTAAAACGGATATAAATTAGAGAGCTTATCTCCTATGCAGCCGAGTCCTACGCATTAGAGCGCACGGCTTCCTACTCAAACTTAATGCTAGACTCCTTTACTCCTTTTACTCCTTTATTGTTGTTCTCTGAATACAATCATCGTTAAAATTCATGTACAAGAGCACACTGAAACATACGAAATACGAGAATAAAATAGCACGAGTATCAAGCTCAATTTACCTACAATAGAGAACGTGCTTACTAAAAGTGATATATTCACTTGTGAGGCACACTTAAATTAAAAGACCTTGATGTCAATTGCAATAAAATAAACTCCTATACTTACACGTCACAGATTCAAAATTTCTAAATTCGGGCAATAAACCCTTGATATGCACTAAATTGTTTCAAACTAAAACGGATGTGTTGGTGGATTTCTATATCACTCACATGTTTCTCTATAGAAACATATGAATGGAAATAAGTATGTGTGTTTTGATTAACCGAGAACAGATAACAGTAAACCCTTATCTAACAAGCTACCTACCTAAAATTGATAAAAAAAATACATCTAGTATTGCCTCATTACATAGTCTTTGTACTTTATTTTGAACACAGTATCATTCATTGGTTGCGTGAACATATCTGGAA
>LQNS02278091.1:60290577-60312169 GCA_001587735.2 Parhyale hawaiensis | reverse complement strand
AAGACATCGCTGGTTTGCCGTGGCCAATCACAGCGTAGAGGAACGATGACGTAGGCCTCTAAACCACGCCCATCAGCCAAATGTTGCGCTAATTTACCCCTTAGAAGTTTCCCTACTACCTTTACTGTACTGTGGTAATGTCCCTCTCATATCTGTTCCAGGGCATTGAGCCTTGGGCTGATAGTTTGAAGGCACGCATCGATGTATTGTCCCTGGTATAGCTATTCGTCTACATTCAGCTTGGCGAGGTATATTAATTTTAGTACCTGCGCAATTATTGGCGTCGTCCCGGCCAATTACGACGCGCTACGTACTCTCAAGGTCACTCCGTCGTGACTGCTAAAAGCACAAAAGCACCGGAACCCAATCTTCTAGAAGCGATAAATCAACGGAGAGAAGATTTTTCGCTGCGACTGTCACGGCAACACAGCCGCTGCTCATGCATGTATCGGAAGTGCCGCATTTAGTCCCCTCGAGATCACTCTCATCAAAGTATAGTACCTTGGCTCTCGTAATTAAATTATTTTACCGTCATTTTGTTGAAAATAAATTTTGCGAAAATAGCGGTAACAAAAACTTGGTGGAGCTTGCTAGTTAAAATTGCACGAGTGTATTTAATTCACGAACAGTCATCGAGTTTTCCAATTGCCGAATTTTGATACATTCACAAACAGTTGCCGAATGTTGATGATTCATTCCAGACGGAAAATTCTGTTGATTTAGTCATGGACTGTTGCACAGTTTGTTGACTGATGTCTTATTCATAAACAATCTAACCATCATTTTTCAGGATTTAGTCACGAAGCCGTGCCTAATTTTGAAGATATTTACTATTCAAGGGCAATTACAGAATTTTATTGATATATTTATAGGTAGATGCCGTAAATCATTAATCTAATGATTCTAATCTAATAGTTTCCAGCTAATTTGTTAAAAAAAAATTGAAATTTCAGTATGTTAGTCATTATTTTGCTAGTATCATAGGGTGCTCCAAATTGTCCCGACAACGGCTTGAGTGTTTAATTCATGATATAGCTATATCTTTTTCTTTTGACTGACTCCAGTACTTTTCTAAGTACCATATAGTATGTACTAACGATGGTGAGATCTTCATACGCACTTCTTTCCAGTAGCTCCATCGGCCAGATCTGATGGTGTTCGAAAACCTAGGACGACTCCATTTACCTCATTTATCAGCTCTAGACCTGTCGACTGCTCCCCGCTGCACTGGTCCCACGCTAAGCAATCTCATGCTGAACTTAAAAGCGGAGGCTCAACGGGCACGGCGGTTAACTTCAGTACTTTCTAGGGGTATGTTGGCTACCGAATTTTACTGTGTGATTGGGTTCGATGTGCCAGTTGGAGGCTAGGAGGTTTAATACAAGGAGAAAGTAACGGCTAGCTATGGGGATCGCAAGGTAAGTTTTCCGGCTAAGCTAAAGCTTGGATTACTCGCTGGTTGGCTTCAAGAGTGACTGGGAGCCTTTGGTTAGAGGGAAGGGATGGCTGGGAGCCTGTCACTGGTGGGTAGAGAGTAGCAATCGAGGCAACGGAAAAATTGCCCTAGCAGTAAGGCAACATGTGGCAGTGCCTTCTCCTTCCGTGAAACCTCCTTGGTTGAAAGTCCGCTCATACATTGGGACTGATGATACATAGTGTAACTGTCAAGCCGGGAGTCAATCCTCATCCCCCCTCCCCCAGGAGGACTTCCATATGTTACTTGGCTCATTTTAGGCCTGCGGGACATATATATATATTTTTTTTTTTCGGGATACCCTCCCTAGTCTGTCTCTTCCTTTGCACACTAACAAACAGTTTTTTTTACTCTTTTTCAGTTTTTGTAGTTTACTGTCCTAGTGCTCGGTGTCTATTTTTTTTTTTTTTTGGGGGGGGTAGTTATCCCTCATTTTGCATGCCATATTTCATGTTCCTGTTCTTTCCATCACTTCTTTGGGTTACCAATGTCATTCTGTGGATAGAGACAGCCTGCGCATGTTATGTTACTGCAAGGGAAATTAGTCCTACTGTCTTCCTACGGGGGGAAATAACTTTGTTGCCAAGTATACACACGGCTTGGTTGAAATGAAGAAAATATAGAGAATGGGAAAAAATATATAGAGTATTAGAGCACCCCCTATTGCAAAAAATCCAATTTTTCGATAAATGTGTCATTTCTGGTATCAATATAGAATTTTTACATCTACTGATACTATACTATACGAATTCAATGATTAACCCTATCCGTTACCAATTTTTGTTCGGCCGCTTGAGCGCCAAGGCGGTTCAAATTTGTTCCGCCCACTAAAATTGCCTACAACTTCATCAATATCATAATTTTTTTCTTCATAGTCTCAAAAGTCATTTATTCAACCATTCTTTCGTCTATTTAATTAGAAAAAATATGTATCATAGTAGGTTTAATGTCAATTAAATTCGAACATAAGAAAATATCTCCGGACAGTACAAAGTGAATACTCCGGCAGCACATCTGCCAGATTTTTTAACACTTTCACAAGGTGAACGTATAATCGCTTCTATTTCTCATTTCTAGCCTTGTTACTGTCTTCTAGTGATAATTTTGAAAGTTCTTTTTGTATAAAAAGAAAATCTAAACAGAAATGTTATCATATAATTTTCTGAAATATTTATATTTATCTATATTTTGGAGGTAATGTGCGGGTATATTAGAATTTTATTGATAGTCATGTTCAATTGAGAAATGTCACGGAATTTTGGGCGCTGAATATCACTGGGAGCAGAACTGTGAACGAAAAACGGTAGGGAGCAGATAGGGTTAAGTCATGCTAAGGTTGCATGGAGTCAGAGTAGGATAAAAGCTGTATTTAGAAAATATACTTCTTTACCGTTCTCTGACTTCTTCATTAGTCAGTTTCAATGATAATAATTACAGCCATTGTCTGAGCCTCTGGATATATTGGGAATGAGTAGTTACGTTACTTTAGTTACGTAACAGTGCTAATTACAGTAATTTCTGATACAGCTGAGCATCAAAATTTACTGAATGATTTAATTTCCTACAATATTTTCGGCTTTTTCTCGGTCCCTCGAATAGCGTAGATAAATACTCAGTGATTATTAATTACAATATTGAAAGACACCACCATCTGTCTTCACGTTAAGTTTTTGTTTCCATCGTAAATTCTACTCTAATTCTCTTAATCGATACATACCGTAATTACAATTCGAAGTAAAGGTACCCTGGAAACATTGTGTAGATTATGATACGTATATAGTACATAATCTGTACAATTGTAGGTATCTACACCGACTTGAGTCGCAGATGGATGAACAGTAACAGTAGTACGTTTGAAAGCTTTTTTAAGTAGAGTTATGTCTATCACGGATAATTAATGTGCCCTGTTAAAAAAAGTTCGGTTCTGTTTTTATTTCCAAGCTTCAGAAATTTCGTTAAAGTTTATGGAGCTAATAACTGTATTTTTATTTCTCAATTTAATTTAATGTGAATCGTAGCGCTCCCCCCATTTGCACTTTTTCACGGGTAATGATTTTTTTTTTCACGTGAGGTATATAATCGTATTATACCCTTAAAGTCAGGTTGACTGCTCCCCGCCCCCACTGGAAATTCAAACGCATTGAGTCATGTTGCAGATGTAGGCTAACTGGCCCCAGAAGAGTAGTACAGCTGTAGTCAATCAAGGAACGTCAAGAGCTATCGTGTCATTGCCGGAAGGCTCTTATAAAACGACCCGTGCCCCCCTACCCTCCCCGGGGTCAGTTCGTAAAGCTACACAAATACTCGCTTGCCTTTTTTTTAATGTAACGTTGAGTGCCATAAGCTCAGCACCATGGGCTGCCATTTCCGTTGTTATTTATGAAACTTGTTTCTCTTTTCCAACTAGAATAAGAACAGAATAGAGCGCCGGCAGTAGAAGGAACAACAGGCCCATTCCCAGCGAGGAGCCGGGACCTACGCTCCGACTCTCTAGGAGGTAAAGTCTCTTCATTCAAACAGCATTAGATTCTAACACTGTATGGCAGACACACCCACAGGTCCACGCCATATCTCGATGCAACAAATTGTTAAGAGAATAATACGAGCGGATATTGAACCGGTCCATTAGCTCCGTCCAAATTATAAGTGACTTAAAAGCATCCCACATTTAACTGCCTGGTGTGGTCTCTTTTACGAGACAAATGTACTCCAAATGACCCCCGATGATTATCATCGGTTGGAATTTTTATGCGCTCCACATCATGGTCAATAAATGCTCTCAAGCCACCAATGTTATACCGAGCCCGTTATGTACAATAGATATTTGGCTTCAATACCTTGACCTCTTCCGATAATAACCGTTGTTAGGGAGAACATTTGTCATAGCCACTGTAAAAATGAAAGTATGAGCATATCGTTCAGAAAACTCACGTGATAGTGAGAAAAAAATTAAACGGAAAGATTTTAATTCACCGCAGCCCACAGTAATGTAAACGAAAGTGTTGTTATATTACAAACGGTGTGGGCGTTTGTGTGTCTGCACTGTGTGTCTAGTATCAGCGCGTTTCCGGCCTTCTTGATGAAAGGTTGTGCAGTGACGCATGTGCGGCTGGACTATCATGTGTCTAGCAACGGGTTGTGTGTGTTCGAAACGACTCTGTTTTAAAGGGAATCTCGTTATGTATTATGAAGGACTGAAAAACATTCTTTTCTTACAAAGCAAATATTTCTAGAAGAAATAATTTGTGGTATTAATGGTATTAATAAGACGGTTTTCTTGGTGCAAAGTGAGCTAAGTGAGATCTTCCATAAGTGCAATGACATGGGATAGTCTAAAAAACTTAGCGCTTAGAAGCTTTACACTGTAGTTACGTCTAATTCTTATGTGTATCACACGTTGTCACAAGCCTCTTAATTCATTTAAAACAAAAAACTGCCGACCTTGAAAAATTTTAGTGTTCTTTGTGTTTTTTTTTTTTTTTTTGCTTCTTCTTTACACTTGTTTGTGAAATAGAATATTTGCTACCGTTTGAAAAGCTTGATACCCTCGCAAAATGGAATGCTGCATGGATTTGTCAATCACAGTATTTAGTTGCATGAATTTTGTTTAAGGTAATGATATTACACTTTATTAACCCTATCTGCACTATAGCAGTCTCATTTGAAAAAAAAATAAGAAAAGTCAAGCCTACGAAAATTTCGTTGTTACGAGCATTAAGTTATTGATCAAAGAAATCTGACATTAATATGGCATTACTCGTTATTCAGCTGTACCTTAGAGCTTCAAACTAAAATAATTTCAATAAATTTATTTTTATTGTTAATTTACTTCAACTTGCAGCTGAAAAGGTACAGATTCATGTTTCCCGCATCGAATTAAAACATTATGAATGGGGCTCATCTTTTGAGCACAAATTTACGTAAGAATGGCGTATTAAATTGTCACCAATCTCACACTAATTATGTTCTATAGATTTATATGTTTTAATCGCTACAATCTTAGTTGACATTGCTACTAATCGTACAAGCTCCACAGTAAACGACGGCAATGTGTGTTTAAAAGAAAGTCGGTCAGCGTTTTACGTAGTAAACCTGTTCTTACAGAAATTTAGTTAAGGAGGTAGTTTTTGTTCATCCAACACTATAATACTGAAGCTATGGTCTGTATGTTTGTCAACTTGTTTCTCGAGTTTGCACACTTTATGAGACGCTTCGCCTTCAGTATAAGATAGAGCAAAGTAGGGTATCACTGACTCGCAATTGGGCAATTGCGCTATTGAGTCAATGCGTCATTGTACCATTACCCCATCGCGCACGTCTTGGACTTTTGTGGACTTTATGGACTCTTTGGAAAATGTTGTGGATATGATAGGGGTAGATACGATAATACTACAGCACTCTGAAAGCGTATGCCTCCGCCAACCAACCAACTCAACATTAATGAAAATTTCGCATTAATTTTGAAACTATGATTTCTTCTTTATCAGTACCAAAATGTGGTTATTTGTGCTTTTGGACGGCAAGAAGAAGTTCTGCACTTTTTTTGAAGATCGGTCCGCAAGTTCATGAGTTATGCTCTGTCGAATATTTAACAAACATTAGTCAAACGGACAACCCGACCATTACCAAAACTCGGTCATTTATGCCTTTTAGCATTTCTAACAATGGTTACAAATTTTATAAAGATTCGTTTGTAGGTTGTTGAGTTATATTTCTGACAAACATTTGTCAAACACCCAACGAATAAACCGATCGTCACCAAAATTTGATCGTTTAAGTCTTTTGACTTTTCTACCAATTGCTCTAAATTTCATAAAGATTTGTTTTACACTTTTTGAGTTATTTTGCCAACAAACACAAAATAAAAATGAAACACAGAGTATAACAGGCGAAAAAACAAATCATCACAAAAATTTGTCATTTACTCATTGTAATATACCAAATGACTCATGTTAATTTCATAAAAATCTGTCCATAAGTTTTTGAGTTATAAAATAGCGAAAAACAAGGCAGACAAACAAACGGTGTAACGGATCTTCACCAAAAGTTACTCATCTGTTCCCCCTAACACACCTAACAATTCTTTAAAATTTCGTAGAGATCCGTCCATAACTCCTTGATTTATTTTGGTGACAGACTCAGGGAAAGACAGACAATGTCGACGAAAACAAAACCTCCTCAGCGGAGGTTAAAGTTAATGCGTCTTTTCAAAACAAAAGTAGTCCAGAGGCTCCCGCGGATGGTTCAACTTTATACAAAATTACTTTTCACCAGTTTAAGTCATTATGACTCATCGCTATCATAGCTTCCACTGTATTGCATTGTATTTATTCAAGTTTTAATCTTTCCTGCTTTTCATTAACGACTGAAAGCATTTTGAATCGATAAGTTTCGCCTTTAGCGTCTCAAGTAAGTAATTACCTCGCCGACAAGCGATCAATATTAAAGCTATTTTAAAAATTAGCGATAGCTAATTCAGGCGGTCAAAAATGTAATTAAAATATGATAACTTTAGTGCCTATTACTTACTATAATATAAGAAACTCCTAACTTTGTTTGGGTCTTTGCTTAATTTTATAGTTTTCTAGTCCACTTAGAGAAAAAAACTATATTTTCCTCCTGCTATGCCGAGAACTGTTTTTATTAGTCAAGGCTTTTTTAGGCAAAGCTAATTAACACCGTCGTGTATCAGGGCCTTAATTTTATGAGTTAGTGATGACTAAATGTTGCAGCAACATTAAAATGTTTGATCAATTTGTGTTGAAACGCCGCCCTTTGGCGATCCACTGTTATTTGTCCATCTTGTTTAGGTTGCCTGAAACTTATTTGTCTTACTCATGCATAACTTTGGTTGGCTCTTAAAGTTTCGCGGTGTACACTAAGGTAAGGACGCTCAACCTACTATCGGGCGGTCAAAAAACTCTCCTAGGAACGTCATTATCGAAGTCACTGTAAATTGTTATATACTTGCTCGGCAGTGAGTCAACTAGAAGGATAATAATAATAATAGCAGAAAGTAGTCAAAGTAGAATACTTTTCAGTTCGATCGAAGAGGATGCTCCAACGCCAGAGAAAGTGAATTCACCATCATCTGTACTCTTGCTACCTCAACAGTCATCTGAAACAAAATAACTGCGCCACAAAGAGTTTATGTTACAAAATTCTTCTGCAAGTCACAGGTGCCGTTGTGTGGCTCAGTGGGCGTCTGATCCGAAGAACAGTTACTGTAGCACAGAAAAAAGAAAAGGAAACTGGAAATTTATCTTCCAATTCTTGGCACCCTTACGCTCTTTGACGACCCTGTAATGAGAACGGCTGCTGCCAACCACCTCCCCCCCCCCCAAGAGACTAGAAAAGTTTCTGCAAGTTAGCTATTCTTTTTTGCTGGAATACTGACCTTCTCTAACTCGAAATGGTTACATGTATTAGGTATCAGAATATATTTGAGAATTTTCTGTAAGTTTCAGTTATATCCAGGAAGAAGACTGTCGCTTTCCAAAAAATGAAACCGTCTACAAAGTTTGTTTCACATCTCCATATTGACTGTATATATTTAGTACACGTATGTTAGCTCGTTAACCATTGCAATGGAAACATATATAAAACGAAGGAATTTCGTTTTCATTTTCAGCAAGGTTCAGATAGACTTTTAAATAAATCTAAGGCTTGTTGCAAAGAAATTCTTCATTTTAGAAGTCAACAAAACTCATCCGCCTGCAAGCTCAGACAAGTGAAACATGACTCGCTGAAGAGAAAGGCCTGCATCTTGGAAAACAAAACCACTTTCCGGCGAGGTGTGAGGTGAACAATTGCTCAATCAAAAGTATTCTCTGGACAAAAATTCTTAGGGGCACCAAACATAAATATATCATTTTCTTTCAAGTTTATGTTAAGCTATTGCTATTTCATTGATCTACTGAAAAGAAACCCCAACCTTGCAGAAAGAAAAACGGCTGCACTACTTTTCTTTATGTTCTAACTCAGCAACTCATTGATGATGATAGCCACTTTGTTAAAGGCTATACATATATACTTCTTTTGCCGACTGCCTTTATACATGCCATTCGTCAATATCACCATCATGGCTTAAAAAATTCTCCAAATTAAATTCAATGGAACGACACTTGGAATAACGATCCCCCAAATGCCAGCCTGAGTGACTAGGGACCACGTTGCCATTATCTGTTATAGAGTTCCCATTAGGTTCATAACCAGAAATGGGAATGGTCGGCCGTTTTGATAACGTTGCTCTCTTTTCTCTCTCCCCAATCGCCGCAGCTGCAGAATAGATATGACCGCCCAAGTGCTATTATGTGCAGACGAAAGAAGGAAAATTTTGCAAAGATGTTTCGTAAATATCCTCATGATACAACATAGCCATTTTTAAACAAAATTTACATTCCAAATTGCTTAGCAGCATTGTCGAAGACAGGTGAACGCTTACTCTTTGTATTTCTCTGAAGAAAATTCTTGCCCAATTGTAAAAGTATTAGGAATTTAGAGAGACTATATATGCCAGCACCCAAAATGGCTCAATCACGAAATGGGCGTTTGTTCGTCCCTTTTTTTCTCTCAGACGACTCCACGCATCATCAATCACCATTTGATATTCAATAAAGGCTCCATTCTTGCGTGACAAACTAAGGCATGCAAAGTTAGTTTTCTGCAAGTAAACCTTAGTGCCTTGTATCGACCTACATCCGCCCATCGATTGCAGTGTCATAAAAAGAGTCATAAAATATTCGGCCTAGCGAGCCCGTGTGCTACCTGGGCCAAAGCAGAGCTCAAGTGCATCTTTTAGGGGCCATGAAGCTGCACGGGAAGGCGCATAGACGTGGCTAAGCAGTCACCGTCTTTGTCATAACGCACAAGTACAAGACGCACATCCTGTCATCTAGTTTCTCTTCCTCACGCATGATGCGGTGATCTGACCATGCACTCCAGTATGTGTATATTTTGGTCGTTTAATTCTCTGCCAGATTGCTGATTTTCGCTGTCTTCAAGTATTAGTACACCGTACCTATCCCGTCATCTTATTTCTTGCCCCCCCTGATGACAGTCCCTGTAATAATGCGTTCAGCAAGTACGTTATTTGCCCTATCAACTAATACCCATCTAGCACTGTCGATATTTGCTGTGGTGCTACGTTAGGGCCCAGTAAATACACTGTCATCTAAAGTCCAATCCGAACTGATGATGATCGCTCTAGATATGTGAGGGAACAAAGTACCTATCTTGTTATTGAATTTTTATTGCCATTTGAAGTACAGCAAGTACTCGCAATATTATAGGTCATACTTGAGTTATGCTGACCTTGCTATGGGTTGTTAGTTGGTTGAAAACATTTTAATTCTGGGTGTTCGATATGTTCAGTGAATCAACAGCACATAATTACGTCGGATACCTGGAATATAAAATCCTTAACCTAAGTCACACAACTGCATAAGCACAGTATCACCTCCATTTTTAACGAGAACTTCTTGTACACTATCCAAGTTTAATTTCTTTTTCTATTTGAAGTTCCAATAATTTAAGCTGTTGAACGAAATCGTACTAGGAAATCACCAGGGCAACGTGCATATGGTATCAACCAAAGACAGATTCGTTCTCCACACTGGGACTGTCACTTGTCTGGACATGAATTGATGTTGCTTAGTAAAATTTGAAGAGACCGAGGATGCGATATCCTGGAGTCAATGTCAATCGTCTTCTGCGTATGCATCTTCGACGCATTTTTTTCCTCTCTCTCTCTCTTTGACTCTGAACGAAAAGGATCCTCATTTTTTTGTCCACACCTGAAGCCGGCTTCGATTGAAATATTAAATTCGATCAATGTTTGCCTTCAAAAACATCGGTAAGGTATCGTGTCTGCCGTATGAGATGCAAAAAGTAGAAGGTTCGCTCACCAAGGATATTCTGGAACATGACATGGAGCCGATAGCAGGGATCTCAAATCCCTACGCAGAATTGGATCAGGTGTCAGAGTATAGACCATGCAATATTCATGCTGCTGGACACGGCTGCGAATCTATTTAGAATTCTCAGTATCGAGCTGGCAGAATATATGTATGAGAGTCACATGAAAGAGTGTGGCGTGATTGCTCCAGATCTCAACAAGCGCTTACCCATACTCTACATCGTGGTAACTTATGAGCAACCCAATTTTTAGCCGTAATTTTAGTATGTGTCCTGGTTGCTCCGGAACTCGACGATAGCTCGGCCATACTTTACAGCCTCGCCACCGGTGAGCACGTCGGTTTTTAGTCGTAGTCACAGAACAAGACGTTATTTCTCAAGGTCTGGACGATCGCCCAGGCATGTTCTACCAACTTGTGACTGAGAAATGTCAGATCTGGACCATCTTTCGGCCATATTCTACCAACTGGTGTCTGAGAAGCGTCAGATCTGGACGTTCGGTCGGTCATGCTGAACAATTTGGCATGCGCTACAGGGCCAGGCATGGACACCCCGAGATCGATGGCGATCATTCTGTATTCTGCGGACACCTGTCGAGCCGCCGGCAGATGAAGCGGTGATGGACGTGCTCCGGCAATCATTTTCGTGCGCCTTTGAAACCCGTGGTCAGTGAAATACTGGTGTCGTTTTGGCTATACAAGCTCCGCCAATGCTAGCTATCAATGAAGTAGAATAGACTGTTATAAGATCCGATACAACAGCTACACCATATCTGTAGAAGCAATTGGCCGGATGTGTGTGTGCTACCAGCGCTAAGCACGCAGTATCAACTAAACTGAATAGCTAGAATTGCAGTTTTATTCTGAACGTATTTATGCCTCTGACATCCAGCGTCAGAGCAGAACATAATGAGTTTAATTGAATTTTAGACCTCTGCGAACAAAGATGTGTTGTTGTCGAATGCGTGGCCAGCCATGTTTAATAAAGCATTTGTTCTTTGGCTGCAGCGTTCGTTGACCGGGGATTTTTGCTTCGAAAATAACCTAATTAGACTTCGAGCTTCTGCTTCAGAGGTCAAAGAACTTTGGGTGTCTCTCCGAGGTTCTCTGTGCTAGCCTTGATCAGCTGACGTCCGTCTGAATGAGATTAATATCAGCCTTGACTACCTTGGGTTAACTTACAGTAGGTCAGGTTGGGTTAGATAGTGCCAGGTTATGTTGGGTTGGGTATAGTCTGCCTAACATATGTTGACTGAAGCATGATTGGAAACCCCATCGATCGGTTACCTTAACTCCCAGTTAGGCTAATGGTCGCTTGTGGGGCAGCTTTCTCCCCGCCCCTTAGTTTTACCTCTCACGCCGACAGCCCGTTTCATCTTTTCGCCGTTTTTGTCTGCTTCCCTGCTGGCTAATCTTTGCGGTCTTTCTTACTTTGAATTCTCTCTTTTTCTGACTTGTTATTTATTATTGATTTCCTTTCTTTCTCTACAGTGTCCACACCGATGAAGACGAACACGCTTTATAACTGCCATTCTTAATTATAATTTGTTATTTATTTTGCCGAAGATATAAAGCACAATGGAAGGGCTCCCATATTCCAGAATGTCAAGTAGGACAGTTCCTGTCGATTATTCAGTCTTAATTTCATATTTAGCACGAGAGCTTTTGTTATATCGCAGGGGCTTCGAAATTCAAAATTCAACTCTCGAAGTCCCAATTTGAGTGCCTATGTGATAGAACTGCCTGGCGTCACCTCAGCGTTCATTTGATAAATGATCAGCGTTGACAGGCCGGACGGGCGACCTCCTGTATAGCATACAGTGCTGTACCGTATTTATTGTTAAGCTCGTATCTGACAGAAATATAATCTATCACCATAACCTCTCTACTTTTCTGTGTCCAATTGTTTACTCATTCTAAATAGTCCTTCACCCTCTCACTCACACTTTTACGTTCAGTTCCCACTTCCAAATTTATTTTCTGCTTTCGTTCGCACACTTCACTCTCCTTTGCCATGTTCATTTTCCTTCGCTCTTCATCACATGCAGTGTTGAATATAACTTTTAACCCTATCTGCTCCAAGGCAAGACAAAATTGTACCGTCCTACCGTTTCTCGCCCACTGTTCTACGCTTAGTGATTTCCAGTGCCCATACTTCCGTGAATTTTCCTAAGTTCTCATTAGCATCAATAAAAATCTAAGATACGCGCACATTATGGCCAACAATCGTGCTATAAGTTTAACTTTTCTTTTAGAAAATTCGTTGTTAAAATTTCCGTGAGCGTGCGCTTCTGGCAGCATCATTGAAGTCTGACCCATTCTAACTGTTCTCTGCAGCAACTATCAGTGCAGTGCCACTGCGCAGTTGCCCATAGCTGCTGCAGTTACCGTAAAAATATAACAATTGCTGCAGATGTACAACTGGAGAATTCGCCCTGTACACTCCGGTGAAATTTTCTTATATTCAAATTTAATTAACAATAAAACTAAGTTAGCTATTATTTTTTTGAATAAATTGATGGAATAGTAGTTAGATAAATGACTGAGACTCTGAAGAAAAAACTCGCATATTGATGAAGTTATAAGCATTTTTAGTGGGCGGTACAAGTTTGTCTCGCCTTGGCGCTCAAGCGACTGAAAAATTGGTAACGGATGGAGTCATACATCCTTCGTGTTTCTGTACTAACCTACCTGTAGGTGGGATCAAATTAAAGGGCACTTAGACGTTTTTGCTTAGCTCAGCTACCGGGAGTTTAATTTTAATTAGTTATAACTTTGTATTGTGTTTATGCTTACTTTGCTGGCCGTTAAAAGTCAAACTAGTTCACTTTTCTAGTATCTTTTAAGCAAAATTTTGGAACTTGTTAAATTTGATGTGAATTAAAACGCAGAAAGCTGCATACGTTGCTAGCTACTGTTTAAAAGGAAACGCATGGATGCTGAATTACGGGAACGCATTCATATGACCGTCATGTGAACCGTCCTGCATACTGTTCCTCTGGGTGGATCTTCTAGGAATTGAGTTGATACAATGTGTCCCATATCCCTTCATCTGTTTGGACGACGGAGTGTTGTCATATAGAGGTCGTTTAAACTTTGATTTCAAGAATATAATAAGCTCATCCCTCTCTGTCTGTTAACCGTCATTTTAATTTTAAGTCGAAGCAGCCTTTAATTAGAACTGTCTAAACAATCTATTGTTTCCAAGCTAAACATCGCCAGATTTTCCGAGCAGCTATTGCTCTATGGATAGCAACATCATGCTTATCTGTCGAGAACGGTCACAGCCTGAAACAGCGACTCCAGTGTACCTTCTGATGTGGGGAATATTTAAATACAGTCTTAATTTATCTAGAGTAGCTCCAGCGAAAATTGTTTCCCAAGCACGCTCTCTGGTTTGATGAATGCATTAATATGGTGGTAATAATCGTGATAAACTAGCGTGAAAACTGTTTCCTCAGTTACTCTCTAGTCTGGGCATACCTAGAGCAGTTACCACGTAAATTGTTTCCCTAGCATAGCCGACAGTCCGAGGAATACCTCAACATTGTGTTAACCTATCGAGAACAGCTACCGCAGAAACCATTTCCAGATTCTAAACTTCTGGATTGCTCAATATAACTTGGGCTCTACGTAGACTGGCCCTTCGAACCTGGAAGTTGGTCAGCACTCAAAGACAGAAGTGCGTAAAACTTTGTTTTGAAACTTTTATTGAATGGCTTGAAGCGGTGCTGTGTTTTTGGAGTACACATTGCATTCATCCTACTCCTATTGACCAATAGTACTATATTTGATGTAATTTTTAAGTGCTTTCCAACACACTATTGCATTTTTCCATTGCGTTTTGAAAAGTGAAAATTTTGGGGTCATTGTTTGAGTAATTTTGAGAGCACCATAGCACGCGTCTTCGATCTTGTTTAATTGAATTGCAAAGTGTCTTGAGTGATTTAATTCATTTTTGCCCATTTTGATGAATCGGTTTATAATGCGGCCTGGTGATATGAGCATTTTCAGACGCAGCATGACATTATGAATTATCAGCTATAAATATGTATCACTTGAGTAATTCTTTGACTACGTCCGTTCAGATTATGTTTTCGTTCAGTTTGGCTGTTCGTTTGTTTGTCACCAAAATAACTTAAAAGTTGCAGCCGGATTTCAACGAAATTACCTGGGATTGTTGGGTATGTTAATTAGGGGGACAGATGATTAACTTTTGATGAAGATCTTTTCATTTGTTTGTCTAACTCATTTTTCTTATCGCCATGACTCCAAAAATAATAGACGGATTTTTATGAAATTTGCATAAATTAATTGTTGGGTATACTCTATTTCGAAAAGTACATGAACAAATTTTGGTGACAGTCCGTTTCTACGTTTGCTCGTTTTTGTTTTTTACTTGTTTGTTAACAAAATAAATCAGAAAGTTAGGAGCTGATCTTTATGAAATTTACAGGCATATTTAGTAATGCTGATATACATAAATGATTAAATTATGGCGATGATCGGTTGGTCTGTTTGTGTGTTTGACGAATGTTCGTCAGAATGTTTGTTAGCAGCATAACTAAAAAAGTATCAAGAACAGATCATTCACAAAATTACAAAAGCTGTTGTTATCATCAAAAGGCACCAATGACTAGTTGTTGATATTGTGTTGATATAAAAGAAATCATCTCAGAGTGCTCTAGTTTGAGCTAATATACATTCGCAGGACCCTTGACAGCGCCGTTCAGTGGGTTTTCTCTCTTACCACTTGCTTTTTTTTTAAATTCACCTTCTTTTATTGGTGTTGATGATAGTAGTATTTTTACTGCTAATATATCTTTTTTCTACTTTTCGATCCTAAACCACGGAGCTCTAGCGTTTGTTGGACCAAGTATACGAGCAATCATGGGGGCAATTGCTCTAGGCCTGATGCAAAGATGAAGGGGGGCCTCTCTGAAAGAAAAGGTGCATGAAATGCGGTATTTCCTTTTTTATCACCGTGGTTATGGGGGGCCTCCAGCCAAACTCCCCGAACCCACTTGGCGTAAATCGAGTCCTAGTTGTGGGTGTCTATAAAGCCGGGTTCACACTATAATATACTTTTCCCTGTACCTGTGATACCTGTGATGATACTTCGGACTTCGGACGAGGTTCAGGCGACGTTATACACGCGGCCCATCTTGTGCAGAGGTGATGCTGCAGTCCGTGACCAGCGGGGTGGCTAACAGCGAGTTATCCCCACAGTTCACGTAGTCGCCCAGAGCAGTTTTATCTGGCACTTTCAGTAAGTTTTTAAGCTTCGCAGTCTCTGTACCGGTGACATTTCGAATGTGACGAGGCATTTTGTTGAATAATCTCGCCACTCGGACCACGAAACTATTAGAATACCTTGTGGCTATCGCATCACCACCAGTTTTGATCGGAATGCACACCTCATAAGTGCGACCAATACGGTTTGAGTGTCTGGCCTGGATTCGCCCATTGACATTGACAGTAATTCCTTCTAGAATTTTTCGAATATATGTGATCGTAAAGCGCTTGAATCTCATTTGAATTGAGTACATTTGAAGTTGAGCCAGTCTTTCGTGATAGTTTAAATCTTTTATGCCTCGAATTTTTTCAGTGAACAATCTCTGGATAGCCTCGAGGCGCTCTAAATCTTTCCGTTTGCTTGGCATCCAAAGAGGTGGACAGTGTTCAATCCTTGGCCGTATCAGTTGTTTCCATAAGGTGAGCATTGTGTCTGCCTCTCGTGAAGAAAAAGTTCGAAGCACCCATCCGCTCCACTTCTTGCCTACGGTAACAACTCAATCCACATGATCTTCAAAAGTGGCATTATCTTGTATTCTCACCACAAGATTCCTTAAAATTTGCTTTCTCTCGGTTTCGCTCCCATCTCTCGTCTTGTAGGACGTGGATTCAGTAAGGGAGAAGTTTTTTCCGTATCGTAAAAGTTTAAATTTTGATTCGTTGAAGGTCATGTTGTTAACCGATGTCCAGTGAAAAATGTTGGTTAATATAGTTGCACATTCCGAACGTCTGCCATTGATTGTACCGTTGCCAATATCCGTGTGTCATCAGCGAAAGATGAGAGAACGGCAAACTTGCATTGGTGCCCCATATCATTTATCAACCTGTGTAGGTAGTCCAAAGCCTCGAATATATTAATACTTCCATGTAAACAATGGAAAAATTCATTTACTCACCCCAAATTCATAGTGTCAGTCCAATAACACCAGCGAAACTTGCTACAGACCAATTAAAATAATGGCTAACATTTTATCTACCATATGGTAGGCGCACAACTATGTTTTGCAAGAACTCTGCAGAATTCAACACTTTGTACTACACATAGGAACCAAGAAACTATAGTGTGGACCCGTGTTGACGCGTGGAGAATCCCTATTCTTATTTGAAAATTTGAAGGCAAAATCTGATACTATCTATGGGCGCTCACTAAACTTCTTAGATAGCTTATAAATTAATGCCTATAATTTCCCAACAGAATAAGAGATGCTGCCACACTGCAAAAAAGGTATTATAACTCACGATGTGATGCACTGTGATACACGTAAGTGATGGCTCGACTATCTAAAATTAGCACCAGCAGTGTTATAATTGGACATAGGAAATTATACTGTCGAGTCATTAGGTCATGCCGACTAATGGAGAAACATCCGTGCATTGGATGATGAAAGTGATGCCTCAAAGTTTGGGCTCTAATAAACTTCTCTGCTGATTTAATGTTGTATTGTTGGGATTAGCGTGCCTGGCCGTCAAAAATGGCGGTAAGAAAATCCGTGTTGGCTCCAGTTTGTATTCTTACTCGTGGTAATAAAATTGTGGTGGGGCTTGAAGTGCGCCTGCCAACCTGATCTTTTATACAGCAATTTTACAGAGGGTTGAGAGAGGTCATTGGCATTATGGTTGAGGAAGGTCATTAAGATTAGGGATTAAGATGACTATTATTAGGGTTATTACTATTAGGGTTGAAGATGACTATTACTGTTATGGTTCAGGAAAGTCATTGCTATTAACGTGGGGGGAGGTCAATATTATTGGGGTAGAGAAGGCCAGTACTTTTAGGATTGATGAAAGTGATTACTACTAAGGTTGGGAAAGGTTATTACTATTAGGGTTGAAGACGGTAATTATTATTAGGGTTGAAGAAAATAATTAGTATTAGTATTGGGAAAGCCATCTACTAACCTGAACGTTAAAACAAAGTTACCGAAATCTTTGGTGGCTCGGAGTTCCTTGATATTTGGGCAACGAAAAAAGTAAAACATGTCAATGATTCCAACTGTTTTTCCAAACGAAACCAAAAATGCATAATTATAAACAAAAGAAAACGAAGCCAATAAAAGGAAGAGAAAGTCATCAGCAAAGTTCTCAAAAGTGAATGGGTCAGAACCTAGAAAGCATAAGCAATAGAAGCAGTCAACAACTGGAAAGCACTCTGAGAGCGCATACTTCCGCGAAGCAAGGCAACGGGAAATTCTGATTGGTTCTGAAACCATTATTTTCTTCTTATCAACACCAAAGTTTAATCATCTGTGCCTTTGATAGTATTAAATTAATAATTCCCGTAATTTTCATGAAGTTCCATTCATAACTTTTTCAGTTATGCTGCTAACAAAACATTATGACAAATGTAAGTCAAACACACAAACAGACTCACCGATCATCACCAAAATTGAATCATTTATATCTTTTAACATTTGTAACAACTCCTGTGAATTTTATCAAGATCCATCTATAACTGCTTGGGTTATTTTGCTAACAAGCATAAAATCAAACATAACGACAAACAAACGAACAAACTAACAGATCCTCCCAAAAATTTGGTTATTTTCTTTGCTTGTTTCACCTAACAATTTATATAAATTTCATGAAAATCCATCCATTACTGTTCAAGTTATGGCTTAAGAAAAAATAGGCAGCATGGAAACAAAGGGACAGATTAACGGATTTTCACCAAAAGTTAATCATCTATTACTGCTAAAATGCCTAACAATCCCTGTGAATTTAGTAAAGATCCGTTTATAACTTATTGAGTAATTTTGGTGACAGACAAACAGACAATAAGAGACAAAGAGAATAACAGACAGCCAACACGACAAAATCATAACCTCCTTGCCGGAGGTAACTATTAACCAGTAGTAAGTGGACCGGAGAGACCATATGTAGGCTTAACCGTTTTCTTGCCCACAGGAACTTCAACTTTCGCATCAAAGTGTTCATTATTGAAACCAGCGCGTTATTTCTCGCTTTAAAAATTTGGACAGTATTTTTTAAAAGCCGTCTGAAGTGAGTGCTTGTATTTTATTTACGACTAAATAAAACGAAAGGTGAAGCGCTAGTGACTACAATGAGAGTGCCTATTATGAGGTTCTTCTAGAACCTCATAGCAATAGTAGAGTTTTTGGGACCGAAAGGGTTAAAGATCTATAGATAGATAAATATGATTTACTGTTTCATCATCAGCTTGAACTTTCCTGTATGAACATGTTGTGCTGTTTCGTCCGGAAACGAACGCTACTCATGGAAAGCTCAACTTGTTCATACATGAAAATTTAAGCTACTGACGAAACAGCTCAGCATATTCATGAATAAAATTTTAGGCTACCGGTGAAGCAGTTAGCATGTTCATATATGAAAATTTAAACTACTGATCAAACAGCTCAGCATGTTCGTGAATAAAATTTTAGGCTACTGGTAAAGCAGTTAGCATGTTCATGTATGAAAATTTAAGCTACTGATCAAACAGCTCAGCATGTTCATGAATAAAATTTTAGGCTACCGTTGAAGCAGTTAGCATGTTCATGTATGAAAATTTAAGCTACTGATCAAACAGCTCAGCATGTTCATGAATAAAATTATAGGCTACTGGTGAGTAGTGGGTAAAGCCGCGAGATCTTCGTTTTTGAGGGTAGGTTCCCCTCGCGCCGGCGGGTCATCGCGCCGCCCCTTCCGGTTTCCCAGGCCCCGCCCACTCCGGTTAGCGCCCCCCCCCCTGACCCCCGCTAAACCGGTAGTGCATTGNGGAACAAATAACCCGAGACCCCCCACCCCCCTCATCTCTGAGGAAAGCAGTTCCGCCACGGTGCCGAGCATGCACACACAACAGCCGAGTCAGCACACCAAGATCTGCAAAGAGCTCGTGTGCCTCACGGGGCATCGAACGAGCGATACAAGGTGTTAGAGCTGAGAACGGAAGCATGCAGCTACCGTGGCGTAAAGGGAGGACTCACGAAAAATTAGCACCAAAAAGTGACGTCATCATCGACGAATCAATGACTGAGCAGCCTAGGATTATTGTAACTAATTTCACCAGAAAAATCGTCTTAAATTGCAAAATTTATCTCTAGCGTATAAATAAATGAAGATTATACTAATTTAGCAATTATCTATAGAATTTTGCAGTGCATGTTGGTGGAAACTTTCACAACACTAGCGCCGAATTTGTTCCCTTTCGGCGACTCGATTTAGCTACTTTTTCTTGATTGAAGCCTTATTTACACTTTATACTCACCTCACAGTACTCTTCATAAATATATCTATTCCTTACCAACATATATAAACACCATTATAGCCAATTCTGTACGCGAGAGAAACCACAGTAACAGTTAGCCTATTGCCCGAACTTTCTGTACTTGGCGACAACATTTTTCGGTATTTTGCAGCTCAAGTAGCTGGCTAGTCTTGAGCGGGAGACTGATCGAAATAAATCGAAAAAATACGATGATATGTTCAAGAAAACCATATACGAAGGTCTGAGGCAACACACCTAAAACACTTCAATTCGTCGATGTGATGTAAATTTGCTACGTGCGGTCACAGCTATGTTTTATTTCAGTCCTATTGAGTCCTCCCGTTGCATTCTTTGCTTCCTGGGCAGAAGTAACATCTAAAGCAAAGCACTCCAACAAACTTAAACAAAATAGCAGCATACATACAATGTGTTCCTTCCGTAGCAAAGATACCGTTGATACCGTCTTTCCACCTCAAATATCTGTTTCATTTGAGGTGCTCAAATTTTGACCAATGAAGAGAAAACTGCATCGTCAGAGGAAAACAGTAAGCTAGAAGAAAACTTATCTTTCGTCGGTTTCGTTTACAATTGCATCAAAATGGGAAGAATAGCTCATGCAAAGCAATCATATGTGGGAAGAAACTACGAATCAAGAAGCATGAGAGTGCCAACGGAAGCTTCAGATATCTTCAGTGCTACGATTTCAACTTCCGCAATGCAAGAAGTGCCGTAGATTCGATGTATGGGGAACCTAATACTCGTACAAATGAGACTAAGCCTGCGATGTCTTCATTGTTGGAATTTCAACTGTCCCTGCTTAAGAGACGTTTGCCATCTTCTGCAACCCGGCCTATTTTGTGCCAATCACTTTCAATGGAGCTTGAGAGGACAACCAGAGCCTCCAACCTGGGCTAAATTCCGCCTATCTATTTCGTAAAGAGCGTGACACCAAACATATATATATATATTTATTATAAACACACGACGGTCATTCTTAGTATTAGATTATCTTCTTATGTTCTGGAATAGTGCAGACTTACTGGAGTAGGCTAACTTGTCATTCAGTATATGTGAAGGAGAGCTGAAACCAAGACGAAAGTGTAATTCATCAATAAAATGTATATTCTTTACCTCAAACAGGAAAATTTGTAAGATAAAGGAAGTTTGAGAGGGAGAACTTACGAAAATTCCTATGAAATGATCATAGATACAAAACACTAACGCATATCTCTAGGTGAAATATCATGGAGTAAACCGCGTCTAAGATAATAACATTGTTAGGTATATCCCATGAAAATCTGTGAACAAAGGTAGAATAAAGCATAGTGATGCAAACTGTTGATTGTTGTACGGAGATGAGTTGCTTAATTATTTCGCTTGTCAATTTAACAAAAGGAAATAGAAAGTAAGTTGCGAAGTGACACCTGATTCTGAACTTATGAAATGAAGTAAAACAGTGAAGGTTTACTATATGTTTATACATAATTACTGCCTCGCTGGCATGCAGCTGCAAAGTACGACCAGAGTTTAATCGGTTTCCTGGGAAAGTTTAGTTGAGAGACGCAGTCTGAATTTATGTCAAAAGGCGGATCCTTCAAGAGTAAAATTACTTATCAGGTTGGGCTTACTTCTCGAGGGATGATATTTTCCAATAGGTTCTTTCCTAGGGGAAATTGTGAGGGG
>LQNS02278091.1:60240410-60254946 GCA_001587735.2 Parhyale hawaiensis | reverse complement strand
AGTTTTCGGTAGAAGAAAAGAGGGCCGCTAGCCTGTTGAGGTCTAGGAGTCAGTTTTCGGTAGAAGGAAAGAGGGCCGCTAGCCTGTGGAGGTCTAGGAGTCAGCACAAAATATTATAGCATTTCGTTGTTCATGCTGTGTGGGTGTCCTTAACAGACTTACTAAAAGTTATATATTAGACATTATATTTTGTTGTGCCCGTGGATGTACTAGTATGACTCGATACGTTGGCTGGAATACACAGTACGTGTTCCTGTAAATCTTGCTTCTGCAGATTAATTTGCAGCGCTCCAGAGAAGTACATTTTAAAGAATATATTGTTTCAAAGAAGTACTAGGTACTCATCTACAGGCGATGCTGGTGTCTTATAATAGTTCAGGACCAACTAACTTAAAATAGGTAGCTACATGTGTAGTATCAGTTTATTCAGGGCACTTGTACAGTCAGTAGAAATATCACTCTTTATATTCTATTGTTCTTCATTAAACTATTTTGGTACAACTAAATACTGTATGTGCTTAAGTCACATAGGATGATGATGTACAATTTGAGCATCTTGGGTAGTTGACACTCAGCGCTACAGACTCAAGGGGTCTATCAAGATGACGTAGCAAATTCTGGGATTAACGTTTTTGTAATTCTGATAGCCTGCATGCGATGAATTCTTAACCCTTTATCGGCCGGTTAAATATGCTTTCGAACGAATATCGTTCTGGCAATAGCTATATGTGGTCATTTCCTTGATAAACGGTTAAGTACCTTTTGCCAATGCATGTTTACTAAACCCAGTGTTATAGATTATAATTTTTCCAAACTGGTCAGACTCAAAGGAAATTTTGAAGTCTATCAATATCAAGCTAGAGAGCACTCTGAGAGCGCATACCTCCGCCAAGCAAGGCAACGATAACGGAAAACCTAAATTTGTTCTGAAACCGCGATTTACTTCGTATCAACACCGAAATTTAATCATTTGTGCCTTCCGATACTATTAACAATTCCTGTAATTTTCATATAGATCTGTTCATAACTTTTTGAGTTATGCTGCTAACAAACTTTATGACAATCATAAGTCAAACAGACAAACGGATCATCACCAAAATAGAATCATTCATGTATTTCAACATTATTAACAACTCCTATAAATTTTATCAAATCCATCAATAACTGTTTGAGTTATTGTGCTAAAAAGCATAAAATGAAACATAGCGACAAACAAATGAACGAACAAACGGATCATCACAAAAATTTGCTCATTTACTCTTCGTATTATACCTAACAACTCATACGCACATAAATTTCATGAACATTCATCCATTACTTTGTGAGTTATGCCGTTATGAAATAAATAGGCAGACAGACAAACAAACGGACAGATGAACGTATTTTCACCAAAATTTAATCATCTGTTAGTGTTAACATGTTAAAAAATCCCTGTCAATTTCGTAAATATTCGTCCATGAAGTTTTGAATAATCTTGGTGACAGACAAACAGCCGCACAGACAGACACAACGAATATAGACAGCCAAACACGACAAAAGCATAACCTCCTTGGCTGAGGTAATTAAATTATATAGATCGAAGTAGACGGACCAACAGGACCATTCCCACAGAGCTACCGGGACTTAGGCCCCGGCCGTCTATGAGCTATTGCCATTAAGTCAGTATCGTTTAGATGACTGAGGAGGAAAGAGAAAAGGTAAAAAAAATACCTAAGCCAAGGAGATGATCATGCAAACACGATTTATGGCTGCAGATCAGTGGAGCTTAAAGACGTCAAGCAAGTTGGTGTAGAGGAATGTGTATGATGGATTAAGGTTGCCTCCGAAACGTCGGCTGTTAAGAGTTTGTGACTCCTGCAGGTGTTCGAAGCTGCGGAGGTTGTCTCGCTCAATGTTTGTCAAGACGAAGGCATTGACTGTCTCCGCAGAGACAACTTCGGAGAAGAGTCTGTTCGACATGTTTGTTCACTATGATATACGGAGAAGCTACTGGCTCAAGACTGTTCTGTCGGCATTATATTTAAGTTTTGATCTTTGTTTTGCAGACGATCATTGTCTCTGTCAGAAGGCCACGTTGTAGGTACGTCGCTGAAGCTATTCAGATACTTGAATGTTTCTATAGTTTTCCACCGATTCGTCTTTGCTGGAGAGAGATCAGTCAAACTTTCTGTAGGCGGCATTCGTATGGCTTGTGTCACAGCTGAGGTATCAATTTTTATCACCCGCAAACGAATTGAGAGATTTGATAAGGTTTTCGTTGCAGATTTAAGTTTGTATATACAGTGTGTTTGCAAATATGATAGTCCACCCAAAAAGAGAGAGAAGGAGTTGAGCTGTGTTCATATTATCTTGCAGGCAGTCGTGTGGTTTAACCTAGATGTGACCAATCCCAAAAAACTAGAATTACCTGACCGTTAGAAATGACGGCTATGACTTTCATTCTTTGTCCACATAAAAAGAGGCAGAAGAAGTTGAATCATAATAATACATTTATAGGTAGTCAGGTGGTTTGACTGAGATTTGCAAAATGCCGATATTTAGAGTGAGCTCGCTATCAAAAGTGGCGGCTTTGGAATTTGTCCCTCCACCCGTAAACGGAAAATCGTTGAGCAATGTGCATAATTTTTGCAGGGAGTCAAGTCGATTCACCAAGATGTGAACAATACCAAAAACTAAAATTAGCTGGCCATCAAAAAAGACGGCGATGAATTTTGTTGTCTGACCACCCAAAGAAAGACAGACGGAGTTGAGACATAACAATGATATTCTTAAGCTGTCAAGTGGGTTAACTGAGGCATGAAAAATGCCAAAAATTTAGTTAGTTGGTCATAAAAAATTACGGCGTTGAAACTTGTCTCTCCAAACAAAAATAGGAAGGAGTTGAGCAATGTTCATAGTTTTTCTTTTTTTTTTTGCAGCGAGTCAGGGGGTTTACCTAGATGTGAAACATGCCAAACTTCTACAGTAAGCTGGCCATAAAAAATGGCGTTGTATTTACCTTTCACAGTGAATGGGGTGACGGCCTTACGCCACGAGGCGTTCTAGTGTTGTTCTGCGTTGGATTCTTTCCATTTTATTGATATCGTGGGAACTTAAAAACCAAAAGCTTTATAGCAAGAGGACACTCGAACAAAAGAAAAATAACCTCCTACAAGGGTCCACCAAAATTAAAATCCCTGACCAAATTTGGCCGAGAAGACCGGTCACTTTGTACGCTTTCCGCTTAGCCGCCGGGTAGCTCGATTGTTCCGTGAAAAAAGAGGCGTTTTATACAGCGTTTTGTTTCTCGTGCGTCTCGAAACTTTAGTTATTCTGTCTCAAATTCAGGTACCTTGATGCCCTGAATTTAATATGCATTTTTCTGTCAATTTACTCGCGCTATGTTTCTGTAGAGTTGAAGTTGTTTCTCATAAAAAAACGGTGCTTTGTTTCTGATGCGAATTGAATATTTGTTATTTTGTCAGGATGTGGTTCTCAATTTGAAATATTTTCATGTTTCGGTCAACGTACTCGCTCTATAAATGACAGTGACAGATTGGATTCACTTTATGACTTGCTTACCTCAGACAAATGCCTTCATTCCATAAATTACAGTTTTTATTTCTGAAGGTGATGGATGTGATAGGTTTTTGTGAGTGGGATTTCGCTCAAGCCGGGTGTATTGTCGTGATATATGTTTTGGACAGCAATGGCTCTAGTAGGTTCTCTACAACTTCGTTCTTAAAAGAAAGTATGATCGATTTTGAAATGGCTATCATATATATATTTTTTTTGGATTGGCGATGAAGAAAAATGACATAAGTTCTCCAGCTAGTGTATTCTACCAACTTGAAGTTTTATACTTGTTTTTCCGAAAGGATAAGCGTGGCAGATCCGCATGTTGGCATAGTATCCTTAAAAAATGTTTATTATACTATATTAATGTTCAATTGCAATTGGTTCTACAATTAAGATTCGTTACAGAGGAGGCCCGACTCAATAATCTACTTACATCGTGCTCCTGTAATAATTACCATTGTCTTTTAAGGGATGGAAGAGTATCCGTTCTCAGAAAAAGAATCAGAAGTGCATGGTAAGAGTACTACGTAGGACGTCGCATGACCATAAATTCTCAAGTGAACGGGCAGAATATTCAACTCGAGTTTGGTAAGCCCCTTGAAGAGGAAACTGGAGCAAATGTCTAAGTCATAAAAAATATAGATCTTAATTTTCCGGATTACTTTTTGGCACGAGAAGTTGGTAGACGAGTTCACTGTGCTCTCATTGGACCTGTAGCTCGTATCTTTTTAATGTTTATCACCCGATAACAATGTGAGAGATGCGATAATGATTTCGTTGAAGACTTAAGTATACATATATATATATATATATATATTTAGATATCCACGATGTGCGTTTCGCTGTTCTCCAGCTCATCAGGTGGGAGTGTTAAAGTTGTTAAATTTAGTTCTTGAAATTAAACAACTTTGACCCTCTCACCTGATGTGCTGGAGAACAGTGAAACGCGCGTCGTGGGTATCAAAATTTCTTCAGCTGCTTCTAATCGATCTACATCTATGCCATATCAGAAAGTAATACATATATTTGTACATACTAACTATACGCGTCAACTAGCACGTAAAATTTAACGTTTCGAGACGGACTAATCCCATCTTCAGAAAAAAAACTACAATCTATTTATCTAAAATTTTGTACATATATATATTAGTTTGTCTATCCACCCAATAAGTGGTCGAAGGAGGTAAGCAATGTTCATAATTTTTTGCAGGGAGTCTGGTGGGCTGTCCTCAATGTGACCCATGCCAGAAAACTAGGATTGGCTGGCCATAAAAAAATGACGGAGATGAAATTCGCTCCCACAGCGGGTGATGGTCTTACGCCATCGAGGCATTCTAGTTTAAAATAAGAATGTCTTACCTAGTCCGGTTGTATTGAATTAGAAAGGTACTGTGCTGACCTACTGTGCTCGTGTAGTCGTACTTTCGAGACCGAAGTGGATACAATTTTTGGTTTAACTCCATGGGGGATGTGCGTCCTTATATCTTTGACTGAATAAAGTGTTAGGTCCAGCTACGGAAAAAGTCTCAAGATATCCATATTTTTCGATATTTTTTGACACTTATACATATCTGAGAACGTTGGATTCTCCGAGGTGCAATTAGCTTTACAGAAACTGGAACTCACATGAGCAGTCTTTCTCACTTCCACGGAAACCGGTTTATTGGATTAACTACAAAATGCTCTTTGAAAATTTACGTAATTTTTTATGGCTGGATACACTAGGACAATTTAATGCTTAATTTATTAGTTGTTGGCTCTTGAATAAGAGCACAAAAAATCACCTCAGTGGACACCCGTCTCTCATTTCTTGCACTCTTCTCCTGGCTTTGTTTTCAACAATATATTTCCATTCCCCTTTTTTGAGCATGCAGTCACTTTGAGTGTAAATGAAAATAATCAACCCACAATATAATGAACACCGTCATGAGTTTACTTGTTTATATACTTATATGTAGCTATCTTTCGTGTCACGCTCTTAACGAAATAGATAAGCGAAAAATAGGCCACACTGCAGATTTTATAAGTCGATGACAAGGTTAAAGAAGATGGCGAAGGCTGATCCTTATCCCTTTCTCTGAATACACGTCTTGCTTGAAACACTTCCTGAAGTCAGAAAAATATGCATGCAGCTTCTGGATTCCAATTTTGTAACTTTTTTATCTCTCAGGTCACGACGAGTAAATGATGAGATAATGATTCTTCACGGGTAGTAGACAACAATTTCTTCTAGCTTACCGTCTTTCTCTTCTTCTTCTATCCCTGCTCACAGGGAATCGCTGAAGCAGATCTTACTATTCCATGTACTTCTGTCCATTACCATATGTTCCTCCAGCCCCACACGCATATCAACCCTCACAGTGTCGTTCTTTGACGGTGCGAATTTTCATAGCCACAAAATGTCAGCACTTCACTGATGAAGATATTTAAGTTCGCAAGATGGTACCTTGGCTACGGAGCGCTTACATGTATACAAGCTGGCTGTAGTTACACTCAAGTTTATTGCAGTGTTTTACTCAAAATTTACTTCTGCCTCTCATTATATTGAAGACGTGCGTCTAATTAAGAAGGAAGATAAGGAACGTATACGGAGTACGAGACTACTACAGTCTACGAATGGAGAGAGAGATGAAACGTCTATGCGATACAGTCAAGAAAGACTTGAAGCAGAAGTGTAGCAGAAGTGAGTGAATGCAACTGATGAGCGTGAGCAGGAAAATGTGGAAATAACAGAGTTACGAAGTAATCTTTATGAAATTTACAGCAGTTGTTAGTAATGTTAGAAGACATAAATGAATAAATTTTGCTGATGATCGGTTGGTGTGTTTATGAGTTTGACTAATATTGGTCAGAATGTTTGTTAGCAGCATAACTCGAAGAATAATTTTGAACGGATCTTCAAGAAAATTACAGAAGCTGTTAATACTGTTAAAAGGCACAAATGATTAGATGTGGTGTTAATAAAAATAAAATCATGGTCTTTGAACTAATTTCGTTACCGTTGCCTTGCTTGGCGGAGGTGTGCACTCTCAGAGTGCTCTAATTTTTTATACCAGTTTCCTAGCCTCAACCCCCCAAGTACCGGCATTATCTACGAAACCCTCATGTCAGTAAGGATATTCTAGCACTGATGATCTACGTACATTAGCCTGCATCCTAATTAATTACCGGCATTATGTACGGCTGGAACCGTTAATGCTCTTTCAAGGCACTTCACAGGCAGATTGAGAGAAGATAACGTTATTATATGTAATGAGCTGCTGAGGCTGCGGCTCAATTTAAGAGGATTTGGTTGACTTCATTCATAATCGCATTACAGCTTGGGCTGTACAGCAGCCTAGTGCGTGAGTGGGAATGTAGGAATAAAATGAATAAATGAATATACTGTATACTGGGTACGTCGTGTTGGGCATGCTCAGAGTAGGCATTATCGAAACGTTTGCCAGTGTATGAAGGCAGCTAATTTACTGAAGAATTTACTGCATGCTAATCATACTATTGTGCTGAATGCTAATATTATCTTAAACAAGAAACATGTGACTGCTGCTTTCTCTACCTGGATCACTATGTTGATATAGAGGTAATGTGTATGCGAAGTTACGTAGGTTCCCAATACTTCCCCCACAGTTTCGGGAGGTAGGCCGCTGATCGAGGTGGCCGACCTACACCGCCAGGCTTTAACTTTCACCCGTGGGAAGAACCATTGGAGACACCATCTGCTCGGGCGTATAGCTAGCAATGAAATTGGGTAATCGAAGATCTAATGAAAATGTTCAACAAAATGTGGCGACTGCTGTCGCTTTTTTCCGATTTCTTTTGTTACACTATATAGTATGTCTAGTTCTACATTTACTCTCTTCTCTTATCATATCATATTGTGCACTGTAAATCTAACTGCATTGTCTTTAGACTTTATTTTTATTTCCTGGAATACATGTCCTTTTCTCTTTCACTCTTGAAAAGGGCTAGCTGGCCTNTCTCGATTCTCTTTTCTCTGGCCAACTGTATTTTACAAACAGTACTTCAAACTCCCAAGAAACATATTCTGCTTTAACTCTGTGTAGCCTACGTTTCTCTTATCATCTCATTCACAATGTGTAGGCATTGTGCCAGTGACTCTTAGAAGACCATAATTATGTATAACTCTATGATGCTAGTGTTTAGTATTATTCTTAAGTTAGTTTTAATCATGAAAACCTCAGGCGCTGTATCCTAATCTTGTTGGCCACAGTACCTTATGAGAACAATAAATGATTTTACTATTATTATTATGGAATTCGAAGGTTTATTAAGTGTTTCAACTGGGTTTTGAGATATATCTGGCCGAGCTGTCGACAGTCTTAACGAAAGTCGTTTTCAATGCCCGACTTTCGTTTGGAGTGTCGAAAGCTCGGCCAAATATATATCTTAGATTCCAGTTGAAACACTTAACAAACCTTCGAATACATGAAACCTGGATGTCCGCTATTTCAATAAATAAACAATTCAGAGGTAATGTAGCATTAAACTAATCCTTCACACCCTGTGTTCATGAATATTTACACGATAATACCTGGAATAGCCATAATTTCACAGAAATTCAAAAAAACGGACGTCACTGATACCTAGCGGTAAAATAAGCATCTCGTTTGCACTTGGATTAAAAGTTTCCCTGCTGGTATCTCTATTTATTTAACAATTTATCATTGAATGCACATACTTATTTTGAGTGGACTCTCAGCTCGATCGCATGACGTCTCGTTTATGCATGTAGTGAATGTTGGTATACAAGATACCTCAGAGACGCACGCAAGTTGAAAGACATGAGAGTTGAGCGTCCACTTAAATATGCTGATCGTGTGATTTGCATAGTGTGGAGCCCAAGGAGCTTCAATGGGAGGAGTACGCGCAATCCTTCCCTGGGCGAGTAAACACATGGCTTTGTCACGTGACTGAAGCTGGCGTTTATAGATCTTAAACTGGCTGAAGTGGCAGTGGTCAGCACATATAGTTAATGAAGATACAGACAGGCATTTCTTCAATATTTGTGCAAGACAACCGTGTCTGAAGATTTATATTCCACTGCTCACCCTGTTACTTTCATCATAAGCTGGTATACAGGATACAAGTTTCCTTTACATAGGTACTTCCATTCGCTCGGAATTTTGTCGGTGGTTAAGGGGGTCATTTAATGGAAAATGATCGAAATTTCCATTTTTTTGTTTTATGCTCAAAAAGTGTCCTCAGGTATGGGGCTATAACGTCCCAAATTTTTAGGGGGCTAGCAGCACTAAAACCCCCCGAAAGGGGGGGGGGGAAGGGGGTCCAGAAGGGGTCCGGAGGGGGTCAAAAATTGACTAATTCTTTTTTGGTGCAAAATGATCTGTTAACGAAGGGCTATTACGTCCCAAATTTTTAGGGGGCTAGCAGCACTAGAACCCCCCAAAAAGAGGGGGGGCAAAGGGGGTCCGGATGGGGTCCAAAATTGACTTTTTCATTATTTATTCATCTAATACATAGCTATTTCATATTTTTATTAGTGAATGACGAATGTAAGGTATTTGTAGGTAGAAATGTACTATAGATTAAACATGTCAAGTGCATTTCCACTGCAAACAATGCATTTTTTACAGAATTCATCCACAAAAACATCAAATTTGCCGCCCTGAAAAATTTGATTTCTCAGAATAATAATGAACGCAAGTCGATGAGTTTTTTTTAGCTACAGTAAAAACAAAGACAGTTTTGGAATCCTTGAAAGATTCCCTACAAAACTATGAAGAGATTTGTTTCAATTTCCTTCTAGTTTTTTTTTATTATATGAAATATCAAGAAAATTTACATATTCTATGAATTCTTCAGTAACCCATCTAAAGTCTCATGTCAATAGAAAACGATAAGAAAATTGGAAAAAATTTCTTCATTGTTTTGTAGGGAATCTTTCAAGGATTACAAAACTTTTTTTTAGTGTAGCATAAAAACTCATCGACTTGCATTCTTTTTAAAATTTATGAAAAAAAAGAAAAAAATTAAAGTCTATTTTTTTGAAAAAAAAAACTTAGGCCTGAGCTGAAAAAGTTACACGAACAAAATGTTTTTATTTTTTGATTTTATATATTATGTGCAAATTTCAGAAAAAATCGGTAAAAAAATAAAAAAAAAAATAAAAAATTTCTAGAAGACCCCCTTAATGGCTGCAAAATTTTGAGCTCAGGACTCATTCCTAAGTGAGGCAATGCCTCACGTAGGCAATGCCGCTCTCTGATTGGATGAGCCACTCAGTCAGTTTAAGGAAAAAGTTTACTCGTAACGCTCTCGTAGGATAAATAGATAGGGTGCACTCCTCCCTATTAGAACCTTCTTGGTGGCGCCTGCGTAATAAATCAACGAGGCGTTCAGTTCATTAACCTCGCTCTAGAGCGGACTAAAATATAAATAAATAAATAAATGCGTGAAAAACTAATTTTGAAACGTAAACCTCCAGTGTAATTGACCGGTTTATCAGATTAAATAACTTCGCAGCTGTTGGGCAATATTTTTTTCAAATTCCTGTATTATTTTCGATTGTTCTATGATAGAGATAATATTATTTCTTATGGCTATTTCTTATCCTTTCTTATTTGAATTGCATGAAAAGACAATGAAACCCGTCGTAAAATTCGTAGAGCTTGATGTTCATTTATTTATTTATTTTGTGTTTTAATGATGATTATTATTTTTTCATTAGCTGATGTACTTCGCATGTGCTTCAAGCCAACTTATAACTCTAGTTTAAACCTAAAAATACCGGTCACAGTATGATTTATAGTAATTGCGGACACCTTTTATCAGAGCATCAGTCGAATTTTGTGCTACTTAAGACACACGTGTTATTCTGTTCTTGAAGGAGGACTTTCCACTTAGTAAAGCTGTGATTCAATTTCCAAATATATGACAGTTTAAAAAAATGCAAACTCAATTGTGCTCCATATTTATTTGTACACATTCGTAGTGCTAAGAAAAAATTGTAGCCTTCCGAAGGAGGATATTTCATAGTTGAAAATTGTTTTTTACTTCCCACGATTAGGCATATCAATCGAACAACTCGTCACGTTTGAGAGAATTATCCATCGCTAATCGTCTACTTCGTGGAAAAAAATCAGTTTAGTTTTAGCAAACCCCCAGTCTACCCAGTTATGGTCTGATGTCGCTTATCTATAACTTTAGAACTTAGTAGTGGTATCGTCTGCAATGTGGTTGAATGTACGAGCTCAGTAGTTCTTTCATTTAGAAAATTACTAGAGGATTGAAGATTTTAAGCTGGAAATACCCTCCTCAGAGTACACTATATATTGAACTACAAGGCCTCGGTGGCGTAAAACCATCACCCGCGGTAGGGGGCAAATTCAACGAAGTCATTTTTTATGAACGAGGCTATGACACAGCCCCATTCCTTCCCAGGTATTAGCATACGGAGGATACCGAGGCTCACCTGGACTCTTAATAATAACATAGGAAGAATTTGAGGCCTCGTGGCGCGAGATAATCTGCCGCGGTGGAGGAAAATTCAACGCCGTCATTTTTTTATGGCCAGCTAGGTCTAATTTTTTTGGCATAGGTCACATCTAGGTCAACTTACCAAACTCCCTAGAAAAAATTATGAACGTTGCTCAACCTCTTCGACCACTTGATGGGTGAACAGACAAATATGTATACAATTATATATATTGAAGTAAATGAATAGAAGCACAATCAGAAAGTTTGTTACCCACGACGCGCGTTTCGCCGGACCTCGGCTCACCAGGTGGGAGGGTCGAAGATGGTCGAATCTGAAGACGTTAAGATTTTCTGAAATTTAGCCAGATTGTCACAGAAAGATGTAGCTGTGATACCGATTTATCCAAAGCTATAAAAATAATTTTCAAACTAGCAAATGTTTTTCCAATATTGAAACATTGTCCGCTGCAGTGGAAAAAACATTTGCTAGTTTGGAAATTATTTTTATAGCTTTGGATAACTCGGTATCACAGCTACATGTTTCTGAGACAACCTGGCTAAATTTTAGAAAATCTTAATGTCATCAGATTCGACCATCTTCGACCCTCCCACCTGGTGAGCCGAGGTCCGGCGAAACGCGCGTCGTGGGTAACAAAATTTCTAGTTGTGCTTCTATTCGTTTCCTTCAATATTTGAAATAGTGCCACCTCAAGACAAAATATATATACTTAGATCTTCAACTAAAGCATTATCACCTCTCTAACTTTGTTTGCGGGTGATAAAAATACAAGTCAGAAATCAGCGCCTGAGGCTTTGCTCATATATAACAAACAATATAAACGATGATGACCACAGCGGTAGTTAAAACTGTCGATTGAGAGTGCCCTCTATTGTATAGCCTCCAAGTGAGTGGTCTGAGTGTCACATCTTCAGCCTAGATGAGGCACAGCTTAAATATATTGAGGCAATTTCTAAAAAATCTTCAGCAGGCAATTATGCAGATTATAAAGGGCAATTAGCATGTTGGATCTAAAATTTCAGTCGGGAGAGTCGGCCCTTCACAAAGAAGATGTTCATTATTGATAGTATGTTTATGTCATCAATGCCATTATCCGATCTAATTGGGCGATTTTGAGAGAGGATTGTTGCTGAATTATAATACACATCAATCTGAGCTGTTCGTATTTGTTATTGGAGATCTACTGGTCATTTAAATGTATATTTCAGTTGGAAATATTATTGATGCCGACGAATTGTCAATAAAGAACGCTGATCAGACATGATATAGAACAGGTGCTCCGTGCCTTCTCTACATCTGACAGTTCTAAAAAAAAAAAAAAAACATATGTTCTCGTACGCCATTTAGATTAATAATCAAATGCTACTGAAGATTGAAATTAATTATTTAATGCATTTCGTGATCCAAAATACTACACCTCCAGTAGGGTCATCTTTCACCCCAGGGGGTGTAAGCACCCTCCCGGTTAGCCACCCCTGAGTCATAGAAAGACCCCTCCCCCTGTCTCGGCGGTAGTGTTGGCTCTCACAAGAGGATCTTCGTCGTGTCTTAGCATCAACGGTACATTGCTCACTTTTCATAAATTTAAAGAAATATCATTTGTTGTTTTCTGAAATTTGGCTGATCAGCTGAAAATCTATTTTTCTAAATGGAAAGATCTTGCAATCTGTCTACAATCATCGATAAAAACAAGCATTTTTTATTGTAAACAATTCACTATCAGTATGCAGATGCAAAGATCTTGAAAAAATATTTAAAATACGTATCTTGTACACAGGTAGGAATGATATAGCTTCGCAGCATTTGTGAATTTTTCCGCCCTGACGAAGGCACTAACTTGACCAGTGTCGAAAGCTTCGCATAATAAATATGCTGCTTGAGAAGTCTCTTAATATCAATCAAAACTAAAAAAGAAACTTTTCCTACTGAGAACCTCGCCAATACGTCGGTTAGTTTTCCTCGAGTACGCAAAAATCCTATTTTAAGATAACTTCAAAATATTAGCACGTTAAAGCCACTACTCAAACCAGTAAAACTATCTGCATTATAATTCTGCTAGACCATCCATCCGTACGTCCGTTCCTCCAGTGTCTGTACGTTACGCCTTTCACCAGTAGCTCTATATATTGGTGGGTGTGCCCAGACACACAGGTACTGGTGATGTGTTTGCGTCGTATGACGTACAGTGAATCAATATTCTTGCTCGTAAATGTGCATATAGCCTGCGGATGAGAATAGAAAAGTCTGATAACTCAATGCTACAAGGGATATGCTCTAATCCAACTTATCATAGTTCGGCGCTCAAGCAGCGGTGGGTTGGGATTCTGTATGTAGGCAACGACCTCCATGATCGGAATGACCTGTAGCTGATTTGCCTAATACCTGCTACTTCTCTAAGCTTCCATTTAACGGCTCGCAGGCGTGAGCTGATATATCTCTGTCTTCCTACTGTACTATTTCCTTTTGATTGCTCGAGGTACGGTAGGACTATATGTGAGCCTGTTGGTATACGGGGGTCTGAGCTCTGCGTGCAACTTGTATTATTATTGTTGTTTTACAAGCCCCTTGGCCAGGCCAGCTAAAATGAAACGCTGTGTCTCAATCATACTGTACAAGGATAATCTGTTAAATTCTCTGTACCAATGCAGTCAAGAGTTCTTTCTCTCTCTTGTCTGAAATTGAGCTGCTCAATGCCATTCGTGTCTGCAGGTGTAGGCTGAGTGTATCTATTTATTCTCATTGTATGTGGCCACCAATATTTGTGCGTGGGCCTAATTACTAGGTTGAATTTGCTACTTTGCTTGTACTTGAAAGCTTGTAAGCATATTTTGTGAACCCATTGTGTTCTTTATAAAAGGTAATTATTATTATTATAGGCAAATTTAGCTTGACAGAAGTTCTGCTTTTCCCTGGGAGGGAGCTCAACAATATAATAATAATTTAATTATAATTAATTTAATAATTTTTTTTATTGAAATCACTGGACACAATTACAGAAAAAACACGAAATGGAAATTTTACCAACAGTTTCACTGCTTCAAATGATTTCAAGCCCATTGCTAGTTACATAGTAACTATTCGGGAAAACCCTAAATTACTGATGTCCATGTCGTCATATAGCTAAACTTTCATGCAGTCACGTGTATTGAACGCAGTGCCATGCAGCCCGCGCCGCGTAGGGCGGAAGCAGTGGGAGGCCAGTAGCGCAACCAGGGCATGTCACCTCGCGCTCAACGCCGCCTGTCATTGACACCACCACTTTGGTCCAAAATGCAAAAGCTCAACGAGAGAAAGAGAGAGAGAGCGATAAGCCACGACACTCTGATAAAAGCACAAACCTAGTTCAGCCTACGCATGACTGTGTTCCACATTTCACCAAATTGGAAAAAATTAAAGGATAGATAAAAATTACACACCAGCTCATCACGAGCTGGAGCGCGATAGTAAAAGGGAGTGGAAAGAAGGACACTCAGAAGGTCCAGTTAGGCTAAACAATAGCATTAC
>LQNS02278091.1:60046263-60060720 GCA_001587735.2 Parhyale hawaiensis | reverse complement strand
GGTGTGTTATAATAGCGTATAGCTTAGATTGCTACATCTAATAAAGTGGGAGCATTAACTAATCGGTGAATTCCCACCGGTCACGATAGCTGATACGTCATAATTAGGCTTGGGTAAACAGACATTTTTGAGTTCGATTCAGTTCGTCAGCGATAAGCGACGGACGTTAACTCAGACGGGGTGGGTTACGTTATAAGAGCTGCATTAGGTTAAACTGAGGTAAATTGCAATAGTGTAGCATGGGTTGGTTCATTTTGGAAAGTATAGTCTTTATTGAACCGTGGAATTCCACGGGTCCCGCTAGTAAGAACTATATTAGCAAGCGCTGAAACATCACTGAATTTCATTTCCGTTGCGTATCCAGAATACACGATTAAATAGTTTAAGCGTAACAAAATTTTCTCTCCCAAGAAGTTGGAGTAAATGATTACTAAAATTGACATAAAAGTCGACACGAGCTAATGTTAAAATTTGACGTTTCGGGAACCTTCTCCCATTATTAAAAACCTGATAAAAACTTTTCTACGGATACCCAACAAAAATTTTTTATTTAAGAAGACCTAAAATGTGATGGTGTTAGCAGGGTGGGACCTAGAGGGCGAATGACCACGGTGCGCTATGGGGTCCTCACATAAGCGTCGAGCGGCACGGGAAGCGGAGGAAAAACGGGCTAGTGCTGTCGGAGGAAAAAGCGTTAGCCATGGTTGTGACGAGTGGTACAGCTGTAGTCATTATAATAGGGCGGGAAGAAAATGAACATGCCTAATGCCTAGAGGCATTAGGCAAACGCATAGGTTATTGCGTGAATTCTTCACGCGCGGGTCCACTAGTAAATATATAAATGTATAAACACAAGACAGTCAATCTTAGTATTAGATTAAATCTTTCTTTTTATAAAAGAAAACTCGTTAGAATAGAAAATGAATGTTCCAATTCATATCTCCTAGGAATTAATTTTGTTCTGACCAGGCAACATTTATGGAATAAATTTGCATTCTGGTACTGTAAGACTACTTCTACTCCGATAAAGTATAATTTGAAAGTCGGGTTCCTCTTTCATCTATCACAGGGATTAGCGTTTCGCAAACATAGTCGTGACTAAATAATCAATTTCACTTTTCTTATTCAAAAATATTTTTCCTAAAACCAGGTAATGTCTAAGGAATCAAATTTCTTTGCATTTTCGCCCCATGGCGTCATATCTTGATCCTCGACTCACTCCAATCATCATCCACTTCCCATCGTATGAAAGGAAACGAGTGGGGAAATCCAATTACTGCTCACCAAACACGAAAAAAGTTTCTTCAAAGCGCAATCGAGTGTCACACAAATTGGTGCTTTTAATCGGCGCTACTCCAGTCTTTTGGGTCCATCTCAGTCCGACCTTGTCAGTCTCTGTAACGAGCGAACGTATCAAAGTGACGAGGTCGCTTTGCGATCAAATCATCAACGTACGTACGTGCTTCTTAACTTTTTTGGCTTGATTTTGATCGCTAATCGACCTTGTCGGATTCTGTAACCAGTATACGGATCAAGGCTCCAGCATCAATGTATTTTTCTGTAACTGTGATCTTCATTGAAATTGGTGAAGGTGAACAGATCTACGTTCAACGTATTTCCTAATTTTAATCCTGATTTCGATCGGTATTCGACCTTGCTTGCTTTTATAACTGTAAGCGATTCAAGGCTTCGGCATGAACATATTTCAATTCAACTCTGACCTTCCTTATGATAGGTGAACAGAATAATCAAAGGTATGTATTCAACGTGTTTTCTAACTTTGGTCAAGATTTTACAGAACATTGTCGGGTTCTGAAGCCAGTAAATGAATTAAATATCAATGTCAGAGTCTTTGTCTTCAGCTCCAGTCTTCTTTGACGCAGGTGAACAAATCGATTTTCAGTCTTTCTACATATTTCTTACCGTTAATCTTGTTTTCGATTGATATTGAACTATGTCTTGCTATGTAAAAAGTGAAGGAATTAATTATTTCCGAGGGAAGTTGTGTAACTAGCCAATGAATCAGTATTTCGACATCGCTGAGCGATCAATGCAGCATATTTCTCTTCAACTTTGCTCCTGCTTCAGAGCAACAGTAAAATTATTCACTACAGTTACTATCACATTGCCTTTAATTTGAGCTTTAGCCTTTTTTACGTCGGACGTTCAGAAAGTTTTGGCAACAGAGTAAACAGAAACAATTAGTGATACAAATAAATTGAGCCGAGCCCCACAGTCATTCGGTACACGCTATTCCGAGGTTTACGCACTTCTATAGCCATGTCATCTACTTAAAAAAGCACTCAGAATACTCACAAGAAGGCATACTCTCAGCTCGGAATTTGGTCGCACAGTTGCCAGTAAGTTTATTAGTTAACTAACTGATGGAATAACCAAAAGTAACATAGCACGAGCTCAGGAGTTTAGGGCAGATGGTCAATAAGTTGCAGCTTGCTTGCTACCGTAAATTGGCGTATTTTGTCCGAAAAAAGTTGCTGGTATCAATTTTCTATTAGAAGAGGACCTTCAGAAAGATAAGTTTAGAGCTCCGGAAGTATTTAAGCAATGGAGGAGAGGGTGCAGAGAGAGTGCGAGGTTCAATTAATGTATGTCTCTGCTATCACACTTTTCCTTTTGTTACCTTTTTTGCCAAAATCATTGAATGTTCTATGTAACTTGGCAAGATTTTAGTAACTGAACCTCTAAGGACTCGCTGAAAATTCAAATTTACGATTCTATTTTGTTTATGAGATCATTCAAAGTTTTCTGCGCGGCTCATCCTGATTTGTATTACGTAATGTATAACTTGAAACTTGACAAGTTACATCATACCCTTCAGTCACATCATAAATATGACTGAATCATGCACGTTTACTTTTGACATCGGTATTGGTTCCCGCAGCAAGCTTTGCATCCAATAGTTCCCCACCCTCATATGAGTGGACGCCGAAATTAAGCTTACGAGGCTCGACTTGTCCGACATTTCAGACACAAGCTCTGACCTTGCAATTCTGAAGGGCGCTGGAAGTGTAAGAAACAATCCCGAAGGCGTTGAGCCGGAAGAAAACTCAATTTTAATGATCAAGATGAAGTTTCTGAAAGTTTGAAGGGTAACCGATTAAGAATCGTTATCTAAAGCTTAATTCGACGGGTCGAAGCCATAGCACCTGCCTAAAGCCTCGACTTAATTTTTGCAGATCGAGCACCGCTAAATAAATGTTTGTGTTAGGGGTGAGCTTAACTCGAGTTGCCCCAAAAATTCTTGCGTACCATCTGATAAACAAGTAAGGAAATTTTACTTGCGAGCTCCCTGTATGATTTTGTAGAAAAATTCAGATAGCCCATCCATACTTTGACGAACTTGCATTTCGTTGGTACTGAAATAGAAATAATTACTGCATCAAGAGCCTACCGGGTCACTTTTGCTGTCGTTTTACCGAAGTTACTTATTTCCCAAGCAAAATTTGTTTGCATACTGGCTCGGTGATGGCCTTCCGTAATGTTTTCTTCGGTAGATGTCCTTACTTATAGATATTCAAATATATAGGAAGACCCTGGCATTCAAAATTTTTTCGGTGTTTCCTTAGGCAAAGCCGTTACTGAGAGTCAAGATTTCCTAGAGCAAAGCCCTTATTTAGAACTGGCTAGAGACCCAGCCATTCATATATCTCCAGAGTTTTCTTAGACAAACCGCTTATTCAGAACTAGGTAGAGACCGTGGCATTCATATTTCGCCGTTGTTTTCTTAGGCAACGCGCTGACTTAGAACTGGCTAGAGAATTGGTGCCTGCCGCGGACCTTGAAGGTTGAGTTCAAAGTAAACAGGCCCTTGAAAACGCAGGTGAGCAGTTCATTAGTTTGGGCATTCAAATAACACGCGCATCAGCAGAAATTTTGGACAAAGCAATCTGATATGAAGCCGAGCTAATGAGGTCGGCCTGATTAAGCGCCCACTGCCGCTCTTGTTGCGTCCCCATCTTTCAAAGATCTCCTTTTTAATGAGCTCCAACGGGAGATTAGGTGTTCCCATACAAATGGCTCAGGGCTCGCAATGCTTGCGGCGGTAGTCACTTCTACCGAAATAGTCACCCATTGACTGTGGTTCTCCTTGATCAGAATTCTGCCTTAAACCGGCAGCACACGGGAGTCGGAACACGTAAACGTCTAATGTTCTTGGAGCAAACGTTTATGTAAATGCGAAAACAGGCTTCACGTGTTGCCATAATACTACAAAATATGCATTGTTGCGAATTGGGACTCACTCGCGCGCGAAATTAAACGGACTGTATGATAATGCGCAATAGACACCCGCCATTCGAGAATTCCTGTAAATACATTCCAAAATTTGAGAATTTTTTAGACGGTGTAATATTGAGTAAGTCAAAGCCGTGCCTGCAGCACGGTAATCGAAAGAATGAGAAGAAACATCTTAATTTGTGTTCCGTCTCTCTTGTAAGCCGGCTTATAGCTTGCTCCTATCGTTACTTTCATCGAAACTTTCGTTGTAGCTAAGATTGGAACTTTTGGTGAATTTTTTGCCCTGTGGAAAATTGTCTCTTCCACCAAAATTTTCGATTTAACTCGAATTATTGTCACTCCCGCCAGAAGTTTGCATTTTTCCAAAAGTGTTGCTTACACCAAAATTTTTGCTGTAACTCAAAGTGGCAGTTCCGCCGAAATATTTACTTTCAGCATAACTGTTGCTTCCACCAAAATTTTTGCTTGGACGAGAATATTGTAACTTATGTCAAAATTTTCAGTGAATCAATTTACTGGGTAGGCTGGTAAACGTTTCGAAAACTAAACGCTTTTGCTGTATGACCTTTGTCGTTCGAAATTCATCGCAGTGAAATTTCATTCACTTAAATCTCTAGATTCACAGAAGTACAAAATCATTTGGTCTTGTGCGCACGGCATCATTCTGCGTCATTGGTAACGGTTTACGAATGACAGTCGATTATCATATAATGTTGCCCTAACAAAAAATAACTACTACAAAGTAATTAAAACGAAATAATAATAAGAAGAATGTTCTTTAGAAACCAGAGGTAAATCTCATACAGCAATTCGTTCCCGGCGATTATAAGAATGAATAAAAAAAATTGTGGCCTAAAATCTTTTTCTATGATTCATGAAATCTGGACGAGTTGTGAGTTAATTAACAAGCCTCTAACGGCGTGAATTTATTCAGAAGTCCAAAGATTCTTGCCTAAAAGAGTGAGCCATTAGTGATGGGATGAATCATGAACTCTGTTTTATCAAGTATGAATGAAAATGTTTTCCTAACTTCAACTTTCCGCGCTGAAGTGAATTCAAGCATTTTATCTTTTCTGAATGCAATCCTACATATTGTATCTCCAGTAGTTACGCTTCTTTTTATAGTGTCATATCATTTTTAATAAGTAAGTACTAATGGCTAAAAAGGTTACGGGTACTTCCCACAGCAACGTGTATTTATGGTTGAAGATCACGTTACGCTCGTTTCACAAGTAAGTATTGGAGTTTTGAGTGAGTGTTGTACATGTACGAGACTCTGTAACAACTCTAAGCAAATCTAAATGTTTCATACAAAGCTTATACGTAGATAAAGCTTCAAGCTATGCAGATAAGCAAATTTTTGAGAATCATCATTTTAGTTTTTTAAGAAAAATTATGGACGTCGTTAGGGTCATATCAGTAGTTTCGTTACGGTTGCTTCACTACGATTCCCTTAGAAAAAAATAAAATCAGTATTGATAGCAATACTAAATTCTAGGAAATTGTGGCATCTTAAATCACCCTGTTATCTACTATATAATAATTCACGTCGTGTTTTTATTTATATATTTATATCGTTCCTGTCACGCTCTATGGGAATATGATAGGAGAAAATTCAGATTTCAAAATGTAAAAAAAGTGGGGTACCTTGCAATTTTTTTTCGGCGAAAAAAAAAAGTGGGGAACCTTGCAATCTTTTTCTTCAGTATTAGATAGGGGAAAAATACAACTAATATGATAGGAGAAAATTCAGATTTCAAAAGGCGAAAAAAAAAGTTGAGTACCTTGGAAGCTTTTTCTTCTGTATTAGATAGGGGAAAAATGAGGAAGCCCAAAAGACGGCGGGGGTTTTGGTGAAGTGTTAATTTTTTGCCGTCATTTATAATGACGGTATGGGCCACTAAAAATATATATATATATATACATATATCCAATTTCTTAGGCAGAATGCTGAATTTTCAATAAAGAAGCCTTCTGAACAGTAATAAGCACAGGAGACAGCGGGGGTTCTCCTGAAGGGCTAACTTACTGCCGTCATTTATCGAACACGTGCACCAGTCAATAATAACCCAATAGGCCGTCATTTACAATGACGGCTCGGGACACTAGTATATATATTTATATAATAGAACGCCTCGCTGCGAGGGGGGGGGTTGGGCAAATTCAAAGCCGTCATTTTTATGGTCAGCTTACTCAAGAGTTTTGGCATTTTTCACATCTCAGTCAACCCATCGGACTGTCTGAAAAAGATTGTGATGATGGCACAACTCCTGCTTCATTTTTTGGCGGAGTTACTGGTCACGCCAGTCGAAATTAACGTAACTTTTTTACCTTCATTTTTACAACACTTGTAGGAGGAAAGTTTGTTCAATTTCGGGTGTCTACTTTTGTTCTTTTTATGTTTTATTGCCGTTCGTGTTTGAACTTGAGTTTAGAGGAGTAGATGGCGAGGGGTAATTTATTTGAGTTTTTTTTCAGTTCGAAGGTCTTTTCTGATTTAAGTGGGAACCATTAATAAAGTAGGGATTGTTTTTTTTTGGTGAAAGGTATATAATTTTGCAGAGGCTCATGATATGCAAAATTTTTGGTGTTCTTTAAACTGGTTATTAGATAAATTTTCATTTGTTTTTACATTTCCAGCTTTTAGCTTAGAATTTGTTACCCAAAAGTTTGATGTAGCTTCCGGGTGTATTTTGTTTTAAAGTTATCTTCTAATTAAAGGTTTAATTTTTCCCATTCTTAGCTTGTAGAGCGCTACTGAAATGATCGAGAGCGATGTTAAAGTCTGATAGGGCTTTTATTTACGCGAGTTTTGTGATGATAGTAATTGTGTTTTTCATTTGAAAAAAAATGTAGTGTGTGAGAATTTTCTTTAAAATTTTATATTGTGCGATTTGTCGAGGTTATAGCCTGGGGAGAGCTCAGTGACCAGCCTTGGGCGATTTGCCTTGCTCTATATGTTCCCTTCCTCTCTTTTTTTCTACTGCTGCTAGTTAGGTTCGCTCATCTTTCGATGAGTATGGGGCAGCGTCCCGAGGTGGACCCTGTAGGTTGTCTGGCCCTTGGCTAGGCCTTCGCGACGTCTGTCTTTCGTGCCAGCTTTGCTTCTTTCTGATGCCATGCTCCTTCTTGTGTTACTTTCGTCTGTTTTTCCTTATCTTTCCCGGCTTACTGTCCCCGTACGCCTTCGTCTTTCGTGGGGCACCTCTGTTCGAGAGTTCCGCGTGTCTGTCGGCGTGCTGTGTGTCCCTTCCATTTCCTCTCTTTTAAACTCATAGTGCTTATTGGGAAGGCTAGGGCTGTCTTGTACAACAGCCATCAAATGTTCTTTAATAGCTATTCGTCTTGCCGCACGTTATTGCACATAAAATGAAGTTCATGCAATACTTATATCCTGATTAGTTTTGCAGCAGTTTTTCTTTGAATAGCGTGGGTTTGAGCAAGCAATCTATTTTTTGATTCTGTTTGCTTGCAGCTCAAACAGTATGTCAGCGTTTGGGACGTGAAAAATTGAACAAAGAAGAATGAACTTGTCTCAATACACCTGGAAACGCTCTTGTTTCTGCATGACCAGCTGATGTGGCTGATTATAGTTTAGGCCAGGTCAGTCACGGATTCATCGCCGTCATTATTGAAGGCCAACTAGATCGAGATTTTTGCTATTTTCCCATCTCAGTCAGCCCACCTGACTGCCTAAAGAAATATGCATCAACGCTTTATGCCTCTTTTTGGATATTTTGGTGGACAGAGAAATTTCATCGCCATCAATTTTGATGGCCAGCTGATTCTATTTTTTGGCATTGTTCGCATCTAGGTCAACCTACCAGACTCCCTATAAAAAATTATGAACATTGGTCAACTCCTTATCCTTTTTTTTTGGGTGGACAGATATATATACAAACTTAAATCTTCAACGAAAACATTATCACCTCTCTCACTTCGCTCGCGGGTGACAAGTACATACATTCGGTGGTACATTGGATCGAACCGGGACTTAAGCATAATGAGTCGCGATAGCAAGGCCAGCAGTGCACATGAGAGAGTAAAGAGGTAAGCTTGTTAGATACCGCAGTGCTGCAGTACTTCCCGCTTCACCACAGCGAGACCTAAACTCGTAACACGTACCCAATTAAAATTTATAGGCAATTATCGGCTACCTATGGGCATTTATGGGCTGCCTATGGGTAAATAGTAAAATGTATCCGATAACATCGGATAAATGCCTATAAGTTTCCGATTGGGTATCGCCTTACATGCAAACTCACAGTCTTCACAAAATAATTACTACCCAGCATGTCACAGATTCTTCCTCCTTGCACCAGGAATTATATAAAAGACTATCTCACAATACCTGGGTAATGAGGCATCAGTATTTATTGTAAATTGGAAACTCTTTTAAATAAGAAATAAAAGTTTGTTGTGGAACTGCTGTAATTAACTCCCCGCCTCCTCCATTACTCAACACTTTATCGTTAAAAAAATCTATAATCTACCTCTAATAAGAAGACTGGGGCGTCTTGATATTTTTCCGATGATGTGTGGCGAAATAATTGCGCTTGTTAGAAGTTAACTTCTCTAATGGTCCCTAATGGAGCCTGTCATTAGAAGCTATCGAGAGTCTGCCACCGCCTACTCTTCTCCCAGTTCTACGACAAGGATAAGGTATAAGGAAATACTTCTTCTTTCTGCTCAGACAAATGCTAGTTCTCTATATATTTGAAATAAATGCTGTAGATTTCAATCTTCGCCGATAGCGGTATTAGAAGGAACTTATTTATTATTATATTCTTGCACTCTTTCTTTGAAATGAAGCTTTCTCTATTACGTAGTTCCCAGAGACATGTGTTGTTGGTTAATAAGAATACTGGTTTCGCCTCCCCAAGTAATTGCCTATGATGTAAAGAACGATAATTCCAGTCTTTGCTGATGTAGCGGTATTAGAAAACTTCAGACATTGCATGTTTCCGTTTGCTGGAAGAAAACTGGAACAAAAATTGTCAAGAAGCAGTCGTGAGTTTCTCTTCTTCCTAATCAGGGAATAACAAGTTATGGGATAATCTTGTGCTATCGGACGTGAAATTTTCTCTTTCTATATTTTTATTAAACTCTGATATATATATATATATATATATATATATATATATATATATATATATATATATATATATATATATATATATATATATATATATATATATATATATTTTTTTTGGTTGCTTGTTTCTTTTCTTTCTTGGAAGCTCAGTTCCTGTCTGAGTGTTGTGCTATGCTGAGGTTGACGGATTCCTGAGAGGACTCTCACTCTACATAATATTATGTAGAGTGAACGTAGTCGACGCAGCACACAATACTCGACTAGGGAATTTCCTTTGGTTGCCGGGAATTTTTCCTAGAATGGTCGTAGGAGCATAAGCAACTACGCAACAAACACAAAAAAGACTTCGGCACTATAAGCTTGCAGCGAAATGTGCGTTTAACCAACAGGATTAGTGTAAGCGAATACGCCTGATGAAGGCACCTGCCAGCGATGACAGTGTGGCAGGTACCTTTTATACCCTTGAAGTTTTCCGAGCGAGGTCCAGGCAGTGCTATGCACACAAGCCGTCTTGTGCGAAAGTGATGCTACATTCCGTCACTAGCGGAAGAGCCAATGGCGAGTTATCACTGCATTGCACGTAAGAGCCAATGGTGAGTTATCACTGCATTGCACGTAACAGCTTATAGCTGATTTGTCTGGTACTTTTATAACAGGTGCTATAGGTACTTTCCACAATAGAGACACCGGAAACCACCCACGCAATGGAGGAAAAGAGCGTAACGGGAGAACTCACGTGAGACCAGAATTGAAAAGTGACGTCATTAGTGACAGCATGTGGCCAAAAAGTTATCAGTTACAAAATTCAAACCCTTAAGTACATCAATGAAGAAAACGTGTACTAATTGAGCAATAAATATAATTATAATAAAAATTGAATCAAAGAGTTGCACAGCGTCAGAGGCAAATTCAGGGCGGGTAAGGCGTCTTGATGCAGCTTTTCCTCTAAGGTGAAGCCTTATTTACTCCTCATGGGTATTCGCTTGATACTGCTCTTCAAAAAGCATGTTTAATATATCGCCGTTTATTTGACTTAATTCATTCAATTTATCGCTCCGGACTGGTCAGCTACTTGAGTTGGACAAATGCACTCAACACGGTAATATGCTCGTCGAATATTAGGAGAAGTTGTTTGAGCCGTAACTGTTCTTATAGTTTCAATCGCATCAAGAGTCTAACACGAGCGCAAACCTCCACCAAGGAACGCGATTCTTATAGATATATCGCCCTTGGAGCTGGATGGGCTTGTAATTTATATACATGCCTCACCTTCCAAGAGCAAGAGCAAACGTTACTTGTTGCCTAATGGCCACTTTCCTAGAGAATTTGACCTGCAACAGTACCTAACTAGCGGCTTTGACCGCAATTCCCCGAAAGTGCAGCAAGGAGTGATGCAGTGTGGTGCCGGGTCCGCGCAGTGAGGCGCATCTGCGCTTTTTTATTTCTTCTCTGTCTCCGGCGGCCTTTGAGCGAGGCTTGCCTTGCTGTTCCGCGCACCCAGCAATGTCGGGTCGGAGCTGTGGCTTGTTGGTGGGTTGCTGGGGAGTGTGGGAGGAGGGATGCGGGGGTTTCCAGGGGCGCGTCCTGTCGTGTGGGTACAGCGTGACCCATTATACTTCACTCAACCACTCTTCGTTTTGGGCCATTCTGGACTATAGTCCGATTGTAGCGCGCCCCCACTTAGGCGGTAACGTGGACCAGGGCTTGCAATGATTGCCTATAGGATCAAACGCCATCACTATGTCCTTCATGCCGTCTGGGAGAGTGGTGCTCAAACTCCGCCCTCTTGAAGGCAAGTCAAGAAAAACATTGTCAAAGATATAATAGCAGACAGACGAAGACACAAACGGACTGACGATTGATCACCAAAATTTTAATCGTCTTTTCCTCATCACATCACTAACAGTTACTGTAAATGTCATCTGTGCCGTCCATAAGAGAGAGCAACCGACAGAAAAACAGAACCTCCTTTTCTTAGGTAATGATGCCAGGGTTACACCTTGCTATGCAAGTTCAACTGATGAGCGAACGTTGAGCACGCATGTCGTTCAACTTTAGTACGTTCCAGAGGTATCTTGGCTATACCGACTTTGACTGTGCAGTCGGGACAACGTGCGAGCTGAACGTTTGGTCATGAGCTGAGCTTACGATTGTAAAGCAATGCCACTGCACTACACTTTCTAGAAATTAAAAAAAAATCACTCAATACACCGAAAATTATTGTGATTGGTATATAAAGTTTAATTTTATTTCTGGTACTCTACAATATCGAAAGAAATTCGCCTTTTTTACTACGCAACCAATTATTTGTGTTGCTGTTCATGTGTTTGTTTTGTGGCTGACAAGCTCTCAAAATTTTTGCTAATCTGTTATTCAGACTCTTGTGTTCTTCATAATTTTTGCTAATCTGCTATTCATACTCTTGTGTTCTTCATAACTTTTGCTAATCTGGTATTCAGACTCTTGTGCTCTTCCTAATTTTTGCTAATGTGTTATTCAGACTCTTGTGTTCTTCATAATTTTTGCTAATCTGTTATTCAGACTCTTGTGTTTGTCAAAATTATTGCTAATCTGCTATTCAGATTCTTTTTCCCGACGCGTACCTAGTTTGAATAAAACATTTCAGCTGCATAAAATTTCTCTGTTTGACGACAACCATTACAGAAGACGCTGACAGGCCGGCAGATGCTATCACTGTTTCACATCTACTGTACCTGGTGAGATTTTAGTAGTAAATCTCTCTGTGGCATAAAGACACACCACTTTTCTATCTTTATGATCTTCTTATTCAAGGCTAAAGCTCCAAGTAATATTCTATTGCTGCAGTAAATATATCCTTTTTCTAAAATACATTTTTTGCCTCACTTGGAAAACTAGTGACACTTGGAGTGGTAACTCCCTTAAAACGACTGTTAAATTTTCAGGTAATTTCCAATAATAATATTAGAGCCAAAAACCATGTATAATCCGGCACTTTGCGATTAAACCTTAAAAATAACCTTGTCTCTCTCCAGGAAACTTATCCTTTTAAAGACATTTTTTGCTGATATTCACTCTTTAGTTGGCAAATTGGTCCTGGAGGAAGCATTTCATTTGCATGGACGATTCTTCTCATTATGATTCTGCAATTTTGCGCAGCTATTTCTGCATAAGTAGCGTCGCGAGCACCGATAACGGCCGGGATCCCTTTCACCTGCTCAAGATAAGTCGCTGGAGGGCCGCTGCATTCACTAATGTTAGCCAACTAGGAACTGAGCTGACCGAAGCAATGTAGTCAATGGAGTGTAACACAGGAGCGATGTATTGAGATAACATGTATGACGGAGTCACTCCACTTTTATTGGCTCCGCCGAGGGGATTACGTGTTTATCGGACTTTGTCCGTTTGTTTGCCTGTCCCTCACCAAGATACCTTAATGTGCTATCGATGGATCTTTATGAAATTTATAGCGAGTATGCGGTGTGTAAGAAGGAACATATAACTAAATGTAGGTGAAGATCCGTCCTACTTTTTTTGGGGTTATAAAAACTGAAACAGTTATAAACGAATTTTCACCAATTTACAGGAATTGTTGGGAATGTTACGGAAAACGACTGACCAAATTTTTGTGATAATCTGATAGTCCATTTGCCTCTTAGTCTACACAATTCTTTTTATGATTTCCAAAATATAACTCACAAGGTTATGAACGGATCTCCATCAAAGTTCCGGGAATTGTTAGAAATGTAAGACGGCATTACTAACCAAATTTTGTTAGTGACAAAAGAAAATCCTGGTTTTTGGACCAATTTAAATTTTTCGATAACACTGCGTTGCTTGGCGGAGGTATGCGTTCTACGATTGCTCCTTTGGTTGTTATAATATTAATAAGAAAAGAACATTAATGATTTTAGTAAAAATTACCATCTTATTTTTATCATTATTATTATTGTAGTTTATAGCATGGGTCACATTTAGGTCCCCCCACCAAACTCCCTACAAAAAATATGAAGAGTGTTCAACTCCTTCGACCACTTATTGGGTGGACAGACAAATATACTTAAATCTTCAGTGAAAACATGATCTCCTCTCTCATTTCGTTCGCGGGTGATAACAAGAAATTAAAATAACTTCAGCAATCGATTAGCAGAGGAAGCAGCTGTTGAGGAATTTCTAAGTGTCTATTAATCTTTTTAGATTCTTGTACGCTATAGAACGCTTCAACCACCTTACGAGTTTACCAATTTTTTTACTCTTTGTACTACTGTTGCATCATCAAAATTAGAAGAATGGTTTTATTAACGGCAGTGTTGATAAATTAGGGATAGCTGCATCTTTCCACTGGTGACGGCTGAAGCAAATTCATGAAATTCAGGCTGAAAGCTTGAACACATTAAATAAAACCAGGATGTCCTCTATCCTCAACGACAGTTAAGCATATACTGTATGTTTAGTTAATTGGTAGGTACCAATTTGGTAGGTTGTTAGTTAATGTTAACAGCTTGCTTTTTGGGGGGTTTCATAAGTTCGGTGATGGCGACACAATGACACTATGTCAAAGGTTGGTAGATTTGAGTAACTAAGAAGACTATTGACAATGCGATGCGTAGCAAGGTTCTGGCTAAGTTCGTGATACTATTACAGTGGCAAGGAGCGAAGCAGCCGGGCTTCGTATTGCTTGGTAGCTGAAGACGAAAATCAAAAGCTCCACGGAAGGCAGGGCTTTTAACTGGCTTTCAAGGCCTGCTATCTGACCTAGTGAAGTCAGGCAGCTGTGCTGTATCCGTGAGTGGTGAAATTTACCATGGGTATATTTTTTTATGCAGACTCGTACAAGGAATAGTCCTTGATTAACCACAATATACGATGTATCCAGGATTAGCATTTGGTAAAGGAAATTCGTGATTTTTCTCTAGCAGTTCCATGACTAACTAAACGTCGCATTAATTCTAGCGGTTATACATTTTAGCTAAGCCAAGCGTTTGAGAAAAGCTAAGATCAGATTAGTAGAAACGTTGCCATGGCGCCAGATCATTCACAGTGAAGATCCTGTCTCTGAGCTTAATGACTTGACTGTGTCCATTTTGGAGAGGTTTGTCCCTAAGAGGACTATTCTTGTGAGGTCT
>LQNS02278091.1:60003550-60027335 GCA_001587735.2 Parhyale hawaiensis | reverse complement strand
AGTAACAGTCGGCTGTTGTAAATATCTTAAGAGAAAGTTGAAATCCCACCAATTGAAAATTACCATTTTTCATCAATATTAGCCAAAATTTCGAATTTTGAAGTGCGATGTGGAACCCTAAAATATTATTTGATTTCCCTGAAACCTTGCATAACTTATTTTTATGGCATTTAGCAACTTTTGCATACCCGGCTCATGAAATTTTCAGAAAAAAGTTTGAAACCGACCATTTTCGATCCACCCTAATGTTCAGCCATTTCATTAGACCATTTCTTCCTTATAACACCATCGCCGATGGAGAAAATGGCCATCGCCGATTGTTTGATACATTTTCCATCGGACCATCGGACCATCGCTATCGCGGATGGATTTTTGCGATGTTCCATCATAACATCGTATAATCGGCGATGGCCATCGTGCCAGGCTTTGACGATATGTCAGACCAGGAAAAACATAATACAAAACTTCACATCTAAAGCCTGGAACGTACTTTCGTTGTCTCGCTGAACATGTGACTAATTGTGAGTTTCACACTTTCACTTATGCACAGTTAGATTCAGTATATGCTTTGCCGTCGACCAAGCAAATATAAACTCTATCAAGAGTCACTTGCAAGCTCGATGATATATTTTCACATAAGCTACGGCACTACAACAGTGCCACAATTGAACTTTTCTCAATTTTTTTTATTCCAATGAAATGTGCGTTTATCTGGAGCATGTATATTTTCTGCTTTCACTTTCCATCCATTTTCTCCAGTCAGCTCCTATTTCCAGTTGACTGACATTTGAAAAGAGAATCGTTGTTCGTTCTATCGCAGCTACGCGAGTGTAACACAAGAATCCTTCGATTACGAACCTGCTTTGTACGCGTGAAAGCTGCCTTTGATCTCGAATTATAGTCTCTCACCGACACAAAGTCACTGTAGTTAAAACGAGTGTCACGTCCGGCCGTCAGACTACTTGTCAGTGGAGCTCGCGACCAGAAAATGCTGGTGAAATGAACTCCGAGACTGGTAGATCCCAGCGCGACTTGGTCTGCTCGCCGGTAGTGCGTTTGACAAGAAAATGGTAGCGAAATGAACTCGACGATAAAACGGATCCCAGTGCTGCTCCAGCTGCTTGTAAGTAGAGCGTTTGATCACAAATGTCATAAAATAAACTGAACAATGAGTAGGTCCTACATAGTGCCACTCCGACTACTCGTCAGCGTAAAAAGCTGGTGACATATATATTTTAGTGAAGTGAACTCCGTAACTCGTGGATCCTAGTGGTACTCCGGTTACTTGGCAGTAAAGCTAGCGACTGGAAAGCTTTGGTGAAGTGAACTCGATAACTATAGTAGATTCCAGTGCTAGCTACTTGAGATGCTCGTTATAGCAGAGCTTGGGACCAGAAAATTTTAAAAAGGTGTCACTGCTACTGTGACTGTTCGTAAGTAGAGCATGTAAACAGAAAATGTTGACAAATTAACTCAGAAAATTTGAGATCCCAATGGTTATGAGGCTGGTGGAAGACATTTTGCTGCTGCTGCTGTGCGATGCCGCATGAAAATACTTCGATTTCTCGTGGACGAGAAAGTTTCATGGTTTGTAGTAAGTGTATCGCCGTTGAAATTAAAAACAAGGGTTAAATAATTTAATGCTCCTCATATATAGCAGTACTCGTGTTTCTCAGGGAATTAAATTATCGAAAGATTGTGCCATATATAAGGTCGAAAATGTTTCTCATTCTAAATGTTTTTCAAACTTTTTTTCCCCTTCATATATAAGGATGGTCTATCTCTTACTTTAGAAAGTTATCGATATTCCAACGTTGTCTATCATCAGAATAATTGAGGATCTGTTGTTCATCAAGAATATATATATATATAAGATTTAGCCTTATCCAGTCATTTACTTTAAACATTTTTAGATTTTTTACCACATAATCTAAATCGGTCGCATTTTTCACATAAAATGTTCTTCCACTTTTCACCGTAGAATTCGGAAACCTGCTGTTCACTTCAGACATTTCTCGATTCCCTGTTGTAATTTTACTACCATTAAACCTGTTCAACCGCACGCAGCTTCATGCTTTAAGCAGAGCAGCATGAATTGATCCATGGCAGGTTTCTGCTCAATCTATCCGGTCCTGCATTTGAAATATAGATGTTTATTCTTTGCCTCTCCACCATAGACGCCAAAGCCGTCCTGTTTCTCACATCAAATATTTGTGACGAAGTGGACTCGATGACAAGATCTGTAGATCTCCGACTGGTCCATGCCTTTCTCGCCGGCTCTTCTCCCGCCGCCGGCCCGGCAAAAGTGCCTAGCTGGTCCCCGAATTTTATGGCTGTGCATCAACTGTAACAGTCGTTGGAGCTGACAGTTCCAGGGACGAGGTACAAACAAAATGACAAAACTGATGATGGAGACCCCGGCATCTTTATTTGATATAGAATGGAACGAGCTACCGACGGCCTATTCACAGGAATCGGGAAAGAAATCGCCGAAAGGTCGGTTAATTTATCAGAGACTGTCGAGCGGCATGGCTTTTCAAAATCGAATAACCCAAGCCTTTATTCATTTAACCCTACCCATGCTCACTCTACTTTTAAAGGACATTACCATGTAAGGGTGTTTTAGCTGGTATATTTGTATTTAATGGAGGCATGAAAGTGTCAATAGCGTACCTAGCCCCGACACCTGGGCTGTCCTGCCTTGCACCAACGATTAGTGTTAATTCTTTCTTGGCCTCGCGTTTTTGTATACTATTTCAATTTCCCAAAACCTGATTAAACCTCCTAACGTCATAAGTCAGAAAAGAATTCATAGGTCAGAATCTGTCAGTGATCGAAACTTGATGACCAAGGGGTATGCGTGGGCGGCAAAGAGTAAAATTATGTGCTGCAATATACAGGATGTAAAACAAATGTACTGGCCAACTATCATGAAATGACCAAGGAAAATAACTTATCAACAGAATTCTCAGTTTCTTCTTTCTGTTTGTGATTCCGCCCCGAAGTTTATCCTTGACCATTCTTTCGTTGATTTTATACTCGATCGTGACATCATCAACTCAAAGCAAATAAAATTTTGCTGTGGGACAAAAGTGAAATTCAGTATCCAAGTTACCACTCTTTAGTACTTTCAACGTCTTAGGTTTCAATTTTAGTGAAGCAACGGCGTCGTTGCCATTCACTAAATTAATTTTCCCTTAGTACTTCTTATAGAGAGACGACGAGACAAAGCAAACAAACATTCAAAGAACATACACTGAGCACTATCCTTACTGAGATAGGTTATTCGGGAATGAAAATATTACGGTAGGGTACTCTTAACTTAGTTTACACAGGTGACGTGTGCGAAATCTGTGCTCAGTGCTAATTATACTGATGACCTGGAAACCACACTGCCTGTAGGCATTTTAGATTCACTTTTTACACATTAGAGTAAGCCGATATTGAATAAGCTGGTTCAAATTTCCAGTTAGCAATATGGTAATCTTTTATGTTTAATTCTATACTTTCCTGACCAAAATTGTTTATCTTGTGATGGCGATGTTGAAATAGTATGCCATACTATGCGTAGGCTACTGAGTGATATCTGCCGATTCCTGTTACTCACATTTTGGGCGAGGAAACTGTATGTTTCCATAACTGCTGCCTAACAATCTGCTCGAAATTTTATTTAGAGCTTCACTTATACCAAATAAAATCTCAGAAATTGTTCACCTAAAAACAGCATTTTGAACTCACCCAGAGCCTTGCTGTCTTTGTTATAAGGTTTTTCTGTTATAAATATATTTGAACTACAGTTCTGCCCGAAACTGTAGTACTGAAATCCTCCATCGATGAAAACAAATAACTACTATTCCATAAAAGTTGCTGCAAACTTTGACTGTTGCTAGCCCGTTCTATAGTGTTCTACAAGCTTGTAAGCTTGACAAATATTTGTCCCGCGGAATATCCGGAGTTATCCATGTGAAATAAACTGTTTGGACTGCCTAGGGCCTAGGCAGTGGCCTTGACGACGGGCGGAAAATCGCCAGCGAAATGGCAAACCATCGGACGTACGACTGTCGAGCGGGACACGTCGTGCCGGCTGACGTTTGGTTTCACTTCTCTTTTATTTCCTGTGAAGCAAGAGCGTGACTGACGGGCAACATTGCTGCACTGTGTTGCCGGGAGTGTGCTGCACTGCGTCTCTGCACAGTGTTGCAGGTAGTGTACCGCACTGCGTCTCTGTACAGTGTTGCCGGTAGTGTGCCGCACTGCGTCTCTGCAGTGTGTTGACCTTAGTGTGCCGCACTGTGTCTCTGCACAGTGTTGCCGGTAGAGTGCCGCACTTCATTTCTGCACTGTGTTGTTGGTTGTGTCCTACACTGCATCTCTGCACAATGTTACCGGTAGTGTACCTCACTGCAACTCTGCGCTGTGTTGCCGGAAGTGTACTGCACTATGTTGCCTGCAATGTGCTGTACTGCGTCTCTGCACTGCGTTACCGGTAGTGCTCTGCTCCACATCTCTGCACTGTGTTACCGGTAGTGAGCTGCACTGCGTCTCTGCACCGTATTGCCGGTAGTGTGCCGCACTGCGTCTCTGGATCCTGTCATCATTTGCATTCTTCACAGCAGTTTTGTGCTTGATCATCCTCTACATTCTGTCTCACACTTCCCTTACATTGCACTACTCCAGATATCTGTTCTTGTGTTCACTGTAAATTTAATAGTTCTATTACACGATGAGCAAATCATATCCCAAAAAGTAATTTTTACTCAAAAGCATTATATGAAAATTTCCTACTGCTTCGGGCGACTGACAATCGTTCATCACGTAGGAAACTCATTTTCATGAGAATTCAACTTACCTACTATTTAAACTTGAAAAAAAAATGCATAGTAACCTCATATTTTTCACTTGATGAAACTGTCTTTAGCTTTAAGTCTCTTACACCTTATCAAGCTCAGCCTGTCATTTGAGTATGTTCTCCTTAGTGCTTGTGGCATTTGAGCGATCTTTGGAAGAGACACAGGAGGTGATGTACTGCACATCCCACCTGAAGCGCTGATAGATCCATTATCTGTTTAAAAGGAACTGCTCGTGCATGGAGATACGCAGTATAATGACTGCCGCTTTTGTGGCACTTATTATCATGCCATTATCCTCATCAGGACTAATCGATAGCAGTGCTGTAATCATATGTAAAAATTACTGCATCTCTTAACCCTATCCACACCAAGCTGTAGAACCTCTGTACAGTTGATTTATTCCCGTAGGAATACTACAGGACAAACAACCTTTCTAGCACACGACTGTGCGTGTCTTCTCAGATAATTGTACCGAATGTTTTGTTAGGATCATGAAAACACAGCTGTGTGTCTACCGAATGGTCTGTGTAACCTCTTAACAGGCAAATGACCACCATAATGAGTTACTTCCATGATGCTATTCATACAAACGAATACTTTAGCCTCCGGTAAAGAGCTAAGTGTTAGCTGACAAGCAAGGGTTGATGGTAACGTTTCTAAAACTAAGAGGCGGTTAGAACAACGTAGTAACGCACTGGGAAGAATTATCAAAATAACGTGTTGAAAAGCCTTTCGTGTGAACAGGTTTTTAGATTGTATCCTGCTCAAAATTTTATTTTAAAGTGTTTTATATCACTGTATAATATTGCGGTAGTAATAAGCATCAGCATTGATATAAACTTCTATGTAATGGTACAGAAAAGGCTATTTAGCTAAGTGCTAATTACTGTCGTCCTAGGGTCCTGATTTTCTATTGCTAACATTATGCTAGTCATGGAAGTACTGCTACTACAATAAAAGCGTTATTCTATTTATCTCCTTTGAATAATATCAACTTAATAGAATCTTTGCGTTTTTGTCATCATGACTATTTTCATATTTTTAACCGCAGAACAAATGTCTCATAACCTGTTTGTACAATAGTGGTATATTGCATAATCATTACTTGTTTCAACCCATTACCGGACATATGACCGTGTACCACTCCGACGATCACTATCATAGTGTGTTCCTACCAAGGCGTTTTTCAGCCGCTCGATAAAGGGTTAAAGCTGTTCACTTACGTGGATCTTGTCACCCTCGTCGCTTCTCTGTACTTTGACACTTGTCTCCCATCTAGTGCAAAGAATATTGAAAAATCTGTAGGATTTCATCTTTGTAGAGTCCATATCATCATTATGATATATTTTTTCAGTAATGGACAATAAAATGAAAGCCTGTTAGTTTACGCGGCATTTTTTGATCCTCTCGGATGTTGATATTAACTTGCATTATTACTACAACTCTATGCTACTATTACCGTACAACGAGTAATTTTCTATGTGAAGGGCTCTTTGTTTTTATTGCTGCTGTTGTCGTCATTTGCTCCAATCATGCAAAATGATTGCTAAAAATCTGTTAGGATGCACTCGTAGACCCCTGCAATTATGGTACTTTTCATTCTCAAAGTATGCCTACTGTTTTTAAATATTATTCCAATGCAGTGAAATACCTGAAGCCCGCTTGTATGTACTTATATACGCTTGCATTCGTAATATTCTGCCATCATAAATTACCTTTGGTTTTTATTACCATTATCCTGATCAAGTACAGCACCACAAAACCTGCTTAGACGCATCCGCAGACGCCCGTACTCCTCGTGTTCGCTATCCTCAAAGGATGCCTCTCTTCACACATGTTCTCTCTTCAGCCATAATTCAGCGTTAGCACCTCACTGTGCGGCAGCCTGCGTTCCGCATTGCGGTCCGCGTGCCGCAAGTTTATGACCCAGTGTGCGTGTGTGCTCACTCTCGGTGTGCTCCTTGCTCTTTGGTTGCTAATACCTTCGTTTCGCGAGCATTTATAATTTTTTTTTTCAAATGGAAATGTGGCAGCCACTGTATGTAATGGAAAGTCTAAGGCTCCTAGTATATTCCTTCTGTTTATTTTCTGTTGCAAATGCGTTCGTTTTGCAAAGATTTTCACTTATTTAATAGTTTTTTTTATAAACAGATACTGTAATTAGCACTCGTGGTAAGATTTGTGGGATACAGTGCGCCATTTCGGCTGCTAGAATGGTCATCTCGTAAACGTTTATCACATAGACTAAGTTATAGTCTTATTACCTGAATAGAAGAGGGACCGCTGTGATTTTCTTTGAGTGGGGAATGATTTACGCAACTAGGACATTTGCGTTACAAAGTCTTGATTTATAGCTTTGACACCAAAAGAAAGTAACACACCAGTAGTTTTGTGTGCAAAACGCATACACAGCAGCTGTTTTTGTCTACTAGTGGTTTCATTTTTTGTAATTTTTCTGGTAGTTTTAGGGCTTAAGTGGAAGTATGGCAGATACGATTTGTTCCCAAGACTCAAATTTTTCATGCACTTTGATTTGGTGCCTGAAAAACTTCCAAACGTTTTTCTGAGAGCTTATATTTGTCATTAATTCATAAAAATCGAATTGGTTTTAAAATATAGCTTTTTCTCAGCAAGAAATCACACCAAGTCAAATAAAATCTACGGCACTTAAAACCATCATTTCATTTACTATTTTTGTGAGTGTCTATGGTCCTAAAGCTCCCATTGTTATTTTACAGTTCTTCATTTTCCTATAAATTACTGCACCATAGTAATTTAGAGTCCGCTTCCAATTTGTTGATGTTATTTATTTGAAAATTTCGTAAACCGCGCTAGTTTAAACTAAGCTTACAGTGTGTTTTTTACTAGGGTGACAAGCCCCAAAAGTTGCAATGTACACTACGGAGCTTGTTTTTACATCTGTAGTACGTATAAAAATTATTAAGTCAAGCTTTGCTCAGAATAAGGGCATGGAAATTGCTTTCAACTCTATTTATTTTGTTGCAAACTCTAAAAAAATATAAACCCTGTACTCCAGAAGTATAGTACAAATGGTAAGAAGTTAGTTTCAATACATTTGTTGCTGAGAAGTCACAGTCAAAGATATTACGCCTATATTGACAGAATAAATAGTCTGTTTTGTAAAATGCATATTATTTCCTCGGACTCTGAATTGGAAAAAAGTCGCATGACAATGTGGATGATGAAGTCTATTGCTGCAAATTTAGCGATGCAGTTGACCGGAAGCTGCAAATTTGAGACACGTGCGTTATTTCTACAACTGATAATAAGAAAAAAATTGCATAATTCATACCTCAGCCCGACGAGATGCTCACACCAAGGACCAGGAAATGAATATTTACCTCCGCCAAAGAGGTTATGTTTTCGTCGTGTTTGTCTGTCTGTTGGTTTGTCTATCTGTCTGTCACCAAGATAACTGAAAAAGTTCTGAACCGATTTGGATGAAATTTACAGGGATTGTTAGGTATGCTAGGAGGAACAGTTGATTAAATTTTGGTGAAGATATGTCCATCCGTTTCTTCGTTTGTTCGTCTACCTCATTTTTCTCACTGCCATAACTCAAAAAGTTATGGATGGATTTTTATGAAATTAACATAAGTTTTTAGGTATATAATAAAGAGTAAATAACCAAATTTTGGTAATGATCTGTTTGTTCGTTCGTTCGTTTATCACTGTTTTTATTTTTATGCTTGTTAGCACAATAACTCAAAAAAATAATGAATAAATCCTTACGAAATTTATAAGGTTGTTAGTAGTATTAAAAGACATAAATGATCAAATTTTGATGCAGATCGGTTCGTTCGTTTATATGTTTGACTCATGTTTGTCATAACGCTTGTTAGCAGTATAACTCAAAAAGTTATGAACAAATTTTCTAGAAAATTGCACAAACTGTTATTATTATCAAAAGACACAAGTGATTCGATTTTGGAGTGAATACAAAGAAAATTGTATTTTCAGAGCCAATTTGATTTTTTACTACCGTTGCCTCGCTTGGCGGAGGTATGCGCTCTCAAAGTGCTCTAGTATCGTTATAGTAACACTTCTTTATTCGTGTTTTATATCTTTCAGTTAAGTTCTTTTTCTCAATGCATGTCTTTAACGAACAGGTAGCATTTATCTATAGACTTACTAGTCTCTTCAAGGTATGAAAAACATATTATTTCAATAGTTGACGGCTGAATGTGATTAAAATCTAGTATAATTACATAGAATACTAAAAGCTTTGTCAGTCTCTACAAAGCCCGTTCAGAGCACAATAGTCCAATGAAAATAATTAGTGCCCTGGTCTTGTCCTAAGCATTTCTTTTTCTGTACATTTAGAGACATAGAAAAAGTACAATGATTTATGTTTTTAATGACCTTGATATTGCAATATTACTTAGATTCATTTTTTTATGAACTTTGTTCAAAACGAATGAATTTTTATTTCTCGACGCACTTCGCACTGAGGATTCAATTAGTTTTTCCTGTAACAAAAGATTAAATGTTTTATTATTCAAGCACTAACTTTTCAGCCTTTGCCAACACACGGGTCGTTGATATACTGAAAAACTCGTTACATGTCGTGAAAGTATTTCATTAATGAGCCATTGAGGTAAATCTGGTTACCTAACATAGTGGCATATTTACTGAAGTTGGCACTGAATATAATAATTGTCTAATGAATATGCAATACATGATGTACTGGCTAGCCTGCCTTGAAATAGTTTTCTAATTAAGCCATTGCATGAAACTTATTTTGATGCAAATACGGCTGTCTAATACAATTGCAATATTACTGAAGTTTGTGCTAAATAAGTATTTTGTTTTGCGTACATATTACAGTAATGATGTCCAACAGATAAATGAGACTTGGTTAGTAAAGAGGACTTATCGAAGCGATGATAAAAGATTATGTACTTGTTAATATGACAGCTTTCCAACACGAATAGATCATAGATTGAGAGGCAGTACTTGCTTTCGAAGGTTGCCAACTTTTTATTGAATTCTTAATACAAAAGTACTATGTTCGATAAAACGTAAAAATTCTTATATGCACAGACAATTATACCAATTTAAAATGTTCTTATCAAATTAAAAGCTTCAATGAAGTGATTGTTTGACACGTGAACAACTCAGTAGTAACCTGAGTTTTAATGATTTACTGTTTCGGGCCTTAAGTAAATAAATTTGATTACTTCACCAACCTCGGTATTCGAATCCGAAAAATAAATGCATCAGCGCCTGTACAGGAGATGTTGGACGCCCTCTGTGAAAGCAAGAAGTCTGCCCTCCATCGGTACCCTTTCAACCTTTCATTTCCGTGTTTCATTATGAGTCGAGAATGATGTTGATGTCTTCAAATACCTACTTGCACAAAACAGGATGGTTGCAGTCCACTACCACAGAGGAATAGCAACAGGAAGCGTGCCTGTATTGGGAGGAATATGTCTTATTTTCCGCATCTGCTCCGTTTGGTTGTTGTTACTCCCCCCCCCCCCTCACTCCATCACAGTTGTTGGTTGCGTCTGGACTCAAATTTCATCATACATTTTCAGCCTCAATTTGAATGAGTTTTGTTCCAATTCTAGCATGTGTGTGTGTGTCTGTGTTGCCGCGTAGCATGTACGAGTAATGGTGCATGCCTTGGCTGGTTGTGTGAGACTGAAAGGAGCTTAGGCCGATACCTTTGATACATTTGATGATACTTCGGACGAGGTCCAAGCGAAGTTACACACGCCGCCCATCTTGTGCAGAGGTAATGCTGCATCCAATAATAAACATGTTTTCTTCCTTCATTAAATTAATACACATGTTGCTTATTTCGATCAATGCATTCTCCGTGTGTATTATATGACTTTTCGGTTAACTCTTCAGTGCCTGAATTTAAGCATAATTTTCCGTAGGATTCTCACTATTTATATTACCTATAAACGTTCGCGGTAGGAAATAGTGGATAAACTGATACAAAAAGCTTCAAAAGCCTAAATCTGCCCCAAAAGTTATGCTAGCCGACTAAGGTTTGTTTCCGTAGGTATACAGTAGAAATAAGAACCCATGCAGCGAATTAACACAACCTGGTATGAATAGGGTTAATCCACGATCGAGCTGCAACTGGTGTCTTGGACCTCACTCGTAGTGTGCAGATGGCTCGATCCTGAACTGGGACATTCTAATAGCTCTAAGATTTCTTTATTGGACTGTGAGTGCAAACACATTCAGTCGAACAAGATCTACGAGATACACACGTTCAATCAAACAAGATCTACGAGATACACACGTTCAGTCAAACTAGATCTACGAGATACACAATTATTACACACGTTCAATCAAACTAGATCTACGAGGTACACACGTTCAGTCAAACAAGATCTACGAGATACACACGTTCAGTCAAACAAGATATACGAGGTACACACGTTCAGTCAAACTAGATCTACGAGATACACAATTATTACACACGTTCAATCAAGCTAGACCTACGAGCTGACTACCCAGATCCTGTCTGGCGAATGAACTCTGTCGCTTACAAATCCTACGTTTACGGCTGGCTGCAGCTGTGCAACATGGAAGGTGTCTCCGCAACAGTACCGTGTGTCCTCGGTGTCTGTTCGGGCTTTGTCAACATTGTGTTCAGAGAGTTTAGCTCACAGCCATTCAGTGCTTGCCATATTAATATCGTGTGAGGTTGTTGAGTTCCAGCTAGTTACATCGGCTAAGATAAATACCGAACAGAATAAATCTCCGACTAGTGCGGCTTAGCTCAGCGAGGTCCTCGATTAACCTGTAAGAGAATCATAGGCATTGATCCGATATCGATTACAGCACGCATCCGATAATTGCCTAAAAAGTTCTGTTTGGACGCGGATATGGACTTGTTTAATATGGTGTTTTTTTTCATGCAGTGCATTTACCCCGCCTCCCGTAACACCTCTTTTACGAATGCATCTGGCTCCTTCACAACATCTCTACACTCACTGTCGCCATCGGCCTACATGTGTACACCAAGCTAACTGTTCTCTAGAGGCTGTTATTAACAGTAATCGGCCGTTTTTGGCAATGCCCTTGGGGCAGTTTTTTTGGGAGCACTCTAAGGTATGCGGTGTGTTCCTCTACTGCGGAGCACAGGTCCTGCTCTATCGTCTGCTGTCGTAGAGAAAGAATAATGATGCACATCGCTGCTAATGGCCAATACAGGAGTTTATACAAATTTGCAAGATGTTGAAATGTAATTTCTTCTTTCCCTTAAGAGGAACTGAAATGTTTTTTCCGAAATTTACTCATGCCGAGTGGGTAGAAACAGACCCCTCTGCAAACGAGGGGTTTTCTTCAATTTGATGACTTCACTACATTGAACCAAGCGGGCGATACTTAATTAAGAAGACAGCTTATATTCGCCACGTCGTAGGTTTATTTAACTTGACCTTTCTCCAAGACAACACTACAAATAGTGTTATTCCAACGAGAAAGATTCATCAATTCATAAGAGAGAAAGTTAATTACTCCAATCACAGAAGGGGCACCGAACGGGTTTCATTTATCTGAAAAATTATTTGCAATAAAATCTAAGATGTTACTTTACTTGAGTGAACGATGTTCTTAATACAGCTATACCCTTCTTAGACGATAATTTCTAATAGGGTAACTGCATCCAAACAAGCCATCAATTCTTTCCTTTCAAATGGCTTGTGTCGCTTGATTTCTGTCACTTATTAACTCTTTTTCCATTAATATCAGTTCAGTTTGCGTCGCTAACACGCTATAGCGTTTTGGAACACACCATTACTCCTCTGTGTAGGTTCATTTTAGTAATGAGGCTGGGTAAGATAGCCTGGGTAATTTTCAAAGGAAGCAGTTGCATTATCGCGAGGCTGCGTGCACTGTAATCCATCAAAGCTTTCTCTTTCTGACCGCTCTCATTAGAGCAGCTACTTAGCTTATCGTCCTATCGTTCCCGCTATTTCGAACCCTTAAGCCCTTCACTGCCCTTTGATCGGCGGCGGGCCTCGCGTTTTACGTTTATTGTTTTTCTTTTATTTTTTTTTTCGACAAGCCGATCGGGAACAAGGTGAGTGCGAAAAAGTCTTCTCGCAAATTAGCCACGTGTTAATTCTATTATCACCACTCTGTGTTACTTTGCTGCAAAGATACTTTGTCCTATTGTAAATACATATTTCTATGGGAAAAAAGCGCTTTGAAGCGCTATAAGACAGTCTGGTACAGAGACATTTACACGTGTCCTAAAATTTAGACACGGGAGGTGGGTTCGTCTCAGTTAATTGGCGTGGACTCTGAGTCGTTTGCTCTTGACACTTTCAAAACTCAATTTCGCCCCTAAAATTGGAAGTGCAATGCAGCTCGAGCAAATCCGGTTGTTTCTTACATTTGCGACACATTCTCAGAATAGCTCTGCCAACGCTTCTCTCTGAAGTTCCCAATAAGTGAAGCCAAGAAATATTAATTTCTTCATGCATTGAATACGCTAGAATCTTTTCATCGCATCTATCACAAATTTTGAATATTGTAATTTTTCACAGCTTCTATTCTGGTCGACTAACTAAATTCGACTTGTTAAGACCCGCTGGAGCGACGATGTGGGCGCCAGTTGGGCGCGTGTTCGCACCCCGAGGGGATCGTTTGTTTGGAGGCCCTCATTGCCTGTCGAAGTGCTGCCGCGTGAGGATTTGCTGCGCTGCGGACTTAGAGTTTCGGCGAGCACTGTATAGTGCATTTCTAATTTAGTCTTTTTTCACTAACTGCAGCCTTGTAATATTCCTGTTTCTAGTCGCAATAAAAATAGCAATTGCAGCAAGAGCTTCGCCAAGTAACGTAATACTAAAGACCGAATGTTAGAGAAGAACACCAACTCGCAAACGAAGTAATGGATCATCAGAAAAAAATTAATCATCTGGTTATCGTGACATTCCCAACACTTCCTGTCAATTTCAATTTCACGAAAATCCTTCAGTAAATTTTGAGCCACGTTGCTATCAAACAAACACCCCCGGGCAAAAACATAACCTCTTTGGCGCAGGTTAATAACCACCAATAAAGTGATCTTTATTCCGCCTCTCATTCCAGTTTCCAGTTAATTAATATCAATATGGAAAGTAGTCTTTACCAGAGTTTTAAATGACCTTGTTTTTCTGGATCTGAGTTCCCACGAATTCCTCAAAAGCGAACTTTGGAGTTCTCAGTGTTGATGCTTGTCCAGGCCAGTCAAGAGATCTGTCGATTTTGGAATAGCTTGGAAAACAAAAAGCCTAATCACTAAGGCGCAAGTGGGACTGATGTATAGTAGTAATCTTGGTCACGGTTCCAGAGAATTTGAAGTTAAAAAGAGACACCTTTCCAAGCACAATGAAAGTCCATTCACTAGGCATCAGCAACATTTTACCGTTTGCTGCCTTTTCAACTTCATTAAGCAGCAGTTAAATAATATTATGTATTTCCCTGTTGTGCTTTCAACGATATGGGCAACTGTTTGAATTATAGTTAGATAAGTTAGAAATGAAAGCGTTGCAACTGGAGATACGCTATTACCACTGAAATCCAAACTACGGCAAAAAAAAAAACTTCTCCAACGCATCCTTTCCAGGGTTTAATAACCGACGGCTACCATTATTTTTTTATTTGAAAGTCATTTAACTGAACAGCTTTTGTTGGAGCGATTAGAATAGATTTTGGAATAGAACTGCGCTTGGGGAAATATCTTTCCACACCTAATTATACGAAAACTCTTAAGTAATATTGTTAATACACCCGAGTTAGAAATTACTAAGCAAGCGGTAGCTGTTTTCTTGGTTAGTTCTTATATCTATTGGGAAGTTTTATTAGGACGCTTATCGAAGTTTTAGGAATTAAACTGGATTATAAGATTGTTTTTACTATTATTTACAAAACAAGTGTCAAGCAACTTTCCGAATCCACCACTGTTCTTAGTTACTAATCGAAAATTAGTGTTTTAATGTACATACTGTACATATACGCTTGTGCTTCCTTGGACAGAGTCATAAGTTTATTTGCAGAAAATTCAGCAGTAAAACAACTGCGTGCTGCACTGCTTGCGAGTTTTCCATTGAGTGGTATACGACTATCCCTCTGAGCCAACTGTTCGGAGTCACTAACATGGCGGCATTTTTTTCTTGTTTTGGTGTCATCCATTTGGAAAACTTTCGGTAGATCGTTTACAGAAGATTCAGGACTTAGAGGCTCAGAGCGTAGCATTGTGGGCTCTCAAACTTTACAGGATCAACTCCCCTGCTCTAAAAAGTTCGCTGCGCCGAAATTACGAAGCTTTCAATAGCGCACTTGTCGGAATTGAGTCTCTAAATCGCCACAAAACTCAACGAGAAAACTTTTCTGACGACACTGGCCGGCGCCTTCGCTTTTTGTCCTCGAGGAAGAATTGGTCGAGACGCTCAAAGAACCTTAATGAGATGTGGAAAATCAGTTACCGTGATGCGCCCATAGTCCAAACTTTTATATCAAATCGAGTCTACTAGAAAATTTAGTTATTGTCATGTATACAGTCAGTTACCGTGATGCGCCCATAGTCCAAACTTTTATATCAAATCGAGTCTACTAGAAAATTTAGTTATTGTCATGTATACAATCAGTTACCGCGATGTGCCCAGTCTAACTTTTTATATTTTGGCCAAATTGTGTATACCAGAAAACTTATTCACAACTCTGTGGGCAATCGCTTACCACAATTCCCCCATAGTTTAAGAGTTTCCTACCAAATTGGGTCTAATAGAATATTTACTTACTACGATGTTGTCAATCACTAGCGCGATGCGCTCATAGTCCAGGTCTTTTATATCAAATTGTGTCTACCACCACCATGTACTAGATTTACCTACTGCGTTGTAGATAATCATTTTCGGTGAAGCGCATACGGTACAAGTTTTTATTTTAACTCTTGCGCCCTAAAAACTCAGTTTGATGAAATTGGGTAATCATTTACCGTGAAACGCTCATTATCCTAGTTTTTCGTGTTAAATTTGTGTCAAGCATAAAATTAACTTCTGTGCTGTTGATAATAATTTCCGGCGATGCTCCAATAGCATAAATTTAACTTTTTAGATCAACCTTGAACCAGCTGCAAAATTTAGCGGAGAGGTGAGCAATTCCGTACTTTGATACAAGTATATTTCGAATTTCTTACAGGCAGTACCATTAGCGGAAGTATTTAAAACATTCTGAATGTTCTTTGATTAAGGACTGTTTCAAATTCCCCTCTTATTCTTGTATTTCGCAAAAGGACTGTATCAATACCTTTCGCTTTTCGAAGTTGTGTTAAATTATGTAAAAAAATATCAGGAGACTGACTCATGATATTTTTTTACATTCTATAAATTTTACTATAATTTACCGTTACCGTTTGACAAGTAATTCCTGGAAAAGCTACACTGGCACTTGCCATAGCTCAGTAAAAATTCACGCTTAGGATGAGTTAGATTGTTACTTGTAGTCATTTACATTCAGCGATATTATTCACCAAAGATACTGGTTGTGAGTGTCGTGAATTATTACTTCACGATCATCAGATCGTCACTGGTAGATTTTTCGCTGCATGGGTGATTGTATTTATATAATTCTATATACTTATAATACTCTGATAATCTTCTTTGCTTGTTGGTTACCGTGCACACAATCTTCACATATTGTACACTGGGAATGAATTGAGACGAGCTCGGAGATTTCAGAATAATTATGCTGAAATTTGTTATTTCCATTGATCATTAATATCGAAAAGATTTGTCACTAATGTATTGTGTATGCGACTCAGCAGTACCTTTATTTAAGAAAATATTCATCTCTCTGTATTTTGGTACTTAAAAACCCTGGCAAAGCCTACTTCAAGGCCACGAATCGATCAGAAGACAGAGGAACACTTATGATAGGTTTTTAGAGACCCAACCTTTCAGGGGCATTGTCCCGCATCAAAAGACGCGTTTTTTTATTTTTTTCTGTTTTTACTTGGCAAAAAGGATCTTATACTCATTAAAATTGATCCTCATATACCCCCCAAGGAAGGTGTTGCAAAGAAATTGCTTGACAACACTGAAGGGTATCTAGAAAATAGAACGTATCTCGTATTGTTAAGTTCCAAAAATGCAACGTTTATTGCAGAACATTCAGTATATATATATATATATTTTAAATTGATTTCTTGCGTTCTTTAGCCTATGTTGAAACTAGTAATTCGGAAAATTAGCTTTATGATCCCATATCGCTATTGTAGGTAAAATTCAGTGAATTCATTGTCTCGAGTCATTAAATGATTATTGTGCGTAAGGTCATGGAACATAACATTATGATTCACCAAGCCGATAGTCGTTGTATTTATATATATTTTTTTATTTCAGTACGACGGCTGGGTCGTTCGGTTTATACACATGTTGAAACATTTGTTATTTTTAATGACTGACTAGGTTAGTTCAATCATATTTCTTGTTGAGAGAAGACAAAAAAAAATATTGCTTTTCTTAGTCGTACACCGACGGTATTCAGTTTCTAGTTACTTACACTTCGTCCCATTATCTACTGTACTGACAAACTTAGCTATGTTTTTCGATACGGACATAGGCGGTCAAAATATTAAGAATATTCAGAGAAATTCATGAAGTTGATTGCTTTAAATTGCGTTACAGTGGTAGTGATAAGCCGTGGGTAACGTGTTATCATGCATTTACTCATGAAAAAAGAAGAATCCGTTTTTTTACAGCACTACAGGTCTAATGAAAACAAAGGATAATAACAACAATTAAGTCTAATAAATATACAATTTATTCAACGCTATTCATACAAAAAATTTACACATAGATATATAACATTAAATATTTACATAAAATGTTGATGCTGTCTATACTCATGAAAGATAAATACCTAATGCTGAAATTTGGTGCTCTGATTATTTGCACCACGAATGTAATCTTACCTATAATTATAAGGTTTATCCTACTAATTAGTACCTCCTTTAAAATTTTCACTCTACTATATTAAGACATAACATCCTTTTCATTTAATGTATAATTGAAACTCTGGGCAGTAGTCATATTTATGATTAGGTATAAGCTGTGCCCTACAAGTTATATTCATCGGTGAAAATCTTCACTTGCTCCGTCTTACATAAATTTTTCAGGTTGGAACGAAAGTTGTGCCCCTCTTAAATTTAAAGGAATTAAATTAAAGGAATTGTTCATTTTGAGCTTCTAGAAGAAAATCAAACATAAACCTCAAAAGTGTACTGTCAGCAGCTAACCCGGGTAAAGACAGTCTTGTAAGAGAATCGACTGTCGTTGGTAAACAGAAAAAGTGCGATCTTCCACCATGGCAATGCCAGTCCCCACACTTCCAGAGCAAAACAGAATCTCATAGATGAATTGGCAGGGAAATAATTTTGATTCACCGACCATAGTCTTCCGTTCATGGTTCATGCTGCAATCAATTTTAATTGGCGTAGAAGCTTGCAGAATCAATGATCAGGACAAAGGCTTTCTTCAAGAAAAGACGTTGAGATGAAGCTAGCTTCATTTTTTTTAAGTCAAAACTCCAAAAATTGTACGAAGAGGGTATCAAAAAGCTCATAGGTCATTGATAAGAATGGTGAGTGTGCGGATGATTATACAAAGCTGTATTTTTCTTACCCTTTATTTTAATTTAAAATAATACAAGGGACAGAACTTTCGTTCCAACTTGATAGTTATGTATGAAATTGATACTCTTTTGTAGTTGTGGATATAATGTAAACCTATAAGATTTTTCCTACTAAGCAGGGCTTAAAATAAAATTACCACTTCAGCTATCTAACTTATTACGTCACTGCCATGTAGTGTGAACTTGAATTTCTCGTTATAATATTATGTATTAGCAATTTACGTCAAATTTTACCCACTAGCTAGTAAGTCGAGTAAACGTTTCCGCATTGCACACTTTTTTCTTGTCATCTGATTAAGTTTCTTCTACTCTGAAATTGCTACTGTCACTATGTGTGGACATTATGAAGATTTAATAAATTTCTTTTCTATCGGTTACTACCCTCAAATGAAATTTTTCACTGAGTTTTTTTCATCATACTACTTCTACTCTTTTTATTGTGAAACTAAGCCTGCTTGTAGATGTCAGCATTACCAACTCTCGTATTATCCAACCTGTTCATTAGTATCACTTGTCACGAATTCAACTTTATATCTTAGAACATCTCACTTCCACTCCGTTTCATATGAAATACAAACTCTGTATGTTAGTCTAATCAATGCAGTAGTTAAAAAAATGCAGTGTACCGTTGGAAATGTTTGAGCGTTGTTTACGCCTCGTTTTCATGGTAATTGGGGAAGCTTCAATGCGCCTTGGTAGTTAAAATAAATCAATAACAAATCGTTAACACATCCTAGCAATTATCAATTAAGAACACCAACTGTGACAATAAGAACAACCTCACGTAAGGTCTTCAACATCACTGTCTGTTATCACTTTCACTAATACTTACAATTAAATTCAAGTATCCTTGCTGCTAAGACGTTGGATATTTTTCTTAAGACATCAAACCACACTCTTCTGTCTCTTAAAAATAGCGTCGGTTGAAATACAATGGAAAGTGAACACTTAAGTTTGATCGTAATATGATTTGTTATCCCCAAGTTTTAAAATTTTTTCACCAAGTCTTTTGTTCAACTTGATGCCCATAGACTTTGTATTCCTCAATGCATAGATTGCCTTGGATTTTCCTACGTACTGCGTTCTAGCTTTTGTGTTCTTTGAATCTACTAAACTATAGGGTGTAGATGGAACCTACAATTGACTGCAGCGTATCTTTGTCATACTCAACACTTATACTGTTAACACATCATCTATAACGATAAAAGTTCTAAAACACCAAAGTGAATTAATCGACAGAACGATTAACGTCGCAGTGTGAAAGTTGACGGGTCCGAACATTCGCTATTAAAGCTAAAAAATATAGGACATCTGAGCGAACATCTGCAGTTTCTCAGCTAAATGACTTAGTAGATTACATACCGCTCCCTTCACTTACTAATACTGTAAAGCAAATGGAGGTCCTTTCTAAAGAGAATGTTAACCGATCAGCCAGCCAATAAGAGCGCTTCATCACCGCTACGTTCATGACATCACTATGTTCATGAACAACGGCCTACTTGATTGGAGGCGAACTACTCGCTGTGAGGTCACGTGAGCAATCTGCGCGCTGCTATTGGTTCATGATGGCACCACTGGCCATGACGTCACATTCGTGACACCGAATATGAATGGCTGGTTTGAGATGAGCTCCTTTAGCTCTACCGTGTTTGCTAAGAAACACTGAGGTAATGTTTCAACTTCACTGTGACCTAGCTGCAAATTTAAGTTGACTTTGCCTGTAGCCTTTGAATTTATGCTGAAAGAACCATGCTTTCAAGAACGTACTCTGAGCACCAAAACACCGTGTAGCCGTGCTGCATTTGCACACCAAGGAAACTATTACCGTCTGTTCCCGGCAGGAACAACAAGTTCACCTGATTTTTATTTAGATTAGTCCACTCACCAGCAGCGTCAGCAATTAGCCGTATAGACAAATGCAATTTTTAACATCCAAAAATGCCCACAGTAGGCACAAAAGCGCTAAATAGTATACCAATGCACTGAAAACGTTCATATCGACATCAGCACGCCAACCCGTGCAGATATAAGCAGAGTTTGATGTTGCACCAGCGGATCAACTTATGGGCATTTCCCGCTGGTTCAGGAATTGGCTTGGAGGATCAACACTTTTTTTCTTCAGTGTGCGGAGCTTCCCTTCTGTCAAAGCAGAAGATAGACCACTTTGGCTGCCCCCGTGTCCCAGACCCAAAATGTAGCTTGGTAGTAGAGTAAGGCTTTCTTCCACTCATTATGTTATTCAGGTCAAATTTACGCTATTTTCACCAGCCAGTGTCATATTTCTATGTACCAGGGTTCCTGTTCTATTGTACACTTACGGGAAAAAAGCTTTTGTATTCTGAGAAAAAAATGCTGCCCCAAAACAAGCACGGGCACTCCAGTGCACAGACGAAAATTCGGTCCCAGTCGTGCTCATGAAAATTTCATTTTTAGTGCTTTATTGGCACGCCGAGACAAGTTCTTCAGTCAGAACACGGGAAAGCGTGCTGGCTCGGAAAGAACACGTATTTTCAGCGCAATGACTTAGCACAGAATGGTTAGGATGTTAGAAATGAACCTTATTCAGGGCTCAAGCCATCAATGGTTACACAATAAAACATTGATATTTCCTATCAGCTATTTACAAGATAGTGGAAGGGAATAGGACTATGCGGATGACATAGACAGGATTAGAAGATATACATAGATTTCCGATAAGCTTAAGAGGATAGATGATACGGATGGAGCATACATAAAGTGCTGTGCATTAGATCTAAACATGACATGAAATCTTTATCAACATTCTAAAGAATCCGTTTGTTCGCATTTATAAAAATAGGTACGGGAATTTACAGCTTCAGTCACTCATTCATTCCTGCTCTTACTCCTCATCAGTATTGGTGCAGTGGAAATCCTCAAGCGAAGCCAGAAATACTTTCCCGTTTCAAAAGAGTCTCTGTTTCAGGAACTTTCTCTGTTTTAGGAAAGGCCGATTGAGGAGTTCTACTATACCACGTAACGTCTATCGGATTTTAATCGCTGCGTGGGGTCTCAATAGTCCAAGTCAATTAAAGCTGCGCTTCTGCTGAGCATTAATTAATTACACGAATATTCTGAACATGTTCAAAAAATCACTCTGCACGTATTTCATTATTACCAAGCATGTTTCAGTACTGGATGGAGCAGGTAAATATTATTAATAGACATGTTTCTCTATAGAAAATACACGGGATTACCTTTATGATCAAAAGAAAGCTAACTTGAAGCCCTTTGGCTTTGTGTTAGGCTTAAATCCCTTGCAGTTATTTTACAACTGAGGTCAAAATCTCCAAGAAAAAAAGGTCATAGGGTATTTTGCACTAGTATTAGCATTTTTCCCTGGCAGTCATTACGCAGTATTTTTTGTGTTCATTATCGCCATAGCATTTTCCAAGGCAGTCTTGCTGCTGTAGATTTAGTGCCCGTAGCCAATAATTGAATTTTGTGCCCGTAGCCAATAATTGAACGAACAGATGATCATATAATTCGCAAGCGGTTGCGCCCTTATGATATGAAATTAATTATCACTACATTGCATGCCGCCCGAACTTGGTGACCTTTAGCGAACATTTTATCGCATTTTTTATTCAAAGCTGATAAATTGGAATGGTTCAATATGTGGGATTCTGTGATTTCTGGTGAAAGTATATCTTTGTACCAACCACGGCCGTACACACCACGCTTTTGCATTAGGAAAGAGTTTTGAAAATACCTATTACTACCACAGGGGTTCTCTTTACATTCTCAGTCACTTTCGGTAATATGAATAATTTTTTACCATTCCCGAGAATTCTGGAAGAATTTCGTAGGCAACCAATGACAAGCGTGGCAAGCACTTGCATGTTTGACTTAGCCTCTTCTTGGCCTATTTCCAACTCGGACTGTTTGTAAATTTCGCTCTCACACAAGGCAGGCACTCTGATTGAAAATCAATGAGCTGCGGCCAACTGGTGCGCCTGAGATTCCCATGTCAGGTCAGCACAAGAACACCGTTTTTGCTTTGCGGCTTGAAAAGGTTGGGGAAATTCAGAAAAATCTTCTCTTCAGACTTTGCATTCCTTGCGATATTGCAAACGCGTTGCTCTACCGAGCGTGATTGCTATTACCTCACACGGTTCTAATAATTTTTTAATCATATGTGTTTGTCAATGATCATGCATGAATTTAATTTTCCGTTGTTTATTGCCAATGCGACGAGGGCAAATTTTGTGTTATCTACGAGTGAATTGAGAAGGAAAGCGAGCTCCGTGTTCGTGTCTAAACTCTATGGCATTCATTACTTGTGAATTGAAGTTATCCAGCAGACTGAAGGTTTTCTCTTACAGCTATCATCATTTGTTACGTAATGACGCGTTCGAAAGGTGATGATTAGAGGCTAGCTATTTTTATAACCTGGCATTCTATACATTTGGTACAGCAATGACGTTCCGAAGAGATTTCCTATAATTTTACTGCTAATTAAGACCCCACGCAGCAACAAAAGACTTCAAAATTGGCGCTTTCACTCGCAGAACTATCAAATGACAGACACACACACACGCACACAAACATACACACACAGGTTGAGCTACACAGGACTACAACTCTTCGGATACACACACATCCCACCTTTGAAGTCTGTCAAGGCTGTTGCAGCTTTTGGATTAACAGTTCAGAGCCGGTGTACTATTTAAATATATTTACTGGTGTCAAGTTTTCAAGTAAATTGTATTAGATAATAGACAAACAAAGAAGCCCATCCCCAAAGAGCTGAAGCCTAAGTTTGTGTCCCTTCTAGAGCCACTTTCATCATAAAAACTGCATTAGATGTAGAGATATAGTCATCTTGACTGCGCAACCCAGCTAGGAAGTCTACACGCACTGGATTGTTTTGCAGCTAGATAACAGCTAGGCCCCTGAGGAATACACAGCTGCATATGACCATAGTTTTTCAGAGCCATGACGTCAGAGACGGATGGCTCATGTAACACCTGTGCCTCCCCCCACCGTCTCCACATCTGATTAGTGTCAGTACCTCCGCTGTGGAGTGTGAACGTTAGAAATGCTGACGCCGCGAACCCAACATCGCAAGAATTCTATCCATTCATACTACGGTTTGAAAACGGTTGTGAGACCGTTCCTGTTAGCGTCTCGCAAGGATTGTGCTACGAACATACTGTTGGGTTAACTTGGCTGGCACCGCGGATGCTGGCTTCGGCGTGGTCAGACGACGTGATAGATGTCTCTAAGGATACAAGGGAGAAGGGAAA